>CM019739.1:6255380-6479398 GCA_009761775.1 Ficus carica
TCCCAAGGTCATTCTATCGCGTGCATTGTCTTATTATTATTATTATTTTGATAAAGTCCCACGTACGTTGTCTTATTTGATTGGAAATAAAAAGTTTATAGAATTTAGGTATGACAACAGGATGGATTCGGAATAGGTTCGTTGTCACATTTGGGGAAATGATTAGAATTTTGTTTCTCAGGTAAGGGCACTAGTATAATTTTATATATTCAGTAGCGACATAATTATTAGTTTCTTAAAAAATTACATCCCTTAAAAATAAAAAATCTTAGTGGGGACACATGCCTTTATTGAGAATAGCATCGTATCTCGCCCATGTTTGTAATTCTCTCCTTCCACTTTTTACATTTTGATCGTGGAAAGTTAATTTTCACATTAAAACAAAAATTGTTTGCATTACATAAAGATTAAAAGATAGGTAAAACAAAATATCACAGTAAAGCTTTTTTTTTTTTTTTAAAACCAACAATTTTGGAAAAAATTGTTACAATAAGACTAGGCTGAGGATATTTGAACAAGCTGATTTACATCCATTGGATAGGTATCAGACAGATTCTCAGCACTAAATATTCTATTAGCAGTGATCAGGTTCAGAGCCTCTGTGGGATGGAAAGAGTCCCAAAATACATACTCTTTCCTATTTTCGCATGGATTCTTCGATGGAATACATTGACCGACGTCGTTTACAGCACAACACCCAGAATTCCAGTTTTTGAATCCTGAATTCCAAAAATAAAACTCAAATGTGGTAAGAAAACATTTACATTACGTTACATTATAAATTGTCAAATCATATTACAAAGTACTAAACCAAATAATCCGTCCGTTATAACATAAGGACCGAGCTAGAACTAGGGGATCACTCCACCAGCCTCAAGAGAAAGGATCTCTTATGATGCTGGGAGATTGAGAAGTCAGGACATCAACTTTAATCTTAAAAATTTTATGATTTTTAAATATCTAATGACATATTATATAAGTCGTTTCATTCATAAAGGTCATCATCGCCAAATTATAAGAGATTAGATTTATATCAGTGAAAACATAACAACTCGCTACGTACCAAATGAAGTAGGATCTACTCCCCCCAAGCCGTAAAAGTCGATATAGATGAACTTCGCATCACTAAAATTGGAATTGAGTTTTTCAACAAGTCCTAAAAGCTTGTCATTGAAATATCCGACTGCCTTGTTAATGTAATCTACACATGCAGATCCTTTTGTATCGTGTAAGAAGAGAGAGTTGGGAGTGCAGCCAACTCTTCCAATTCCAGCCAACGCCACCTTTCTTGCTCCATACCTGTACAACGTCTGTAATAAAATAATTTAATAACAAAATTCAAGTTAAGGCTTTGTTGTAATTAGGTACTAATTATATGACGAGAAGAAAATAGGTATGGTGCTCGGCATTCGCATCTACACGTACATGTAGAGCCTACCAATGACAAAGCCAGTATTTTTTTATCAGTGGGGACTAACAGTTAAATTAGCATTTTAAAGAGATTATAAGATCAGATATTTTATGTTTAGTTGGGGCTATGTGTAAACTCATATATTTATATATAAATATATATATATATATTGGTTTTTCAAAAAAAAAAAAAAAAATCCCCCACTAGTCCTTCTATAGCACCGTGGTTGGATCCCACCTTTATTTCATCCGAGCCCCATACCCTCCAGAGTCTCAAAGCAATTTTGGAGTTTTAACAAAACTTGACAAAGTTAGTTATTTTGTAGCAGGATAAAAGTAGTCACAACACAAATTCCCCCATTCAATTTTTTTTTTTATAACTAGAGAGAACTTTTAAGAAATAGGATATGTTAAACTACAATTTTATCCTGTTATGTTACCAAAAATTAAAAGTCCAAATAAACATCCTTTTTATCCGTGATATATATATATATATATATATATTTTTTGGTCATCACTCATATTTTCTTTATCGCTTCATAATCGTATTTGTCGTGGTGATTGTGGCCATATGTTACTGATGGTTATGAATAAATATAAATTATCTAACAAAAAATTGCAAGTCGGGAGACTAATAAAATGAGATTTGTAAAAAAGAACTAACCAAAATTTGGCGACAATATTCTTCGATGAGGACAGAAGCAAATTTCTCGGGAGTGTAGATGCGGCTAGAGATGTAATGACTAGGCGAGTAGTAGTTGTTGATGTAGTCGTTACTGCCCAATCCAACCCAATAAAAGCACTTGCTTAGGTGTTGCCTTGTTAATTCTCTGTTCCCTAATATCTTACCCATTTGAGCCATTACTACCCTGTGGTTCCACACCTGGCCAAGGAAGTTTACATTCTCACCCTGAAAATTGTGATCAAATTAATTAGATCAACTAATATTTCTTTGTGCATTTTAATCTATCAATTATATTGACTTCCAATCATTATTTAGTTGTGTGCAGTGAATTAAATAGTACCAAATGTTGCCCGGTTTGTCTGAGAATTCCAGCTGACCCGGATGCGTAATTCACACCGTCGAGTATGTTGTCGGTGCCAGCAGCAGTCGCAAACGGTTGAATGAAATGCTCGAAACCCAGAAGTTGGCCTACAATTTTTAAAATAGGAAACGAATTAGAGAGCAATGCTTAATACTAGCCCAAAAAAATAATTAAAAAAAAATCCCCCACTTTATAGTAATCTTTCTTAACGTAGATCATACTATTAAGATGTTATGTGGTATGAAACACCTTAAACTAACAGATAATTTTAATTATAGACACTTTCACCATTTAATCATATTAGTATCAAACATTAAAAAAAATCACATCCTTAGATTAAAAAAAATTAATTTTTTGCTAAAAACATTTATATATATATATATATATACACACACCTAATGTTTTGTTACATTTTTATTTTTGGCCAAATGTGTGTGTGTGCAACACGCGCGCGCGCGCACACACACACACATATATATATATATATATTACATTTATTGAACATGAGAGCTCATTGTCCAAATCTCTCCTCTCTCACCTGCTTAGCTAGCCCTAACAGGTTGATCAAACATAAAAACTAATCAATATTTGTGTATTTATGCAATAAGCTAATCATCAAGATTTTTGAAACAAAGGAAAACATGTGTGTGTGGGTATATAATATGATATATATATACACACACACACACATATGAGAGGAATATTTATACGTACCAAGGATATCAACTGTGGTTCTGCCGTTGGTAAACCGTCCCGTTGGACCCTCTGGGAAGTCAATCCCATAAGGTGGGTAGTTAACTTTGGCCGAAGTGTGAAGATGGTTGTTGTTTCCGCTATCGGCAAGAGAGTCTCCAAATATGAAGAAGCATGGCACTCTTTGCGCCAGTGCTTTAACGCAACAACTTTCCATCATGTTTGATACCACGCACACAACAACCACCACCACCACCCATATTTTCATCTCACTATTATAGACCACAATTGCAAATGAAATCAATTTAGTAGAATAAAAAAACCACACAAAAAATTGAAAACATAGACCTAATAAAATTTGCATATGCATGTGGCTGCAGACATAATATAGTGGTGTTGAGTTTGAATCCCGAACTCACCTGAATATGAGACTAAATATCACGGTTACGGAATTAACAAAACAAGAGAAATAAACGACGAATCCTAGATAAATATGAATTGGAAGTTGAAGAGTGGACAAAGAGAGATTCTACGTAGACCACACCAATGCCGGCTCAACGTAAGGTCATTAAGGCAACTACAACTACCCTAAGGCCCTCCTTAAGTCAAGGTCCCTTATTAATAGGATCAGTAATTTCATACACTTTACACCTCAAGGTTTGTTAGAAACCGTTAACTAATTACCTTAGCACCTCAAAATATTTAACATATTAATTCATTTCTTTTTCTTATAAAAATACCCTATTTCTTAGGTCTTAGTTTGATTCCATAAATAAAACTCATAAAACAGTAATCCGTTTTAAAACATGTTTGTTTCTTAACATTAATTTCAAAATTAATAATTGTTTCTTCTAATTATTGACTATTATTCATTTCTAAATACATTTAATTTGTGGCATATTTAATATCTCATTCCATACATTATTTATGTAATTCTTTTTCCAATAATTGTAATGTTGAAAAACAAGAGCAAAAGGAAAAATCACTTAATTTTGCTAACATATGCAAATTTTAATTAGCTTAAAAGATAGTACTGTTTTAGAGAACAAATTTCCACTCAAATGTAAAAATAAATAAATAAATAATAAAGAAAAAAAATAACGTTGATACATTAATTAAGTGGTAAATCAATCTTATGTTTAGACAATACCCAAAACTAATTGATCTAGCTAGTCTTCAAATTTTCAAACATTTTTTTAATTGAGCACATACAGACGATTGTATATGACGATGCATTTATTATCTGGGCAACAAAGATGTTACTTTTCGCAGTTTATTTTATTTATTTTTTTTAGAATAAGCAAGATTTTTTGCAATTTCATCATATTGGAAAAAAATATTTTTGGCCACAAAGATTAATCTAATTTCCAACTTGAATAGTTGGTTTAAAGCCTTAATCCCGTGAAAACCGTGATGTAAAGATGTGAGGTCACATCAAAATTGCTTCCAGCAAAGTAAATAAATAAACAAATAATTAAAATCATGCACATGCGATTTACAAAGATTAATTTGACGTGTCCACACACACACACACATGTATATAGATATATATATATATATATATATTTGTAGCTTGTGAATGTGGGGTTGTTCAACAGTTATCCTGCTTTCGTTCCACGTTTATGACGAAATCAAATATGAGATTTTGTTTGAGAATGTCCACTCTCCTAATTAGTCATGTTGCAAATAAATAACCACACACCTCCTATATATATGGATTAATTTCATAAATTCTTCTCCAGCTATGCATATTAGTTTAAAACTATTCATTTCACCCCTCGACTATATAAAATCGTTCAAAACCCCACTCCCATCTAAATAGATATGATTCCAATTAATACTAATGGAAGCTATCTGAAATGTTATTAATTATAATTTCATAATGTCATTAACTATTGATCTCAAACTGGCATTTTCTGTCTAGAAATTCATGTCTGAATCTATATCTAACATATCACAAATTGTTACACCATTTAAATTTCCAGCAAGGTTTAACAGAGTTATATAAAATTCAATTCAATAATAAGAGGTGACTTTGTCTAATTAGCATGGACAACATTTTTGACAGCATATTAGGATAGAAGAGGCCTTTATTGATCTCATGTCAACTTATCCTTTGATTTTTCAAAATGATGCTTGCATCCCTGTAAGGAGAGAACTACACTAACACCCTGCAAGTGATTAACTATCCTTAATAGTTGTCCCTTTTTATAATAGTTTTAATTAGGGTTGACCAGGGAAAATTTGAACATTCTCATGGCAATGTTAACAAATCACTTGATAGCCCATCTCATGTATTATATCAGTCATTACACTGTTTCTATAGGTATATTTAGGGAAATTGGTGAAAAACACGTAAAAGAAATATGAGGGAAATTCAGACCAAGTATGTCCACATACGGTGGTACGGCCATTGGTGTACCTTCCGGTTGGGCCGTCGGAGAAGTCAATCCCATATGGCGGATTGTTGACTTTGGCCTACGTAGAAAGCTGGTTATTATTTCCATTGTCAGCGAGAGAATTTCCAAAACTGAAGAAGCAAGGTACTAGTGACCCTGCACAAGCACGTAAGTTTTGTAATTGCATGGTTAAAACCATGCACAGAGCAAACACCACCAACCTTGTTTTTGCGCCACACATCACACATCGCAGCCATTAATTTTACACTGGAGAGAGGAAGAGAGATTTTTTCTTTTGTTTTTTTTTTTTTTTTTAATCGAAAGTTACTTTGTAAGGAAGCCGCGGTCGGGGGTTTATATATAGGTGCCGAGATAATTTTTTGTTATCGTAATGTAAAAACTCAAAAGCTGGTTGGTTTTTGTAAATTAAACACGTATTGTAAATACTTAATAAAACACTAATGAGAAATTTGTGATACTAAAAAAATAAAAAAATAAAAAAAGCTTTTGAATTGAAGACTTTTTTCAAAGATCATTTTGGATCATAAATCTATAACAATTTTCATATCGAATTCAACAATATGCCTGTATTTTTTTAGTTACGTCTAAATCATTATAACTTTCCCTTAGAATTAAATATACACCATCAACACCAAATTTTATACTGGAACTCTCCTTTTTCGCTACTAATATAATTATAAATGTAACTATTGTTGTAATTGTTATTATTAGTTAAAATGTCACTATCAATAATAGATAACGAAGACAAACTATACATGACTGCAACAATTAATTTGATTATTCCAACTGTATTTAGTGTCATACTTCTTTGTAAAAGTTTCCTGTCCTAGTTATTATAGAAACCTTTTAAATTTTACTAGATTAATTTTAGAAAAACCTTTGCATTTTAAACCTTTTCTTTGAGGAAATGTGATGAAATAAAGGCGACACAAGCAGGGTATCTTCTAATGATCGAGTGCACCATATCATCACAGGACAAGTAAAATGAGCAAGCATGTGGGATGCTTTGTTGCCTTCACTGGGAACAAAATAGCTCGAACTAAAATAGCAATAACTACCAACTACCAAAAATAATAAAGACTAAACATCCCGAGCCGAAGTATCAGTGATCATAGTGGGAGAATCCACCTCCAAACAGCTCAAACAGCATTAATCGAATCATTTTCCACCAAGTGAACTGTCAGGCCACTTTCAGCATAAGCAAACAAAACCTTAAATCTCATATTATAGACCATTAGGTTTAGACTTGTTACTTAATTAGTTTCCTATGTAGTTACCAACTTACTAACTAGACAGATTTATTGGTTTTTTTTTTTTTTTTTTTTTTTTTTTTTTTTTGAATAGTTTTGACCTACTAATTACATTTTGCTTGTTTACCTTTTGGCGGGATTGGATTGTCTTTTATATCTTTTTTTTTTTTTTTTTTCCTTTTCTTTTCATTCAAATTACAGTGAGGGGTTTAACGTGCGATGAGATAGGAGTTTAGTACCAATTTTGTTGGGATGTTTTTCATGTCTTTATTTCCATTCTCATAATTTATGTTGAATATAAAAAAGAAGATTTAGGAAAGCAGTAGCTTAGATAAGGGCACCTTATCTCGTATAACAATGCTTCACCATAATTCACACCTTTCATACATCTGGATAGAAAATTTTCTCTATAATTGTACACTTTTCTTGTTAATTTGTACTTCCTTTCCATACCACTACTTTTCTCCGTGGTATGACACCACTTTTCCTACTTCTAAGCAACAAACAATGATGTTTTTACGTTTAAGATTTTTTTTTTTTTTTTTCCTGCTAGGATTGAATTATCAAAAAAGCCCGTCGTGTTAGTCCCTCACATTTAAGTGATCGCAAACTAAGTTGGTAAATTCACTTGTTTCACACCCCGATATCACCCCTTTTTTTTTTTTTTTTTTTTGTTGAAAGTGGATATCACCATTTTGAAAATGGAAAGGGAAAATAATCGATAAAAGCTAGCAACGTTTACAAGTCCTTGAATTTGCGTAAAAACACGACAATGTTGCATAAAATAATCGAGTTAATTGTAAAGTTGGTGCAATAATTTCCAGCAAAAAAAAGTGGTACAATTATTGTGCTGCCACCTTTTGGCTAGCAAATGTACCTTTCTAGATAATTGCATGATCATATTGTAGAATAGGGCATGCAATAATTATTATGCTTTTCGTCTGCTTCAAAATATTACAATGCTTTTCGTCTTTGAATTTGTGAGAGCTTCAAATAGCACGGAAAAGATAAAATTATCAAAACATGTAGAAATATCGGTAATTATTACATGTGATAGATATCACAACCTATTTTCTTTTTCTTTCTTTTTTAGGAAAGGAAGGGAACAAAAAATATTTCGAGAAAAACAACTTCTAGTCGTCTTTGTAATATATATAATTTTCAAGTGAATAATTATATTTTTCTTCTAATATATAATTGACTAATCGTCTTTCTAAATGTCTCTTATTACATATTTTGTCTTCCATTCCATACATCAAATGTGTAATTCTTTTTCCAATAATTGTATCGTTGAAAAACAAGAACAAAAGGAAAAATCACTTAACTTTGCTGACATATGCAAATTTTAATTAGCATGAAAGACAATACTACATTAGAGAACAATTTTTCCACTTAAAAGTTAAAATTTAACGTTGACACATTAATTAGATGGTGCATTGATCTTATGTTTAGATAAAACCAAAAACTAATTGAACTAGCTAGTCTTCATATTTTTCAGCACGTGTTTAATTGAGCACATGTGTAGAGACGATTGTATGATGATGCTTAACAAATATGTTATGTTTGGTTTTGTTTTTTTTTTTTTTTTTTTCTTCTTTAGGATGAGCACTATTTTTCACAATTTTATCATATTGGAAAGAAATATTTTTGGCCACAAAGATGAATCTAATTTCCAACTTGATCAATTTGTATAAAGCCTTAATCCCGTGAAAACCGTACGTGATGTAAAAAAGTGAAGTCCAAGAGAAAATATTTTCAGCAAAATAAATAAGTAAATAAATAAATAAAATCACAAACAATTTACAAAGATTAATTTCACATATATATATATATATATATATATATATATTGTAGTTGTGAATGTGGGGGCAGTTCATCAGTTATCCTGCTTTAATTCGAGCCTCGTTTATGACCAAATCAAATATGAGATTTTGTTTGAGAAAGTCCACTCTCCTCGTTAGTCATTTTACAAATAATTAACCAACCTCCTAAATTAATGTATTAGTTTCATAAATTCTTCTTCAGCTATGCATATCAGTTTAAACTCTTAATTTTACCCCCCAACTATATAAAATCATTCAAAACGCCACTCCCTTCTAGATATAATTAATACCAATGGAAGCTGGCTAACATGTTATTAATTGTAATTTTCATAATGTCATTAACTATTAATTTCAGACTCGCATGTTCTATCAGAAATTCCTATCCCAATCCACATCCAACATATCATAGATTGCCACATTATTAAAATTCCCTGCCAAATTTTAGCAGGGTACTTTAATTCAATCATATAAGGTGACTTTGTCTATATGATTGGTTAGCATTTTGGACAAGACAGAAGAGGCCTTCATTGATCTCAAGTTAACTTATTGTTTGATTTTTCAAAAATGAATATTGCCACCCTTTAAGTATATAAAAGTAACTAAAACACGTATTACGTCCAAATCTATCTATTAAAAATAAAGGAAATAGCTCACATGACTTATTCAAAATGGATTAATAAAGAGTGATTTCGTAAAATTGACTTAAGCAGGTTCAAATTTCTCTTTAACATCCCTAAATATTAAAACTGTGTAAAACACAAAAAAAAGAAAAGACACACTTCTCCAAACCCCCACCGTCACACATTGCCCCAACCCCCTTCCCCCCACAGCAAGGAGTTCCTTGATTTTTTTTTTTTTAAGATTTTTTTTATACTATTCTTAATAATTATGTCCTTTTTCTAATAGTTTTAATTAGGAACCTACTCATGGAAATGTTAAGAAATCTCTTCGATAGCCCGTCTCATGTATCATATCCGTCATTACATTGTTTCTATAGGAATTATTTAGATAGATTGACTGGGTTTTTTTTTTTTTTTTTTTTTTTTATCGCTTCTATATATTTGAGCGACAATAATAACCACTTCTAAATAATCAGACGGTAAGTTGTTATAGAAGCAATAGTTAAAGAGTCAATTATGAACTTATATAACGGTGCCACATCAGCCTTCCGTTAATATATATTATTAGGACAGAATAAATTATAATTACCATTTCTATAGAGTCAAGAGTTTTATTATTTTCAGTATTATTGATTTAACAAAACCATGTGAACTGTGACGGAGTATGGTAGTGATCCTCCAGTTCCTTATTTCTAATTGACCACAAAGCATTTTATTGGAAGACTTCTTATGTTCGAAAATATTAATTCATCTATATTCATGAAGCAGTTCTCTGCGCCATGTCATCTGTTGGACCTGTACGACCACCGAACTCATGAACAAGCCGAGGGATGTCGACGGAATCGTTGTCTGATGCGGCATTATAAGCACGGTATGCTGAATGAGCGACCAACCGGTTAAAAGCCGTCGTCGGATTGAACGCGTCCCAAAATATATACTCGTCCTTGTTCTCGCAGGGTGTTCTGTAAGGAATGCAGAAGCCATGTTCGTTCACGGGACAGCACCCGACATCCGCAACCGTGAAGATTTCTGAAAATCCCCGCCCAAAAAAAAAGAACAAATATGTTAGTGCTTCTGTAAATGTTAACACAATTTAATTTCTGCATAAGAGATTGCATCAAAATGTATTGTAGGTACTCAAATGGTACCCAAAAAAGAAAAAATAAAAAAATAAATCAAAGTATCACAAATTAATTAAATGTTTTTATTAGTCAACTAGTTTCATCCCAAAAATAATGTTAGGACTCGTTTGGAGGGGATATCTGGAGATATTGTTTTGAAAGTTGCGTGAAATGTGTTTTTAGAGGAAAAACTTTTGAAAAAGTTCCGTGATATAGAAAATTGTGTAAAAACTCAACATGTGTTTGGAAAAAATATGCAAAATGGATCTTGTCTTGTTCCTCTCGTCATTACGAGCATTTAAATATAAAAAAAATATTTTATTTCGATTTGAAATGAGAGAGTTATTGACTTTTAAAGTTTGAATTTTTTTGAAAATGGAAGAGAAATCAGAAAGTTTGATGCAAAGTTTAGATTTTGAAAATCATATAGTATTTTATCATCTGGATATGTCGTCCCAAACGTGGCCTTATTTCTCACACACCAGTGATTGGTGATAATTGTTTTTTATTTTTTTATTTTTCTATGTATCTTTTGTTTATTCATCTACACACAAAAAAGTAGAGGTCCACCATTATAACGAAAAAGGTTATGAATATTCAATTTGATAATGAGCAGAGCTTCAGCCCAATACCACAAGCCTAACGCCGCATGGTCTATTGGCCAGAGTATGACTGTCATGGGAGGTTGAAGAGAAGAAAAGGCATCCTCACTTCTATACCAACCTATTGGTGGTGTCTATATATATATACATATATATATATACATATATTTATGTATATAAATATGTTAATGTTAACTCATGGGGTTCATGAAAAACAGAAGGACAAAACTAAACAGGTAAATTAGGTTTAGTATGTTCAAGTTGTACTATTAGTTGGACCTCCCGAGCTAGTTCCATAAGCGTCAATGTAGACGAATTTCCCATCTTTGAAAGCGACGTTCAGTTCGTCGACGAGTGCTACAAGCTTCTGGTTGAACAACCGGGCCGCGTTGTTCATGAATTCTACGCATCCAGAATCGGTGCCAGAATTATTTTTTTCATACCAAGAGATTGCATATGGAGTACACCCAACTTTTCCCAATCCAACCAAGACTATCTTCCTTGCTCCAAGACTGTATAATTTCTACACCGTCGTACAAAAAGATTTTGAGAGGAAAAAGTGAAATTTTGAATCGAGAAAAACTTCAAACTCGTATTTAAAAGCAAAAAATTAGAGTAATAACCTTGATATGGCGCAAATAATTTCCAATAACAAAATCAGCAAATTCCTCAGTATCGTAACGTCTTCTATAGGGATAAAATGTTCCAGGGAAGTAGTAGTTGTGAACGTAGTCGCTGTTTCCTATTGCAACCCAATATAAGCACTTGTTGAGTCTCTCTGTGGCCATTTTGTTCCCTAATACTTCAACAATACGAGAGATTGTGATCCTGTGGTTAATTATCTGTTTCGCTAAGTGAATATTGTCACCCTGCAAAAAAATTTCATTTATACAAATCAAAAATTCATATATGTGTTCCATGAATGTTTATGATAAATATATTTGTACGCTCAGTAGGTGGGAATGAAGGGATTTGAATAAGAACTTTCTTGTTCGAAATTTGACTGTCTTTATTTTTTTCAATGTGAGTCATGTGTCTCATATGGTGTTAAGAAAAAAACCATTAAAAGTATGTATATAAGAATTTCTTTATATGAAAAATATACCAGATGTTTTCCTGAAGCTGCGATAATCCCAGAAGTCCCTGACGCATAATTGACGCCGTTTAGTGAGGTGGAGCCATTTGCAGTAGCATAAGATGGAATACCCTTTTCAAACCCGAAAAGTTCAACTGAAATATTGAAAGAGACAACAAAAAAGAAGAGAAATTGTCCAATGTAATTACCTGATTTCTGTGGCGTCAAATCCTAAATTATTTGTAATCTGAAAATAACAAGACCTAATAAACTTGTCAATAAAATAAAACATTTAAGAGAAATATGAGGAAAATTCAGACCAAGTATGTCCACGGTGTTTCGGCCGTTGGTGAACCTTCCGGTTGGGCCGTCGGAGAAGTCAATCCCATATGGCAGATAGTTGACCTTGGCCGAAGTAGCAAGCTCGTTATTATTTCCATTGTCAGCAAGAGAATCTCCAAAACTGAAGAAGCAAGGTACTTGTGGCTCTGCACAAACACGTAAGTTTTGTAATTGCATGGTTAAAACCATGCACAGAGCAAACACCACCAACCATGTTTTTATGTCACGCGTTGCTGCCATTAATGTTACACTGAAGAGAGGAAGAGAGAATTTTTTTTTTTTTTTTTTTTTTTTATTAAAAGTTTCTTAGAGCAGAACCCGCGGTAGGGGCATTTATATATAGGTGCCGAGAAAATTTTTGTCATCAAAATGTAACGACTCAAAAGCTGCTATTTGGATTTTGTAAATTAAATACGTATCTTAAGTACGTAATAAAATTCTAATGAGAAATTTGTGATACTAGGAAAATAGAAAAAAGCTTTTGAATTGCAGACTTTCTTCAAAGATTAATAGTGATAAAAAGTTGGAAACAAAGATGCTTTATTCGTCGATCATAAATCCATAACAATTTTCACATCGAATTCGTATTAGTATATGCCTTTTTTTTAGTTATTAGATTTATTCGTAATCAAATAAAAAATTATCACGACATTATCGAACTCATTGTAACATTATGTTAGAGTTAAATCACTACATCAACACCAATTTGTTTACAGGAACTGGAACTCTCAGCTTTCATTACTATCTTCATTTTTTGCTACAAATGTAACTATAAATGTAATTGTTATTATACTAATCATTACTAGTTAAAAAGTTACTATCAATAATATAAATTTGATATAACATAGATAACTACGAATGCAACTAGTAATTTGATTATTCCAACTATATTTAGTATCATACTTCCTTGTAGAGATTTCCTGTCCTAATTGTAAAAACTTTCTAACTTTTACTAAATTGAGTTAAAAAAAAAAAAAAAAAAACTCACCGTTTTTTAAAAAGGAAATGTGATTATATTTATCACTCAATATATAATAAGATCAAAAGTTAAAATAATGAGGGGTTTAACATGCGATGAGGTAGGAGTTTAGTGCCAATTTTGTTTGGATGTTTTTCATGTCTTTAATTCTCTTCTCATCATTTACCTTGAGAAAAAAAAAATTTTAAAAGCGGTAGCTTAGATAAGGACACCTTATATCCTATAAAATTGCTTCACCATAATTCACACCTTTCATACATATGGATAGAAAAAAAAAATAAATCTCAATAATTGCACTTTTCTTGTTAATTTGTACCCACACAACCTTTACCTTCCACACCACTACTTTTTCTCCGTGGTATGACCATTTTTCCTAATTCTAAGCAACAAACAATGATGGTTTAACGTTTTGTTTTTTTTTTTTTTTTTTTTTGGTTATAATTCTTCTTTCTTTTAGCTTTGAATTATCAAAAAAGTCCTTTGTGTTAGTCCCTGAGTAAACTTTTCTCAGTGCGCATAAGCATAACACGTTTAAGTGGTATACTTCGTGTTAGGGCATGTTTACTTTACATTGAAGGAGAAGAGAAAATAAGTAGTCATTCCTTTTCATATTTAATCATGTGTTTACTGAACTTACAAAATGAGAAATGAAATTTTAATGGGCCCCACACAATATAGGGAATGACAATTCTTACATCTCTCTTGGTCTTGATTCTTTATCAAAGTGAATACATATAAAATTTGCTCATATACCCTTAATAACTTTTCACGTGCTAATGTTTTTATATTATGTAAAAAAATATTTTAGTAATTACATTAGTATTACTACAAAGGGAATCAAATTGTTTCCCTTAACACCATCCAATAGGTAATTAAACACTAGAAAGAGAATGACTGATTCTTCTTCATATTTCATTATTTTACTTTCTAATCTCATTAGCTTTCTCATTATATTTCTTTACGATTTAGTCACCGCGCTCTAAATTCACATGTTTCACATCCCGATATCACCTTTTTCTTTTCTTTTTTTTTTTGGAAAAGTGGATATCACCATTTGATAATGGAAAGGGAAAATAAAAATTATTCGATAAAAGCTAGCAACTTTAGTGGTCCTTGAAATTGCTTAAAAACACGACAAAGTTACATAAAATAATCGGGTTAATCATAGAGTGGTACAACTGTGTTGCCACCAAAGATTGAAAAATCAACATTTCTACCGATATTTTGGCAGAAATTTCCATATTTTGAAAGTACCGAAATGAAAACAGGGGTGTCGTGTCTTTTCCGCAGAATATCCGTGAAATTTCATGGAAATTTCCGTAAATATCATTTTTTTACGAAAATATCAATTTCCTAAAAAGTGTAGTAGTACATGACAAAATATCATGAAAAAATCTCGACAAAGTATTCATAAAATATCAATCGTAATATTATCTTTTAATATTATAAAAATCATGATTTTTTTAATTCACGCATAATTTTCTTATATTTGTATACATTGAATAGATAGTAGAGATCGAGAGATATATGACATGTCCAAAATTACATAAGATAAGAGTCCGTTTGGTGAATGAGTTTGAGATGAAAAAGTACAGTTTGAGTTGAAAATTTTTGTTAATTTTTCAGAAAAGACAAAAACTTTTTCAGAAAAAGATAAAAACTGATATGAAAAAGTATAGTTTGAACTTGTTCACCAAACGAGGCCTAAGTACTCAAATGTCATATCTTAGTATCGATGTTAAAACTTATAAAATATTGTAAATACTTTCGAACATTCTAAAAGCTCTTTTAATATTAATGGTTTCTTATCATATGAATGAAATGATGAATGTAATCTACCTATATTATGTTACGTTTCAATTATTTAACTTAATTGGTGAACGTCAACTTATAGTTTACTATATTATGCTCCCTTCTTACTACGCAAAATTTTCATATACTTAGTATTTAATTGAGAGTTTCATTTAATTTATGTATTATTAACTATTTTAGAGTTTCATAAAGTTTTATTTAAAAATTTTTAGTGTTTAAAATAAATTTCTATATTTTACATCAATTTCCACCGATATCGATATTTCCATCGATATTTCCGCAAAATTTTAGTGTTGATATTTCCATAAGTAAAGCTTTTTGATCTATCAATAAAGCTTTTCGTATTTTTTTCAACCCAAAAATAATAATAATAATAATAATAATAATGCTTGCCGTATCTACCCAAAAAAAATTGAATTATTAATATTTTATGAAAAAGAAAAAACTATTATTGTGTTTCTGGTCCTTGGATTTATAAGATGCTTCAAATAGTACCCTACTACACGTGAATAGATATTAGAACATAACGTGCAAGGCATGGCCTATTTTGATCTTTAATACATATATATTTATGTGAAATTGCCGTGCCAATGGGGTCAGGATTTACAAAAATATAAAAAGGATCCAAATATTAATTATAGCGATTTTTGTCTATAAAATGGAAAAACAAAACATAAAAGAACGGTTATTTACCTCAAATAGAAAAGTAATCCAAGTGAAATATCGGAAACGAGATTTACAAAATATTCCCTTTTTAAGTAATTAATTTTTTAATGTTTGATCCCAATTTCGCCAATTATGTATCCACTCATGGAAAAGTAGAATTGTAAGAGAATGGTACAAAACTAAAGAGGTCAAGGAAAAAGAGTGCCTTTGTTTAACTTGATAGGGTTGAACCATCTTTGATTCTTCGCATTTTTTTTTCTAGTGAAACTCCAGCCACGCTTCCGGTGAGGAATGACAGCTGAAAAACATTAGGGTCCATTTTGGATTTTTAGTTTTGACGGTCAGGGTTTTTTAAAATAATTAAAACATGATTTTAATATAATTTTTTATTATCAACATAATGATATAAAAAATTAATATAATGAATTCTGGTATCAATTTGCTAGAAAGATATGAACAATCTGTTAAAATATAATAAATAATATGCTTCGGTAGAATACTAAAAAGTATTTTAGTAGAATACTCAAAAAGTATAATACTAGAATACTCCTCGACGACCGGCGACTAAAGACTGTTGGTGGTATGTGTTGGCTTTGGTCATCAAAAGGTATTCTGGTGTAATACAAGTGGTATTTTGATAGAATACGGTTGGTGGTTTCTATCAGAATACCTTTTTGGCCGGTCAGGAGTATTTTGGAAAGATATATATATTGATTTTTGACTTATTTTGTAAAAGTTCAAAAATTCTAAGGTCATTATGAATGAAGCAATAATCCAGAGGTGTATTCATTTGGGGCATTCATCAAAATCACCATGTTTTTCTCTTAATAACAAGTCTAGTGATTTGTAGGATTGCCCTTAAAAAGAACACCTCTTGAGTATTGTCTTTGGTAGATTCAGTTTTTTACCTTCAATTAGATAAGTCAAAAGTCAATATGACATAACTTTTCAAAATCACCCTTAACTGATATAAAAAAAAATGTAACCTGGTAGGTATTTACTAGATGCCGGAAACAACATCGTTCACCAATAGTCTTCAATTGCCAGTGTAATACCAAGTATTTCCGCAATAATACAATTTCTTTTGTTTTAAGGAATTTGTACAAATTATGAAGGTATGCATGAAAAAGCCAGTTAAGGGTTTTTATTACGTTTTGTGAGTTTTATGATTTTATAAGACTCGAAAATGATTGCTTAATCAAGCAAATGACCTTTTGGGCGAAAAGGAGCAAAATCGCCAAAATTTTCACGTTGGTCAAAGTTTGACCGAAAAACGTCGACGGTTGACCAAAAAGTCAACTGTTGACCACGAGAGTCAAAACTTGGCGGGAAAGTCAGCGGTTGACAAGAAAGTCAATGGCGGACGAGAAAGCCAAAGATTGACCCAAAAAGTTAAAGAAAAAGGCTGTACGATTACATAATTTGCAGTATAGAATTGTACTGCATAAAGTCATTTTTGTGATTAAAATGATATGTTTAGGATTCAAAACCACCATAGAAAATCAAGCACATTAATTAGGATTTATTGAGCCAAGTGGTTCTAAATTATGAGAAAATTTTTATACAGTTCAGTGTTATACGGATAAATTTTGGACTGTAGTCTAATTAACCAATACTGTGTATAAAAGAATTCAGTATTGGAAATATCTATGTTTATTTATTTATTTATTTAAAAAAAAAAATGGACTGTGTAGTATGGAAATGAACCAAACAAGCTTAAGATAATAAGTTTATCACTTTGTGATATTAATACCATTTTTTTTTTGTATTAAAAAAAAAAAAGAAAAAAAAATGGAATGATTGCTTGCTTCTATGAGCTGCCGACCAGCTGTTAAGGGGGAGATTATGTGGTTGTTTGCTCAGCCTTGGTGGACTAGGTGTCAAGCAAGAAGGGCTGTCCCATCTCTAAGTGTTTAGGTGTCCAAAGGAATGCAATTAATTAGAGAAAACAAGATAACACTTAGCCATTCTCTTTACTAACCAAGTCCGGACTTGAGAGAGAAGAGAGGGAAGGAAAAGTTCAGCCAAGATTTAGGAAAAAAAAAAAAAGAGAAGATAAAGAGAGAGAGAGGTTCGGTGGTTGTGAAGAGGAAGCAAGGAAAAAGTTTGAAGATTTGGCACACAACTCCTTGTGGTGGTCGGCGTTGGAGCAAAGGGAAAGGTAAGAAAAAAATTCTGAAAACTAAGTAAGATTAAGGTTTTTGAGTGTTGAATTCTTACCTAGAACCTCAAGCTTGAGCTCATAAAAATTTGGTGCCAATCTTGACCAAGAGGGCCGGTTATAGGGAGGAAAGAGCAGGGAAAATAAGCCAAGACCTTGGCTGGATTTTTGAGCTGTTTTGGCCAGATTTTTAGGAGCTTTGGTGCCTGGATTTCAAGGCAGTGGAAGCTGGAAAATTTGGACCATTTCAGCCAAGTAAGGCCAGCGGCTGGTGAAGGGAAAAAGTGAGGTAAAACCCCTAACCCTTTAAGCTTTCGTTTAAATTTCATTTGGAGAAATTTAAATGCATTTAATGCAAGGTTTGTAAGAGCATAAGCTCACCAGTTATTGCTGCCCTAGTTTAGAAAATTTAAGGTTTGTGCTTGGTGCGTTAAGGTTTGGTGTGGTGACTGCCTATTTACATGTTTTATGCTAGATTGATAGGTTAGGGTTTGTTGGTGGTTGCAAAGTATATGCATGTTAGGTGCTTGTGTTATTGATTAGGGTTTTATGATTGATTGTATGATTTTAATATTGGCTTGCATGTTGAAAATTGGACGTTAGAAACGTGATGCATGACTGATTTAGACTCCCGCTGAGTTCGGTTGAGGTAGGGTGAACGTTATAGGACGTAAACGAAAATTGAAACCGAAAACTGACAACTCGGGTAGAATTGGCCAGTTTCGGGAAAAACAGTTTTTGAGGCCTTTAGAGGCCGAATCTGGAAAAACTCAAAACACGAAAGTTGTTAAGAAGAATTTTTCCTAGTGGACAGCGTGGACGGATTTGCAAAATGAGGCTCCAATGGCCTCTGTGTTTAACAAAACCCGAGCCTGAAGTGCCCAGGACCCCTGCACGGCCAGGTTTGGTTCCACAGGGTGTTTGACAAAGAAAACGTCCGAACTAGGTTTTACCTAAAACACGAAAGTTGTAGAAATTTTTAATATCTAAAACTTTCGTAAAGACAAGTTGTTCAGAATCAGCTTTGATTTTAAAATGAAAATGGATTTTGAAAACGGTACAGGAAATATGGAAAATCCTGTACAGGATTTCTAAAATCAACACAGAAAAAGGGTAATTTCGCAGTTACACTAATAATTGACATTGTGAAACTGTTCCAAAGGCAGTTTCCAATAGTCAATAATTTTATACGTCTCATTTTAAGATTTTTAGTTTTCAAAGTTAAACAAAAAGGATTTTTATACTTAAACCTAAGGTTTTCTTTTCTAAGGAAATAAGATTTTGAAACCTAAGTTAAAAATAATCCGATTAGAATAGATTTAAACCCTAGGATTACTTAATGTAACCAAGTAGGATAATGTAAAAATAAGTAAGGGCATATAACTAAGGTTATATAAGAGTGTTGGTTATACTACCAACATTTCTAACCCTTACTTCTGTTCTATTACAGAATATAATATCCGACAGTGTCCTGACGAGGGTCAGCTCAACTTTGGACACAACCTACACGAACAAGGTAAGTACAACTCCGCCTACAACATAGGCTTTGTTGTGTATACTTGCCTAAGTATGAAATTGTTAAGTGCTATGGGTGATGAAGTGTTACATGTTAAATGTGCTATAAAAGTTATATGTTAGGATTTAGGAAATGTTACAAAATGTTATGATTATATGCTATGCTTTATGAAATGTTATGAAATATGTTATGAAAAGTAAAATGTAATATGCTAAGGAAAGTGTTATGAAAAATGTTAGAAACATGTTAAGATTAAAATATGCTAAGATTTAATTATGTGGAACATCACGAAGCATGTTCACTAATTAACTAAGAATGAGACCAAGTACAAGATAAAGAATGTTATGATGGCAAGCAATTTGCCTGTGTCGTACCGACCCGCGTTAGGTCAGGTTGGACTATGGATTGTGTTGGAAATGGACTGGCCGCCCCAACCAATTCATAGTTGCGCGCCCGGTACTGACACCTATGGGGCCCATATGTTAAGATAAGCTAAGAAAGCAAGTTATGAATGATAAGAAAGCATAAGAAAGCATAAATGGCTCATGCATATATAGGATAAATTACTTTATGCTCTGTTATGTTAAGCTATATGATGTTATGCAATGATTAAGTTATGTATGTATGTGTGTCTTATTGTGTTGTGTCGCGGTATAGGACAGTTGTACTTGCTGAGCGAAAGCTCACTGTCTTACGTCTATGCTGTAGGTAAACAACCTGCTAGCAATTGCTGATACAAGATGGAGGGGCAATGCTTGGCGGACTGTGAACCGTGGGAATTATAGAACCGCTACGCGTTTTGAATTTATTTTATTTATGTTTTTTTTTAAGTTAAGATACGTCAAACGACTTTAATTAATATTTGTTATATCTTACGTACGACTTCGTGTGTGTGTCACACTGTATAAAAAAAAAATTCCGTTGTTTACATAAAATAAGTAAGTACGAAATATACGATATGTATGTATGTACGGTAACGGCCTGTGCTAGGCGGGTCGTTACAGAGTTGGTATCAGAGCGGTTTCCTGCGAATTGGTTTCACAGTCAGCCTGCCATCGCCGCCATCATTGTAAGTCAAATTTTATTTTCATATATTAATATTTATTATGTGACTATATCATGGTAGATACGATATCATGGACCCCGAGCAAGTGGAGGAGGATCGAGAGGCAGTTACGTCGTTTTATGAGTCGTTTCCCTTAGTGTTCGATGGTACGAGACGGACCGTGTCATTAGCAGCATGGCTATATGACATGGAGTTGATCTTCCGCACGAGTCATATACAGGCTCGCCTACAGGTCTCGCTGGCCAGTCGATGTCTGAGGGCTGATGCTCGCCTCTGGTGGATGACGATCGGTGAGCAGGCGATGCCGGAGCGTACTTGGGGGCACTTTCGTTCGCTAGTTATCGGACGCTACGGCCCGATACCTGCGGAGGGAGCCGACGCGCCACCCCGAGATCCTGAGATTTATCAGGATATGCACCATGAGCGTTATTATCAGTATATGGAGTTTTGGCGCGCGTATCCAGCAGAATCGATGGGCCATTATTGCCGGCGCTTTCAGGAGGCGATGCTGCCTCACATTCCTCAGGATATACCCAGTCCTGGGTTGCAGGCTTTAGTGATTCTTCGCAACGGACTACCTTCCCCCATCCGACAGTACGTCCCAGCACCCACACCCGACATGACGGTGGGACACATGATTGAGTATATTTTGGGTGCGGAGGCCATCGTTCATGCCTTGCAGGCTGGGCCGGTAGAGCCAGGGGCACCGGCTAACGACGTCGATGAGCCGGAGCCGGTATATGAGCCCGAGCCGGTAGAGGAGCCGGAGCCCGTATATGAGCCAGGCCCTGTCTCTCCAGAGGACCCGATGGCCGTCGATCAGGTACAAGAGGCCGAGATGGAGGCCGAAGCCAATGATGATGAGATGGACGTCCACGAGGATCAGCCAGAGGATCCTCCGATTATCGTCATATCTAGCGATGATGAGGACGACGACGATGAGCCTGAGCACGAGCTAGGGTTCGGAGGCTGGCTCGATGAGGGCGATGACTTTGAGGAGGACCCAGAGGAGATTCCGATTGATGATGGAGACGCTGACTCCAATGCAGCTTCGGAGGTCACAGTTGTAGAGATAGATTAGGTTTAGACTAACTGGTTATGTATATATTTTTGGTTTTGAAACTGTTTTGTACCAGCTTATTATTTTTTTTTGGATATAGGCTTGTACCTATGTACGATGGTTAAGTGGTAGACACTTCCATCACATTTTGACCCTGTGTATATAATACAGTACGATGTCATAGACATGTATTTACAGTACGGTAAATATGATGTATTTTTGAAAATGTACAAAGGACCGTGCGACCACGGGATATATGATATGAAAAGTTATGTTATGTTTACGAAATGCTGTGTTAAGCATATGTATGTTAAATGTTACGGTAAGATACACAAGAGTTATGCTAAGATTTTAAACGCTATGATAAACTTGTGATATTAAATATTCCCTTGAGATATGATAAGTTACGTATGAAAAAAAAAAAGAGATATTAACAGTATGATAATATCTTTCTTATGAATTGTAGAAGATGGTACGTCCACGGCGAACAATACCGGTAAACCCGCCTGTGCTAGATTTAGCAACAGTTGTAGCAAACTTGCAAAGGCAGCTGCTTGAACAGCAGCAAGAAACAAATAGATTACGGGAACAATTAGCCCAAATGAACCAGAGACCTCAAGTAGGCGAGGTTCCACCACCCGTTCATCAAACACCCCCAGCTTATCAGGTACCTCCAGTAGTACCTCCAGCTCCAGAGGCCCAACCCGAAATTCCTCGGAATGCTGAAATTCCGATGGCACCAGTAGGAGGACAAGTTCATGTACAACCAGTGCGGGAAGATCTGCTGTATGAACGATTTAGACGTATGAAAGCGCCTGAATTTGAAGGGACAACCGATCCCATAGCCACCGACAATTGGCTGATTGATATTCAGGTTATTCTGAATTTCATGCGGCTCACAGAACAAGAGAAGGTTCTTTGTGCCTCATTCGCTCTAAAGAAAGACGCAAGGCACTGGTGGATGACGGTGCAAATGCGTCGGGATGTTATGGTTATGAATTGGGAGGATTTTGTAGCTGAATTTCGTGCCATGTACTATAATGAAGAGATCCTGGCAGTACAGCAGGACGAGTTCACTAACTTTCGACAGGGATCGATGACAGTCATGGAGGCCGTAAAGAAGTTTGAGCAGTTGGCCCGTCTGTGTCCAGATCTTGTGCTGACTGAAAAAGAAAAGGTGAGAAGGATGATGAAGATGTTCCGCACAGACATCTCAAAACAAGTGAGTGCTGGAAGTAATCCGCCAACCCTGGTATCCGACTGTGTCAGCAGGGCTATAAGGGCAGAGTATTGGATCAACCAAGACAAAGAAGCCAGGACCCAAATTTTTAAAGCCAGAAAGGAGGAAAAAGCCATGGTTAAACAGACACAGCCCCGCCAGAGCACTGAGTCAAACCAGAAGGGTCAGACCAGCACCCTTGCCCAGAATGCCAAGCAATTTGGAGGGAACAAGAGAAAAAGGAATTTCTCGGGTCAGGGTCAGCAGAAGAATTTTCCTTCGAAAAAAAAATAATAGAGGAATTGAGGGCTGCAACACTGACTTTCCTCAATGTGCCAAGTGTGGAAAAAAGCACCCGGGAGTGTGCAGAATGGGGACGAACGCTTGCTATCTGTGCGGTAAAGAGGGGCATTTTGCTAGAAACTGCAATCAGAATCCCCAGAACCAGAACCAGAACCCTCTACGTCCAAGCCGAAATGTGAATAGCCAGCTGCATGCGATTCCAGCTAGGCTGGAAGGACCTTCAATTGCCCAAGGCAGATTAGAGGCTCCTGAACCCCAGGCCAGAATCTTTGCTTATACTAGAGGGGATGCTGAAGCAGGAACCTCTCATGTGGTGACAGGTCAGATCTCTATCCCCACTCCTGATGCTATTGCTGTATACGATGCTATTGCCTTATTTGATTCTGGAGCCACTCACTCGTTTGTATCTTTGGAGTTCGCCCAGAAGTTAGGAAGAAGTGTGAATAGGCTAGATCAGCCTTTTAAAACCTCTTTGCCATCCGGAGAAATTTTATGGTCCAATTTTTGGATACGAAATATTCCCGTAATCATATATGGCAGAGAATTGTATGTAGACCTCATCGCGATCAAGCTTCAGAATTTTGATGTGATCTTAGGGATGGACTTCTTGAGCAAATACAACGCCAAGATTGACTGCCGGAAGCGGTGTGTAACTGTCAACCCCTACGGTGAGAAGGAATTCAATCTCTATGGACAGTCTCAGAATTCAGCAACCAGACTGGTCACAGCCATGAAGGCTTGGAAGATGTTAGCTAATGGCTGTCAAGGGTACTTGGCTAACATAGTGAATAAGGATCGAGAAATGGAGCTAACACCAGAAGACGTCCCAATTATAAGGGAATATGTGGATGTCTTTCCAAAAGACTTGCCAGGGCTTCCGTCAGATCGCGATATATTGTTCGAGATCGAGTTGCTACCTGGAGCTGCTCCAATATCGAAAGCACCTTATCGCATGGCACCTGCGGAACTTAGAGAGCTTCAAATACAGTTACAAGAATTGCTCGACAAGGGATTCATCCGACAGAGTCACTCTCCGTGGGGAGCGCCAGTTTTGTTTGTAAGGAAAAAGGATGGATCGTTACGCATGTGCATCGACTATCGTGAACTGAACAAGATCACGATCAAGAATAAGTATCCGCTTCCAAGAATAGACGACCTTTTCGATCAGCTCAGGGGAGCAGTTGTGTTCTCAAAAGTCGATCTGAGATCGGGTTATCATCAGCTTAAGATCAAGGAATCAGATATTTCCAAGACAGCTTTCCGTACGCGCTATGGACATTATGAATTTTTAGTTATGCCGTTTGGACTGACCAACGCCCCAGCTGCTTTCATGGACCTCATGAACCGAGTATTCAAGGAATACCTAGATAAGTTCGTCATCGTCTTTATTGATGACATTTTGATCTATTCAAGGTCCCGGGAAGAACACGAGCAGCATCTGAGAATAGTAATGGAGACGCTAAGACGACATCAGCTGTATGCCAAGTTCACTAAGTGTGAATTTTGGCTGGAAAAGGTGCACTTCCTAGGACATGTTGTGTCGAGAGAAGGGATTTCCGTTGATCCTGCTAAAGTAGAAGCAGTTAGTACTTGGCCCAGACCTAAAAATGTTACAGAAATCAGGAGTTTCCTTGGATTGGCTGGATATTATCGGCGATTCGTCGAGGGATTTTCGAAGATCGCAGCACCTCTCACTGCCCTCACTCGAAAAGGGAAGAGTTTTGATTGGACTTCAAAATGTGAAGAAAATTTTCAAGAGCTCAAGAAGCAACTAACGAAAGCCCCAGTTTTAATTATTCCAGACGTGGATGTGGGAAATTTCGTGATCTACAGCGACGCTTCCAAAACGGGACTTGGAGCGGTGTTAATGCAACATGGAAAGGTGGTCGCCTACGCTTCCCGGCAGTTGAAGGATCACGAAAAGAACTACCCTACGCATGATCTGGAACTTGCAGCGGTAGTTTTCACACTCAAGATATGGAGGCATTACTTATACGGGAATAAATGTAAAATTTACACCGATCACCAAAGCCTCAAGTATATTTTTACTCAAAAGGAGCTTAACATGAGGCAGCGTAGATGGCTAGAACTTGTAAAGGATTATGATTGCGAAATCCTTTACCATCCTGGTAAAGCGAACAAGGTAGCAGATGCTCTAAGTAGGAAGTCATCTGGGATGCTAATGTCTATTGAAGTTTTTCCTAAGCCTCTACAAAGAGAAATTTCTGAATTCAACTTGGAGCTGTTGACGGGAAAATTATCTTCCTTGACTCTCCAGTCCAACTTATTGGAAACCATAAAGAGTCATCAAGGAAAGGATCCCTTTTTGTTAAAGGCACAGCTTTTTGATGGGAAGAGTAAGGAATTTAAAACCTCCACTGATGGTGTTACGTACTTCAAAGAAAGGGTTTGTGTCCCTAACTCTGAATTTCTAAAGGACCAGATATTAACTGAGGCACATAAGACACCGTATTCAGTACATCCAGGAGCGTCCAAGATGTACAAAGACCTTCGAGAAAATTTCTGGTGCCCGAACATGAAGAACGAGATAGCGGAGTACGTGTCAAAATGCCTAACTTGCCAGAAAGTTAAGGCAGAACATCGATGTCCTGGAGGAGAAATGCAGAAAATAGAGCTCCCTGAATGGAAATGGGAGCAAATTACCATGTATTTTGTTGTAGGACTACCCAGAACTGTCAGTGGGAATGATATGATTTGGGTTATTGTTGACAGATTAACCAAATCAGCCCATTTTATCGCTAGCAAAGCCACCTTTTCAGTGGAGAAATTGGCTGAAGTTTATGTTTCTCAGATTGTTAGACTGCATGGAGTGCCAAAATCGATTATTTCAGATCGTGATGGACGGTTCACTTCTCGATTTTGGACAAGTGTGCATAATGCTATGGGGTCGAGATTGAAGTTCAGTACGGCATTTCACCCCCAAACAGATGGTCAGTCAGAACGAACCATCCAGACACTAGAAGATATGCTGAGATCATGCGTTCTGGATTTCAAGGGAAATTAGGATCAGAAGCTGCCATTGATCGAATTTTCGTACAATAACAGTTATCACGCATCGATCGGTATGGCTCCGTTCGAAGCATTATATGGAAGGAAATGTCGATCCCCTATTCATTGGCAAGAGGTGGGACAAAAGCAGCTTCAAACCACAGATTTCATCAGAAAGACTTCAGAGGATATTAAGAAGAGTAAACAAAGGCTAGATGTGGCTTTTAGTCGCCAGAAAAGTTATGCAGATAAGCGTAGAAGGCCTTTGGAATTTCAGGTCGGAGACGCAGTATTCATCAAGATTGCTCCTATGAAAGGGGTAATGCGCTTTGGCAAGAAAGGGAAGCTCAGCCCAAGGTATACAGGACCGTTCGAGATTCTCGAGAGGATCGGGAAAGTAGCTTACAAACTTGCCCTACCGCCAGAATTAGCATCAATGCACAACGTATTCCATGTCTCGATGCTCAAGAAATATATATCAGACCCTTCCCATGTGCTCAGCCAGGAACCAGTAGAGGTTCAAACGGACTTGACATATGAAGAAAAACCCGTACGGATCATGGATAGGGAAGAGAATGTTTTACGAAATAGGACAATTCCCATGGTTAAAGTATTATGGCGAAACCACAAGGTTGAAGAGGCCACCTGGGAATTAGAAGAGGAGATGAGAAAGAACTACCCCAGTTTGTTCTAATTTTCGAGGACGAAAATTTTTAAGGAGGGTAGATTGTAATACCAAGTATTTCCGCAATAATACAATTTCTTTTGTTTTAAGGAATTTGTACAAATTATGAAGGTATGTATGAAAAAGCCAGTTAAGGGTTTTTATTACGTTTTGTGAGTTTTATGATTTTATAAGACTCGAAAATGATTGCTTAATCAAGCAAATGACCTTTTGGGCGAAAAGGAGCAAAATCGCCAAAATTTTCACGTTGGTCAAAGTTTGATCGAAAAACGTTGACGGTTGACCAAAAAGTCAACTGTTGACCACGAGAGTCAAAACTTGGCGGGAAAGTCAGCGGTTGACAAGAAAGTCAATGGCGGACGAGAAAGCCAAAGATTGACCCAAAAAGTTAAAGAAAAAGGCTGTACGATTACATAATTCGCAGTATAGAATTGTACTGCATAAAGTCATTTTTGTGATTAAAATGATATGTTTAGGATTCAAAACCACCATAGAAAATCAAGCACATTAATTAGGATTTATTGAGCCAAGTGGTTCTAAATT
Source organism: Ficus carica (assembly GCA_009761775.1). Taxonomy (NCBI): domain Eukaryota; kingdom Viridiplantae; phylum Streptophyta; class Magnoliopsida; order Rosales; family Moraceae; genus Ficus; species Ficus carica. Next base: position 6,282,802 of record CM019739.1, read on the forward strand.
ATGAGAAAATTTTTATACAGTTCAGTGTTATACGGATAAATTTTGGACTGTAGTCCAATTAACCAATACTGTGTATAAAAGAATTCAGTATTGGAAATATCTATGTTTATTTATTTATTTATTTAAAAAAAAAATGGACTGTGTAGTATGGAAATGAACCAAACAAGCTTAAGATAATAAGTTTATCACTTTGTGATATTAATACCATTTTTTTTTTGTATTAAAAAAAAAAAGAAAAAAAAAATGGAATGATTGCTTGCTTCTTTGAGCTGCCGACCAGCTGTTAAGGGGGAGATTATGTGGCTGTTTGCTCAGCCTTGGTGGACTAGGTGTCAAGCAAGAAGGGTTGTCCCATCTCTAAGTGTTTAGGTGTCCAAAGGAATGCAATTAATTAGAGAAAACAAGATAACACTTAGCCATTCTCTTTACTAACCAAGTCCGGACTTGAGAGAGAAGAGAGGGAAGGAAAAGTTCAGCCAAGATTTAGGAAAAAAAAAAAAAAAGAGAAGATAAAGAGAGAGAGAGGTTCGGTGGTTGTGAAGAGGAAGCAAGGAAAAAGTTTGAAGATTTGGCACACAACTCCTTGTGGTGGTCGGCGTTGGAGCAAAGGGAAAGGTAAGAAAAAAATTCTGAAAACTAAGTAAGATTAAGGTTTTTGAGTGTTGAATTCTTACCTAGAACCTCAAGCTTGAGCTCATAAAAATTTGGTGCCAATCTTGACCAAGAGGGCCGGTTATAGGGAGGAAAGAGCAGGGAAAATAAGCCAAGACCTTGGCTGGATTTTTGAGCTGTTTTGGCCAGATTTTTAGGAGCTTTGGTGCCTGGATTTCAAGGCAGTGGAAGCTGGAAAATTTGGACCATTTCAGCCAAGTAAGGCCAGCGGCTGGTGAAGGGAAAAAGTGAGGTAAAACCCCTAACCCTTTAAGCTTTCGTTTAAATTTCATTTGGAGAAATTTAAATGCATTTAATGCAAGGTTTGTAAGAGCATAAGCTCACCAGTTATTGCTGCCCTAGTTTAGAAAATTTAAGGTTTGTGCTTGGTGCGTTAAGGTTTGGTGTGGTGACTGCCTATTTACATGTTTTATGCTAGATTGATAGGTTAGGGTTTGTTGGTGGTTGCAAAGTATATGCATGTTAGGTGCTTGTGTTATTGATTAGGGTTTTATGATTGATTGTATGATTTTAATATTGGCTTGCATGTTGAAAATTGGACGTTAGAAACGTGATGCATGACTGATTTAGACTCCCGCTGAGTTCGGTTGAGGTAGGGTGAACATTATAGGACGTAAACGAAAATTGAAACCGAAAACTGACAACTCGGGTAGAATTGGCCAGTTTCGGGAAAAACAGTTTTTGAGGCCTTTAGAGGCCGAATCTGGAAAAACTCAAAACACGAAAGTTGTTAAGAAGAATTTTTCCTAGTGGACAGCGCGGACGGATTTGCAAAATGAGGCTCCAATGGCCTCTGTGTTTAACAAAACCCGAGCCTGAAGTGCCCAGGACCCCTGCACGGCCAGGTTTGGTTCCACAGGGTGTTTGACAAAGAAAACGTCCGAACTAGGTTTTACCTAAAACACGAAAGTTGTAGAAATTTTTAATATCTAAAACTTTCGTGAAGACAAGTTGTTCAGAATCAGCTTTGATTTTAAAATGAAAATGGATTTCGAAAACGGTACAGGAAATATGGAAAATCCTGTACAGGATTTCTAAAATCAACACAGAAAAATGGTAATTTCGCAGTTACACTAATAATTGACATTGTGAAACTGTTCCAAAGGCAGTTTCCAATAGTCAATAATTTTATACGTCTCATTTTAAGATTTTTAGTTTTCAAAGTTAAACAAAAAGGATTTTTATACTTAAACCTAAGGTTTTCTTTTCTAAGGAAATAAGATTTTGAAACCTAAGTTAAAAATAATCCGATTAGAATAGATTTAAACCCTAGGATTACTTAATGTAACCAAGTAGGATAATGTAAAAATAAGTAAGGGCATATAACTAAGGTTATATAAGAGTGTTGGTTATACTACCAACATTTCTAACCCTTACTTCTGTTCTATTACAGAATATAATATCCGACAGTGTCCTGACGAGGGTCAGCTCAACTTTGGACACAACCTACACGAACAAGGTAAGTACAACTCCGCCTACAGCATAGGCTTTGTTGTGTATACTTGCCTAAGTATGAAATTGTTAAGTGCTATGGGTGATGAAGTATTACATGTTAAATGTGCTATAAAAGTTATATGTTAGGATTTAGGAAATGTTACAAAATGTTATGATTATATGCTATGCTTTATGAAATGTTATGAAATATGTTATGAAAAGTAAAATGTAATATGCTAAGGAAAGTGTTATGAAAAATGTTAGAAACATGTTAAGATTAAAATATGCTAAGATTTAATTATGTGGAACATCACGAAGCATGTTCACTAATTAACTAAGAATGAGACCAAGTACAAGATAAAGAATGTTATGATGGCAAGCAATTTGCCTGTGTCGTACCGACCCGCGTTAGGTCGGGTTGGACTATGGATTGTGTTGGAAATGGACTGGCCGCCCCAACCAATTCATAGTTGCGCGCCCGGTACTGACACCTATGGGGCCCATATGTTAAGATAAGCTAAGAAAGCAAGTTATGAATGATAAGAAAGCATAAGAAAGCATAAATGGCTCATGCATATATAGGATAAATTACTTTATGTTCTGTTATGTTAAGCTATATGATGTTATGCAATGATTAAGTTATGTATGTATGTGTGTCTTATTGTGTTGTGTCGCGGTATAGGACAGTTGTACTTGCTGAGCGAAAGCTCACTGTCTTACGTCTATGCTGTAGGTAAACAACCTGCTAGCAATTGCTGATACAAGATGGAGGGGCAATGCTTGGCGGACTGTGAACCGTGGGAATTATAGAACCGCTACGCGTTTTGAATTTATTTTATTTATGTTTTTTTTTAAGTTAAGATACGTCAAACGACTTTAATTAATATTTGTTATATCTTACGTACGACTTCGTGTGTGTGTCACACTGTATAAAAAAAAAAAAAAATTTCCGCTGTTTACATAAAATAAGTAAGTACGAAATATACGATATGTATGTATGTACGGTAACGGCCTGTGCTAGGCGGGTCGTTACAGCCAGCCTTGGTCTTTGGTCACCTATTTAATAGATTAATTTTGATAGTCTATCAGATTATTTTTTATTATCAATACAAAATAGTCGGCCATTTCCAACTCCAATTGTTAGAGAGTATATTAGTAGATTACTTTTCTTTCAAGAATCTACTAGGTTTTTTTTTTTTTTTATGTCCAATGCAAAACGGATGGTCTTCCACAGCTCCGGTTGCTCGATAGTAATTTGGTAAATTGCTTTTATAATCTACCAAATTATTTTTGATAATCAAATAAAATATTAGAGTAATCTTTTAGAATAACAAGCATGCAATTCAATAGATTGATAATTAGAATCCATTTACAAAAATCATATTACATTATAGTAAAAAAAAAAAACTCCAAATATCTGTAAAAGTCAAAAACCAATATGATGAAACCAAAATTCACCATCCCATAAACAATATCCAGAAAACACTAATTATAACATTAAAAAAAAAAATTTCCTTTCGATTTTCTGGCATTTTCTAAAGAACCAAACGCTTGCAAAATTGATACTAAACACATTAGAACCGTCGTCGTGACAGATTCAAAGTGACATATATCTCCAGCACCAGAGACATATATGCCGATTGAACGACGCTAAATGGAAAATGGCCTAAAGGTTCAGCGACACGAGAAGAAGATCAATATTGTTGCAAATTCAGGCTTTCGATCTTATGCAGTAATGTAGAAACCTCAAAATGGTGTTGAGCTATAGCCGAGACAAGTAACGTTTCGACATTTAATCTGTAATGGCGGGGATCAATTTGGGCGGAGCGACTGTAAAATGGGGACAAAGGCTCATGAATTCGTCCGATCTACATGATCTCCCACAAAAACACTACTGATGAACAGGACTCACAAAACCTCGTCAACGAGCCAGGTCCTTTACCGAGGAAACGACGCTGCAGATCGCGACAGCCTTTTGTAGAGAAAGAGGAAGAGGCTGTATTTAGTCTTTTTACCAGAAAGTCAAAACAAGTACTAAGATAGGACAAAATTCATGAACATGTACCTTAAGAGAAGGTTTTCACAATTTTATCCTCTTGAAATCTAGTAGCGCACTTGTCGTGTTAATGTGATTGTATATCATTTTTAAAATATAGTAATTCAATTTTATCACTCCGATCGATATGAAAATACCATTAGAGAATGTTTTTGCAATGTTATCGTTTTGAAATCTAGTTATTCGTTTGTCATGTTAATGTGATTGTATATCATTTTTAAACTAGAGTAATTCACTTTTATCACTCTGATATGAAAATTGAACTTAAATTTTCTTTCAAAGTGATAATTTTGAATGTCAAATTTTTAAACCCGATATTCCTTTAAATGACCCTTCATTTGTATTACTTTGATATGAAAATTTAAACTTAAATTTCTTATTAAATGATGTATTTGAATTTTAAAGTGATAATTTTGAATGTCAAATTTTAAACCCGATATTCCTTTAAATGACCCTTCATTTGTATTACTTTGATATGAAAATTTAAACTTAAATTTCTTATTAAATGATGTATTTGAATTCTAAATTTTTAAAAGTGGCATTCCTCTCAACCTCCTCCATGTCTTCTTTTCCGAGCACTCTAAATACAAAAATTAAACATTTAAGTGATTTATCAAAGTTTTAACACCAAAAAATATTAATCTGACTTGTCCACTTATAAAGTATAAATCCTATCATATAATGATTTATTTGTCACAATTATTTCTCTTGTTGGAGAGTCATAAACAGAGCTATATTATAAAATAATAATAATGATGATGAGAAAAGCAACAAAAAAAAATGTAAGTTTCCCTTATAAACTTAAAAAGTGACACATTATGTCATCTTCCACATATTATTGAATGCTAGTTTATAAGTCAGCACCTGCATAATAGACAAGCATAGTAAAAAGTAAAAACAAAAACAAAAATGTCACGTGATGAGTATGAAAAGCGCAACATGACATGTGGTGGGGCATGGACAAAAGAAGGAGGATTCGTGCTTATAATATGTATATGAAAGAAAAAGAAAGGTAATGTTTCCTTGTATACTTCTTAAGGGTCCGTTTTGAGGATATCTGAAGATTGTGTTTTGAATATTGAGTTGGAAATGTGAGTTTAGAGGGAAAGTTTTTGAAAAAGTTATGTGATATAAAAAATAGTGTAAAAATTTGAGATGTGTTCGGAAAAAATTATGTAAAATAGATCTTATCTTGTTTGTCTCGTCTTTACGAGTATTTTGACATAAAAATCATATTATTTCAATTTAAAATGAGAAAATTATAAATATTTAAATATTTAAAAAAATAAAAAATAAAAAATTTAATATAAAATTAAAATTTTAAAATTCAGATGACGTTTTATGATAATAAGATATCACCTCAAACTAAGCCTAAGTGACATGTTATGTCATCTTCCACATATTATTTAACACAAGTTGACAAGTCTAGAAGTGCAGAATAGACAAGCATGGTTAAAAAACAAAAAAAAAAAAAACAAAATACAAAAATATTACGTGACAAGTATGGATAGCGTCACGTGATGTTGCCAGTCATATTGCCCAGATCTCATCACTTATCGTAATATTGATTGAGACAACTCCAAAGAATATAGGTCCCATTAAACTGCGAGAACTTGCCAGAAAAGAAAGCGAAAAAAAAATAGAGAAAAAAAAAAAGGAGAAAAAATGGAAATGTCAGTTGGCTACCACATGGCCACATGTCCTGGGATTAAACATGCTGCATGAAAAGAAAAACGACAAAATAAATAATTAAAAAGAAAGAAAGAAAGCTTTTGACCATTATTAATATAGAAAACGTACGAAATTACTAGGCCCTCCAATGATTGTGGGTACGCAATTACCACCTCCACAAATTGGCATTTCATATATTCGTTCTTTTCATTTTTTTTTTCTTTTTTTAGGGACAAATCTTAACCAAAAGATATTTTCAAATGGCTCACTTGTTTTTCTTGCAACGCTAGCTTTGAATTAGGTTTGTTTGGTAAAACCGTTTAAATCATTCAATTTAAATTTTTTTTTATTTTTTATTTTTTAAAAAATATCTTTTTCTCAAAAAAATTTTTATCTTTTTTAAAAATTCAAAAAAATTTATTATTAAAATTTAAAAATCTCAACTCAAACTACTCTATCAAATACCCTATTAGTATATGGATTGTATTGGACCGAAGTATGTGATAATATTACTTCCTGTTTAGAAAGAAGAGTAATGTCTAACTCCGCATTGGATAGCTCTGCAAATAAACGAAGAGCAATAGGAATGACGACTAATAAATAAATAACCGCTTTTTCTTTTATTTGATCAAGTGTAAAAGGCCATGAGGCTGATTTACAAGTAGACTTCACAGTCTATTGTCACGCTCTTTCTCACTCTATATATATATATACGCGCGCGAGCCAACTCTTTAAATTATTATTCATTAACATAATTATATGAACTAGTTCACTGCTGAAAACATATTTCTCTCAAGGAAACATGAATCCACAAGTACTAGTATCCCGAGGCCGATCTAGTCGGGATTTTATTAGTACACCTACAGATTCTTATCACGATCATTTATTCAAGTACTAGTTCACTGAGGCATCTGCTTCAGCACCACCGAGTAGTGCTCGGCCGGTGACGACTGAACAAGGTGATTGACATCCGTGGGATAGCTGGTTGTTGGGTCAGAAGAATTGTACACTCTATTTGCAGTAATCAAGTTCAAAGCCTCTGTTGGATGGTACGAGTCCCAAAATACATACTCATTCCTGTTCTCACATGGAGTTTCTGAAGGAGCACATTGGCCAATGTCGTTCACAACACAGCATCCAACATCCCAAACCTTGAATCCTGAAACCGGACGTGCAAAAACATTTACATAAATATAGGCAAGGTCTGATATCTGGCAGTTATATTAATCATTCGGCTTTAGAACATTAAGACTTTAGTGTATAATACTAAGATATGTATTGTGTAATACTATCAGATCAGACAGAAGACTATTCTTATATATATATATATATACACACAACTGATTAGAAATAGTCTGGTACAACCAATAAAGTTAGAATTGGTGATAGATACTGTTTCCCTTAAAAGTTGGAATTATGGGATTAATGAAAAAAATTTAAGGACGATGTAAAGATAATTAAGTTTCAGATTATGTTATAACCTGCAGCAGCGGGATCTTCAGATCCGATTGCATTAGTGTTGATATAGATGAATTGCGCATCGGTGAAATTCTTGTTCAGCTGATCGACGAGTGCTACAAGCTTCTTGTTGAAGATTTGAACCGCGTCGTTCATGTAATCTACACATGCCGATCCATTCGTTCCATACACAGAGATTGAATTTGGAATGCACCCAATTAGTCCCAATCCAATCAGGGCTACTTTCCTTGCTCCATAACCGTACAAGTTCTATATCATTACACGGACAGAAATGTAAAGAGTGATTCTTTCAGGCCCGTGGCTTGTCACATGAGTCTGAATTTCATATTTCCGTACGTGAAAAGAGACTAGAACATTAACAAAGTTAAATAAGGTACTATTTAATTACCTGTAATTTGTCACGATGATTGTCAATGAGAAGATTAGCAAATTGCTGAGGAGTGTAAATACTGCTAGAGGGGTATAAATCAGGCAAGTAATAGTTGTTAATGTAGTCATTGTTTCCCAATTCAACCCAATATAAGCACTTGTTTAGTCTCTCTTTGGCTAATGTCTCGTTACCTAGTACCTTCACAAGACGAGAGACCAATTTCTGGTGATTCTTTAACTGGTTTCTGAAATCGACATTCTGACCCTGCAAACAAAATTCATTCGTAGTCAGATAAAATGTGATATTGCGATAAGACACAGGAATACGTATACGTATTTTTTTGTATATCAAAGTACCGCATGTTTCCCGGTTTTTCTGAGAATCCCAGCTGTCCCAGATGCATAATTGACACCGTCCAGAATGTCTGAGTTTTTAGCATTAGCATAAGGTGGAATTCGCTTCTCAAATCCAAGAAGTTCCGCTGTACGAATATCGGGAAAAAACAAAAAACAAAAAGATGATCATGTTAAGGGTAAAAGAAACCCAAATCTTATATCATAAACATATAACAACAATCACAAATATACAATGAGTATTTGGTCATTACACTTTACAGGTTGACCATAAAAATCCAATCCAGTATCATATTTCTCTTATTCTCCCTAACATTCACAGATTGTTTTATAGTTTGATCATATGGTTTTAAAAGAAATAGAAAAAAAAAATGTTATGAAAGTGGGAGAGAATTGAGAGTTCACTAACCAAGTATGTCGACGGTGGTCCGGCCGTTGGTGAACCGTCCGGTCGGGCCATCGGGGAAGTCAATCCCATAAGGTAGATAGTTGGCTTTGGCGACAGTAGGAAGCTTGTTGTTATTCCCATTATCAGCCAGAGAATCTCCAAAAATGAAGAAGCAAGGTACTTGGGGGTCCGCAGAAACACCAAAATATTGTAATTGTATGGTCAATACCATCAACAGAGCAAACACCACCAACCATGTATTCACCTCGCACGTCGCTGCCATATTTATTGTTTTCTTTTTCTTTTTTTTTTTCTTTCTTTTTTAACTAGATAGAGTGTAAGAGTTTTATATATATATAGGTATAATTCAATTGTTACGTGTATATATAATTGAAGATACATATTGAAAAAGTTGTGGGGATCTTAGAAAAAAAAAAAAAAAAAAGAAGTTGTGGGGAACATGTGGTAGGGACAATAGATATAGGTGCCACAAAAAAAAATCATGCGACTCAACATCTATATGTATAGCTCGTAATGAATGCAAACTTATAATGCCAGGTAATGTAACAAATACAAACAAAAATATCAATGTGTATGTATGGAACAAATTTGCATGCGCAAATGATGTGTATATGTATACTCACTAAAAAATAAGGGCCCGTTTGGTTGGTAAGTTCCATTCAAACTAAATTGTATTTTTTTCATCATGTTTTTTGTCTTTTCTGAAAAAGTTTTTTGTCTTTTCTGAAAAAATCAACAAAAATTACTATTCAAACTTAAAAATTTCAACTCAACTCAAACTGAACTTGCGCACCAAACAGGTCCTAAAAGTGAGGTAGGCTTGGATTGACTTGTAAAACTGTGAGACTGGTGCGGTTAAGATGTCCCCCATTGCTGGAGAACTTGTATTCTTATATTAATAGAGAATTGGGTACTGTTCCAGCACGGGTCACTCACTTGGAAAGCTGAGTTACTTTTCTCCTTTTTTAGGGTTTGTTTGGAACACAAGTTCCATTCAAATTAAACTGTACTTTTTTCATCATGTTTTTTATCTTTTCTGAAAAAGTTTTTTGTCTTTTTTGAAAAAGTCAACAAAAATTACTATTCAAACTTAAAAATTTCAACTCAACTCAAACTGAACTTGTGCACCAAACATGCCCTTATTATTATTATTTTCCTTCCATCCAGTCTGACATCTATCTCTTTGAAAGTCGGGTGTTTAGTGAATGAGTTTAGTTTAAGATTTTTAAATTTTAATAGTAATTTTTCAGAAAAGATAAAAATAAATTTCAGATAAAAATTATGATAAAAAAATATAATTTAATTTAAAATAAACAATAACCAAACATGTCGTTCCTCTCCATTAGCTGCTTCGGCTTCGTCTTCTCCAACACTGTTCTCTTTTCTCTTTGCTTTCTCTCTCTTCTCTCTCTCTCTCTGTGCTTCCTTGGTTGCTTTTATATGCCGATGGGAGTGTGTGGTGGAGTGTGACTGCAACAACGGCGACACCAGTCAGAGTTTGGCTTGCGACGGAGTTCTGCTGGACGTGCCAACCAGGCTGTGATGGGTACACGTTAGCTCCATTGGTGGGGATGTGACGATCGCCGGTGGCGAGAAAGATTTTTTTTTTTTTTTTTCCGTACTTTGAGAAGAAAATAATAAAGAGCTCAAAAAATAAATAAAAAAGGGGGAAATAAAAAAATACTAACTGAGTCTAAAGGAATACTAGTGGACCCCTCTTCTTTTATTACCCTGCTTGTCTGCACCCCTATCACCACTGTCAGAGGCAAATTAGCATACCCTTCACTCTTGTCTTCTAATCACAACCGTTCAGTATCAATCCAACGCTCACACATGACTTACCAGATTTGTCCGCCAACCGTGCCGAGACCTTTCCTCTATATATATATATATATATATATAGTACGGTTATATAAGCCTCTAATAGTAATATATTAGTCCCAACGGATCTTTTTTTTGTTATTGGGGGGTATTCAAACCAACACAATATAATAAAATTAGATGTGATATTAAGTTACATTAATAATCATGTTTTGTTTTGTTTTGTTCTGTTAACTTAGATGGAGAAGGAAGCTTAGGATGCGTTTGCTAATCGAGAATACAATCTGGGAAAATTGAATTGATAATTAAGTTTGACAATTTTAAATTATGTACTTATTTTTGTATTTGAGAATTAATTAACGTAATTCTCAGCTAAAAAGAGGGAATTAAATCTCCTAATAAAAAAAAAAACTTGTCTCTCACCTCTTACTTATAAAATTAGGATTTTTTTTTCTCCTAAAAAATAAGAACTAACTAACCATTCCTTTTATATAACAGTAGTTTTGTAACATACATATATTACTCCTAATACTTATAATTTTTTAAGCAAAATTTTGAGGATTTTTTTTTTTTTTTTTTTTTGTGTGCAAATGTCGTAAAAACTGGCAGTTCTTATGCAGTCTATGGAGTTTTTTTTTTTTAATTAGAAAATTTTTAATATCAATTTTGACCTTATTTTGATTCCAAACACTTATTTTGATTCCAAACAATTTTACTAAGAAACTATAATTTTTACTTTTTTTCTTCTACTAGTTAAAAGTAAAAGTAAAGATTCTATCAAATGAATCATGATTTGAAATGTTTGACCTTTTTTTTTTTTTTTTTTTTAACATGACTTAGAGATGATGAAATAATAAAGTAGCTTTAGAAAGACCTACATAAAGATAATCAATATTTCTAAAAGTAAAATAAGAAAATATAAAATTTTTAAAGTAATAATGGAAAAGGAAAAATTCACTGACTTCATCCCCACTCAGCCAATGTATGCCCTTCACTATATATTATAGATGCTACACTAAAAGTTTAGAGAAAATTATTTAAATAATCATATTTTTTCATTTATTGATCAACATAATATAAATTTTTTATTCTTAATTAACATGATATAAATTTTAATTAATTTTAATTTAATTTAATATCATTTGATCTGGTGTTATTTTTTTATTTCATGATCTCTAAATTCGTCTATATCATTCAGGTGCTTTCCTTCGAGGGAATAATTGACCATTTTGCCTTCATCTAAAGAAATTAAGAAAGCCCATATTCAACCGCACACACACACACATACAATAATTCATACATATAATGTTTAGTTAATAATCAATTTGTCACTTTTTTATTTTTTTTTTATTTTTTTATTTTTTTGCAGTGAATGGCGGTCCGCCGAAGGTCTTACTTTTTCTTGTTCAATTGTGAAAAACGTTTCAATAAGTCGGATCTAGCTTGGACACGTAATTGTCTCATAATGAGAGAGAAAATATCTCCATCTTGATCAGTATAATTCAAAGTTCCGACCTATTATAGCACAAAACAGTACTTGAGAAAATGGACGTTTGCAAAAACACAAAAATGTTGTAATTGTACCATGCACAGAACAAACACCACCAACCATGTTTTCACCTCAAACGTCGCTGCCGTAATTATTTTTTATTTTTATTTTTTTACTAGAGAGATTGAAAAGAGTTATATATTATAGTTATTGTGGTAGTCATATATGTGTGTGTATAATTACATATATAGTTGAAGATGTTACTAGCCCACTAACAAACAGTAGAAAAAATTTATAGTTGTGTGGAACACGTGGTAGGGGCAATATTAACAGGTGCCAAAAAAAAAAAAAAAAAAAAAAAAAAAAAAAAAAGAAGAAGAAGAAGAAGAAGAAAAGTCAAATAACATTTTTAAAAAGAATTTTAATAAATTATAGCATAAAATTTTAAACAAAATAATTAGCGTAATTAGATTTATGATCATACACAAATAAAATATACTTATCTTTTTTCTCTCTCTCCACCTCTCTCTTACCTGAAACAAAACATATAAATTTATTATTAAAAATAAAAAATATGTTATTAGTAAATCTATTATTTACTAGAAAATGCAAAGATTTACTAGTAAAAATATGCTATAATTTATTATCTTTTAAAAAACTTGTTATAAATTTTAAAAATACCTATAAAATATGTTATACACTACAATTTTTCCAAAAAATAAAATATATATGTATAGCTCGTAATGAATGCAACTAATGCCAGGTAATGTAACAAATACAAACAAAAATAACGATGTGTATGTACGGAACAATTTTGCATGTGTAAATGATGTGTACATATATGCACTAAAAAATTAAAGTGAAGTAGGCTTGATATGCAGTCTATATGCGTACATATTTCAAACTATATATATATATATATATATATATATTTTACGGTTATATATAACTAGAGAGAAACAACCAGCCTCTAATAGTAATATGCTATAAATTTGACACTTCTTTATATTTATCCTTATTATGACATTAAAATTGATAATTTTGTCATTTCATAATACTAAAATTATCAATTTTAATATTAAAGTGAATAAAATTATAAGAATGTACTCAAAACATGACTCTCCATCTAAATTTATGTATATTTATAATGTTTAGTTAGTAAGTCTTCAATTCCTTTTTCAGTGAGTGGAGGTCCACCAAAGATCTTCCTTTCTTATTTTTCAAGTGCAAAAAACGCTTTAATAAGTCGGACCTAGCTCATGAGAGAGAAAATCTCTCCAACTTGATCAACAATTTAAAGTTCCGACCTTTTATATCACAAAACAGTACATGAGAAAATAGACCTTTAATTACAATTATCCAAATCTGAAAGTGTAAAAGAAAAGCAATGTTATTTGGAGGATACAAATTTATCTGATCAAATAGTGCTTCTAAAGCAAAGCAAAATCTGGCTGATCTCACTTTATGTTCCTTTTTGACACGTAAAGTTTGAAAGAATGGGATTTGTAAAATAAGACCCAAGTTGTTTGCGGTGGAACCCTTGTGAAACTCGTTTTGCTTTACACCCTTCTGAGCAAAATGAATAAATGATAATCTACAAGCAAAACGACCTTAGTTAAATGTTTCATAATTTATGTCATATAAATACTATATATATGAAACATGCTTGTACGGCTCAAAACTAACAAAAATGTATATAACAAGTTTCTAGAACAGTAGCACTACTGACCAAAAAATTATAGTTGAAACGACTATGATTTTGATGTGTAATTAAATTTTTTTTTTTTTTAAAAAAAAACATTTAATTGAATCATGTTAAATAATTCATGGTGAAAATCTTTCTTGAATAAATGAGCTATATTTGGTCTAAGGAAGTCTAGTAGGCCTATGATCATGATACATCAACAACTAGTACTGCAGTAGTACATATATTTAACATGGCCCTGCAATCTACCTAGACCAAGTATGCATATTCAAAATACCAACTCAAAATCATAATAGTAACAATAATAATTGCACTGTTATCTTAGGTCAATTTATATATATATATATATATATTTTTTTTTTAATTCACAATCCTAAAAAAATTTCTAACTCCACCCCCGCAATCATTCATATATATATATATATATATATATAGATAGATAGATAGATAGGTAGGGGTTGTCTAGCACCCTTCTCCCCTAAAATTGAAGGATCATCCTTCAAAAGAAATTTAGACTGTTGACGTACAAATGAACGGCTAAGATCAATTGAAGGGTAGTGAGTTGACACAAAACCTGATGTTGTTGTCCAACCAATTAATCTATGATTATATTCTAGTCTGATTAGCTATGTTGGACTTTTTTCAAAAAAAAAAAAAAAAAAACAAATAAACAAACAAACAAATAAACTTATGTTATATTTGTTCTATATAAATGTTATTTTCTAACTAACTATATGTTATGACACCGTCTGAAAAACTATATTTATAGACATTCAAGTTGAAGAAATTTTTTTTAATGAAATTAAAGTTATATTTATTAAGTAAGTGGAAAAAAAATATATATATAAACCACTCATTTTCTTATTGTTAAGTAAGTGAATAGTTGTATTTATTGAATATATCATGGCTATCATCGATGTTTACTAGTGTAACCAATCATAATGGAGGGTTATGTCTCATGTGGGGTCATTTGTACTCTTTGTTAGTTTGTATCTCTCTTTTAAGTTGAATGAAATTTCCTCTTAAAAAAACAAAACAAAAAACAAAAGTAAACCGATGTTCTGTTTCAAATTTTTTAATATATGTTTGGCACCAAGGTTTAGATTACAATTTACAATTCGATTTTTATTTTTATTTTTTTGTTTTTTTTTTTTCCTGAAAAGTCAACCTTATTTTCACTATTCACGGTTATTATTATATTTTTGTAACTCAAATTTTAAAAATCCATAACTTTATATATACAAGTCAAAATGAGATTTTATTTTTTAAGTGCATAGATTTCTTATCATAAATCTTGCATATTTCTTGCGAGGACATGGATTGAATTAATTAATTAATATTCATATTAGTTCAACTTTGATATCTTATTATACAAAGGGAAAAACCGATTCTCCATTTCAAGTTTTTTAATTAACTGGTACATAATTGTATCCATTATATACAACTTACACATATATGTACATTTTTTTCACGTAATCATGTACCAACTGTTTCACAGGAAAATTGACTAATTTATTTTTTTTTTTGTTGCTCTGAATTGATTAATGTTATATTTGTTTTACCTAAATGTTATTTTATTTATACATTTATGTTATGACGTCTTGTAGTAACGCAATAATACAGACATTCACTTTATAAAAATAAATGGCAAATACTCAGTAAAATTATTACTTTATTCTCCAATAGTAGACTAATTAACTGAATTATCCAGTCTGCTTTTACCTTCTCTATCAAGTAGTAAAAGGATTTACATAAGTTAATAAAATATCATCACGAAATGTTGGCAGCTTTCCTCGTACTTACATTCTATTTTCAATTAAAAAATAACCCACGTTGGTGAAGGACATCCTTCATGATGGATATTAGCACCAGCCTATATAGAAAAAAGGTATTTAATCCGATACATCCAACAGTTATAATTATCATTTAAAAATTTATAATAACTAGTTAATTTACATGTAACTTTTTATTTAGACTCTCGTTACATGATACTATTTAGATATTGATAAAAATAAATAAATATCATTAAAAAATATTACATTAAAATAATATTATTATTATAATATACCAAAAAAAAAATTATAAGCCGCGTTTTTTAAGTATATATCTATATATATATATATATATATAGTTCACGTGAAAGTATAAATAGGCAATGACAATGTATCAATAATTTCTCTATATATAATTGTCATTATTGAGGGGGGTACAGACTACATATGAAGACACCTACAATACTCAATTGAAAATTCTTTTCCCACAAGCCAATTTTGGATGTGCACTAAATATAAAATTGAAAGACTATATAAAGACGCCAAAAGAAACTAAAGTATTACACTTCCTTATGGGCACGTACACTTGCAATAACAAACAGAGCAACAAAAAAGAAACTCATACCAAAAAAAAAAAAAAAAAAAAAAGTGTAATGTTCTAGAAAAACCATTAATATTGTCTCAACTCTCAAGCCAAAGTAACAATATAATAATAATATCGCTAAATCTGGGCAAGCCTGCGGATATCAACAGGGTAAGCATCAGAGGAACGTCTAGCACTGTAAGCTCTCCCGCCCACAATTGTATTCCCAGCCTCGGTTGGATGGAATGCATCCCAAAACAGATAGGCCCTCCTGTTTGCGCATGGTGTTTGCAAGGGCAGACATGTAATTTGCCCGTTGTTCCTCCCCACTCCACAACATCCCTCGTTCACATTGCTAAATCCTGATCAAATAATCAACCATAGATGCATAAAAATCATGATCAACACGATTTCGATACTTTTTGATGAACACGAAAGCAAATAGGATACATAATTCACGGACAGATCAACTATCCTAAGAGTAACCCCTTAATGGACTTTACTCCAAGTCAATATGAGACTCGTCTTAGTGATTATTATGGTTTTATGTGAAAAACACACAACCTCAAATGATAAGAGATCGGTAAAAATAAGCCTTCCATAGTATATAAGCGTGTACATAAGTTTCTTTTCATAAATGTATGAATATTTATATATATATATATACACACACACACGTACATACATACAGTGGTGGTGAGCATGTGTCGCACGCATTTTAAAAGTTTGGTGAATCAAATAGTAGTTGAGCGGGACAAAATTGTTAGGTAAGGATAAATTTGAGAAAAATCATTTCAGCAGAGCATGGGCAAAATATCTAAAGAAAAAAAGACGAATGAAAGGAAGAGTCGTCGACTCTTTCAATAAGTAAAGTTATAGATATAGATATATATAAAGATATATAAATGTATTGTTGAGAGACTAGGGATAATTATGTTGATGCTATTTTATTTAATTGTAAAAGAGAGTGGTGAAAAGAAAACTTACCATAAGATGAAGGGCTGCTAATAATATCCTGAAAGATGCCATAAGAGTCGATGTAGATGAATCTGGCATCATTGAATTGGTTGTTGACTTGGTCAACAAGATTTTTAAGCCTTGCATTGAAGATCCGGTTTGCGGAGTTGATCCGGTCGACACAAGTTCTACCATCTGGGCTGTTTTGGGCCAGTTCGTTTGGGCTGCACCCTATCTGCCCTATTCCGTACAACACCACCTTCCTTGCTCCGTAATTGTACAACACCTGCTCTCACCAAATTGTCAAACCCATGTGAGGTTATTCATTTAACTATCTTCTTGATAATTGATTAAACTCTTTTTTTATTTTTTTGGTTAATATTTTTTTTTCTTAATTTTGGCTAAACTAAAGGGAGAATTTTCATTTCTCCGAATTGAGAAACATGTCCTAGCTCCGATGGTAGGGTAACGAGCTAGAACTTTAGACCTCTCCGTTAATGAGGGTCTTAGAAATTTCACCTTATCTTTTACTCTAAAAAAAAAAAATGATTGTTGATAATTTTATTCCATCGTTTTATTACCTTAGTTTATGTTTTAACAAGGGCCTAATAATAGAATAAAAAATAACCTAAACCAAATTCTGTTTAGAAGATGGACTCAGTTTTACTTTTTTTATCACGCTAAAAAAAGTCACCTAAAACAAATTTAATACTATTAAATGTGAAAGTAGTGACTAGCCTTCAATTTGCCAACTAAACGACAGCCCTAATGAAAAGAGCTTAAACTAGGTGGACCCCTAGCCCAATAAATATACTAATTTTTAATTCAAGGTTGTAAACATAACTTGTCAATATCTACTAATAAATAAATACTACAGCTTTTTAAAAATAGGTTAAACGCTTTTAATAGGAAAAAAAAAATTATTTAGTAAAGTTGTTGAGGATAAGATTGTTAGAGAAAGAAAGAGTACTGACCCTTAATTGCTGATCATAGCGCTGAATAAGATCATCAGCATATTGTTCAGGGGTGTATTGATTGCCGGTGTTGTAAAACTGAGGCATGAAATAGTTGTTTAGGTAATCGTTACTGCCGAGCCCGATTGAGAAAATGCATCTGCTCAGGTAATTGGCTGCCGTGTCCTCGTCTCCGAGCAACTCCACCACTTGGGACACCGTGTTCTGGTAATTCTCCACCTGCCCACTGAATGTGATCCGACCTCCCTACAATGCAAACAGCATTTTGATCATAATCATGTTGATTCGGCTTTGAAACTAGTACGTGTTTAAAGTACTACATTTATGTCGCGTGATAACTTGAAATTTTACAAGGCAATAACATAATAACATTATTTTCACTGCAATGGAAAATCTTTTAGGATTTAAAAACAATTTTTCACATTAAGATGAGATAATTTTTGTAGGAGTTTAAATTTTAAGACATGATTAAACACGTCACTATCTTTGTCTTAGCCTACTAATTTAGTCATATTGGTTATTAAAAAAAATTATTGTTATATGAGAGAATTTATCAATCAATCACCAGTTGACGGCCGGTTTCTTCTCTAATTCCGGCAGCAGCGGATGCAAAATTCACTCCTCTCAGTATTTCTTGGCCACTGGCGGTTGAATAGGGAGGAATATAGTCGTCAAAACCCAATAGCTCAGCTGTGCAACGTAGAAGAAAAAATTTGTTAATTACTAACTCGCTTCCTGAGTCCAGATATACGATTTTATATTATCATGAAAAATTTCCTATCTCCTTAAATATATAATATCCTAAATACTATTTTGTTATATCATCAAAATAAGAGACGACAATAGAAAAATAAGATAGTAGATATGAACTTAGGTTAATATTTACAGGGGCATGCATGAGGGGCGTTGAAATTTTTTATCCAAAGCAGGCAAAACAAGATTTAGGGTTTGTTTGGTGCTTTATTTTAACTCTAATTAAACTATATTTTTTCGACCGATTTTTTTATTTTTTATTTTTAAAAAGATAACAAAAATTATAATTATTTTTGAAAAATTAATCAGTTTTAACTTAAAATTTTTAATTCCAACCGAACGATTCAAACTGAAGATAAACCAAGTAAGTTATGTGTTAAAAATATTTCAGTAACAAACTCTTTAAAGTACTTTTTCGGACCACTATTTTGTCAGTGAGGCGTTGAAGAAGAAAAAAAGGAATTAATACTTTAGCTGAGGACAAACCAACAAGTGTCACACTCTATATGCATGCAGTTGAGTGTCTTGAAATGCACAGAGAAAAATGTGTCCGTTTCAAAGAAAAACTAACATGGGAAATATGAAAGAAGAAATTGAAATTAGTTGTGTGTATTAATTATTATGTATATATGTTTTACTTATCTTAAATGGATGTGGCAATATTTGAAAATTGCAACCAAAGCTCGTAATTGCTTATAAAAGTATTTACTTACAACTGTATAAATAGTTATCTATATTTCTCAATATGGCTATATAGGTATCTATATCTATAACCGGGGACTGTAAATCTCCTATTATGTGACCTCTAACCTATTATTGGTTAAACTTCCGTCCTCAAGCAGAGGAGAATGGGCTAAGAAAAACAATATATATGACTAACTTTCCTAAAAGAAGAAGAAAAAAATAGAACTTATTTATGACTTTCTCAAACATATATGTACTAAAGTATGCGAGATTTCCACCATATAACTTGGAAAAATACACTATTAATAGGGTTTCTTATGTTTAACAGATAGATCTATATTAAAAACTGTCGTTTTCATATACTTTCTTATTTCGATGTCATTTTAGTTAAATCTAATGACGGTTTATTTGTCATGCGATCTTCAACAAAAAATTTTTTTTTTTTTTCCTAAACGTTGAAACTCTTTAAATGCATGAGACCTCCTAATAGAAATCTCATCATGGTAATTAAGTCCAGATTAGGTCTACTCCAACCACTGTACTTATATTGTTGGATCAACAGTATTAGCATTGGCCTTAATAAACTCTATATAAATACCCAACTCTCTAAAAAATCAACATCATAAAATCATGCATGCATATGCCATGCTTAATTAAAACTTGCTAATTAATATTCTTTTTAAATTAGCAAAACAAAAAAGAGAGACAAGATATGGTATGAGAAAGATAGATGTAGATAGCTCTATATATATATATATATATATATATATATGTAGAGAGATAGAGAGAGAGAGGGTTAATTACCAACAACATCAACGGTGGTTTTGCCATTGGAAAACCTCCCAGTGGGTCCACCAGGGAAATCAATCCCATAAGGCAAGTAATTAGCTCTAGCCAAAGATTGAAGCTGATTGTTGTTCCCATTGTCCACCAAAGAGTCTCCAAATATGAAGTAACAAGGCACTTGTGGCTCTGCCTTTGTCCCCAATCTCACTCCCAAAACCACAAACACCACAAAAAGAACAAAATTTCTCTTTTTCTCCCCCATAATTCCCACCAAATAATACCACAAAAGTAGAGCTAGCTAGGCCAAAAACTTTGCTCGAAAAGCCAAAAAAAAAAAAAGAACCCCAAAAAGATCAAAAAGATGGAGAAGAAGAATATTGACCAATTTATGGAAATGGGTTTGGTTTGTGTGAGTTACATAAAGCAAGATCAGATGAGTATATATAATACGGAAGATGCAGAGATGGGTTTGGCTTTTACAGTTGAGAGAGTTGGTTAGAGGCATTAATTTCACGCGGAGATAATGTGAGAGAATAAGTACTGCCAAAGGCCGGCAATATATAACTCGCTCTGACAAACAGCCCCCACTTTCCGCTCTGAATTTTCTTAGGTTTTCCTTAGCACCGTTTGCTTGTTTTTTATGATCTTATGAAGTGGTAATGTAATTGCACCAAGATGCATGTTTTTTAGCCTGTACGGTTCTATTGGATCTAACTTAATGACACGCTAATCAAAATTAAGATTTTTGTTTTCATATTGTGCATCAATTCGATCTATAAATGATCTCGTCCTTCTAAGAAAATAGTGGACATTTTAAAAGCTAAAGCCACTATTAATATTTTGTTAGTCTACCAAGAGGGGATGGGAATTTTCATATTTGAATATGGCATGTGAGTATTACAGACATTGTTTAGTGATAAATTCACATCTAATTCTATCACAAAGTGTAGGTAGTTCAAAAATCTAGCATGTGACAAGTGATATGATGAGATTCCAAGATCTGTACTAAATATTGGCAACAAATATTCTTCTTTTTATGGTATAGTGTTATATAATCTAATCAATGGCACTCACTTTAGTAATTTTCAAACTGTTTGTATTTTTACTGCTTATTTTCAAGTTATATTTGGTCTTATTTTACTGATTCTTCCAAAAACTTAAGCCAATAATAGAGGGCATACTTATAGCTTTTTTTTTTTTTTTTCCTTTACTTAATTTAATATATATATTTGACAACAGGTATAGAGTGCAATATTTCAAGAATTTAAATCAAGCCCACTTGCTCATTTGGTAGGTTCGCTTTAATTTTGAACTTAATAATAATAATAATAGGAGATGAACCACCTGGGTTTTCATGTTCTGCAGACAGTAATTAGAATGTGGGAACTTCTAGCCGGAACTAGCCGGTTTTCTTTTGTGTTGGATTCATACGTTAGCTCTTTACTAACACCAATTAAAATTCGGTACCCATTTAATTAACTCTAGCAACTCTCTCTAATAAAGAAACACTTTTGACCTTTTTTCTAAATATCTTGTGTGTGAATTCTAAATCTTTTACTTGGTAAAACAAACACATCTCAATCAATGATGCGAATAGTCCACGAATTTAAGCCAACCAACTTTCATACAGTGTGTTTTTCTGACCCCTTTTTTTTTTTTCCTTCTCAGCTCATGTGAGATTTCGACTCATTAACGTAATTAATCTCACTAGATTTCGACTTTGCACAGAACTGATTTTGCAAAGAGATACAAGATGATTCTCGACTTTGCACGCGTGTAGAAGCGGAGCCACCTTATATCCATGCAGCTGCCCCTTGGATATCCAAAGGGCTGTATTAAACTTTTCTCTTAAAGTAAGTTTTCTTAAAATCTACTTTACAAATTGCCCCTTACTAAAAAATTTTAATTACAATTTTAGTAGGTTTTATAAGAAAAAAAAAAATAAGATTTATAACATCTCTCGGATTTCTTTTCAAAGTACAGTATATTAGAGCCAAAATTTTGATTTAAGTATACTAAGTTCAAACTCAAGATTCTAATTAAAAGAGAAAATACACTACATTAATATCTATAGAAGTTCATAATTTTGTACATAACAAACTTAAAAATTGGATTCATAAACTGTTATTTTAGTTTAAAATTTTTCTTAATTCATTCTTCTTATAAATAAATAAAAATTATGACTCCATCACTATTTGCGAAGGTGGCTCGTGTGAAGCTCCACAGCTTTTGAATCGTTATTATTGGCATTATGTCAATTGCATGTAATAATGAAGTAATACAGTGTTGACCTTGGCACAATGAAGGAACTGTTGGTGTGGATCACACGCAGCTTTCAATCTTCTCTTTGCGTTTACTTTTTTATCTTTCCAGATCCTCCAGTGTAATCCAGAGAGCTTACAACTAAGGAACAGGTTGGGTCTTGAAAGAGAAGGCTATATATATTATATGTACATGATTTTTGGAAATAAATTAAAGGGAAAAAATGTTATAATCTTTTATTTGAAAGATTTATACGCACGATCTACGGTTGAGATCGATGATGAAAATGCATCAAACGGTGAAGATTGAGAGGAGAGAGTGAGAACCAACCATGCACACTCGCATTAAATGGTGGTAGTTAGCTAAATTTAATGTTGGGCGACGCATAAGTCGTACCGTGTAACATGGGTCTGCATGGACGACTCCTTTCTGGAGTTAAAGCTTGGCATCCCAAAAAAAAAAAAAAAAAAAATATTTCTATCTCACTCAAAATGATTATTAACAAAAAGTGCATTTTGTATGAAATTAAATGTGCAGCTTTGCATGCAAATTGGCTGTCAATGCCGACTTGCTATTGACTCGTTCGTCGGTGGCTACCAGATATCGACATCATACATTATTGTTAAATTGTGGGTTTTAATTATTGTCGAGAAATTGAGTCTGCACGCACCTAGTGTGCGGGAGCGGAATCCGTGGACCAAAATTTTAATAAGAGTATTACAGAATGAATTATTATGCTAATAATTAATTTGGTCATCTAAATACATAAAGTTCTCTACAATTAGAGCTATCTTAGATTCAAAATTTACCATAAACTTAGCAGATTTGCCTTGATATATAGTCATATCAAATTTAACATTTGATTTTTAGTGATTGACATCGTCACTTTTTCATTAATCATTATAATATTTTTTAAAATTATTTAAATACTAAAAGTTCATTTTTACGAGTTTCAAAGTATATAATAATAATGATAAAAATAGATACCACATAAAAAAATAATACTACATATCAGAATAAGTAGGATAATGTTATTTTCACAGTAATAATTATAGTTTTGAGGACAAATACATATATTGGAGATAATCTTAGGCATCTAATTCTTAAGAATTATAACTTATTTTTTGTCGATGTACACGCTGAAGAAATTTAGCATTAGTATTAAAACTAACTTAGTATGTTCTATATATGGTATCTCAGTTAACTAATCCTTTGTTTCCTAACAATTGATATACTGGTCTTTTTTAGAGGATATATTTTGAATCAATAAGTAAAATGATCCAATCACTTTCTTTATTTATTAAACAATCTTTCAATTTATTTATTATTATTATTATTATTTTTGGCAAAACGATCAAGAATGATTGAGAACAACTGAGTTTTTAGTTGCTCGTTCTAGTGTTAAAATGAAATATTGTTTTTTTACTATTTTTAATTTTTAAGGTTGTCATTTTGATAAATTCTCCACATCTTTCGGGGTAATTACTAATTAGTACTACGGAAACTATAGTTCATTTCATCCAATATATGCAAATCCACCCATACAATATTGCAATACATTTTATTGGCTTGAAATTGTGGAGAAATATCATCATTCCAAGAGTAAGGAATTGGAATCTCCATTAGTTCGTTAAAGGCAAGTTCTTTGAGTATATAGAGAATATATTAGGGACAGATTATTAATGCAATCAAATAATATTGTCTACACATTAGACAAATTTGGTTATCAGTCTTAGGTACAATTATCAGCTGTAGGTCCCCGGCCTAGTCCATACACTTATTTTAGTCTAAGCTGTAAGTTGTTACAAATCGTCAATTATTTCTACTTTCAAAACCCAAACAAGAACAGTTTGAATTTGACTAGGATATATAGAACATATATTGAATTACCCGTCTCTGACCATGATTAAGAGAGGAGTAGTTACAATGATATAGCGAATGATTTGCATTGAAAGTAGAAGACATGATTCACAGTTTTTGTTTTGTAAATGAATCGTGATTCTATTCTTAAGAGTACGGCTATCATCAGATGGAGTCACCCATTGTTGAATCGAGTAGGTCTTCCGTTTTTAGTAAACGTATATTGTTTTTTCAGTTCTACTTTTAAATATTTTATTTTTGTTTTGTTCTTACTAAAAATCGATTAATATTCTATATTTAAGTTTCCCTAAAAACTTAATTGTGCTTTTATTGGAATAATAAACTAGCTCCGTCACTACCTACCATACATCCTATTTTTTATCAAATATACACAGTCCAAATCTAAATCTTGAATTATAAAATATAGGATATGATTTTGAGCTGTTTTAAATTTTTTTCATTTTTTTTTTAACAAGTGGTGGTAGCTTTTTCTAAACGGTTCCATCACTACCTATCATACATCCCATGTTTTATTAGATATACACAGTCCAAATCTAAATCTTGAATCATAAAAGGAAATGATTTTGAGCTGTTTGAAATTTTTTCATTATTTTTTTTTTTGAACAAGTGGTGATAGCTTTTTCTAAACGGTTCATATAATTTATTTTCGTTCTCTAATGACAGAGATTTGAGATGCACATATTTTCCGGGAAAAAAAAAGAAGGAAGAAGAAGAAACACTCTAGTTCTATTCAAGGATATATAATGATTCAAACGCTATCCTTGGTTCTTTGCGTACTATTCTTTTGTAAAGTTTTGTTCATGAACACATAAAAACAACACATGTAATCTATTCACGGATTAATCGCAAGAGCTTTTTAAGAGAAAATAATACCATAATTCATAAATAAATCTCATTAAGTAATATATTCAGGTAATCCTGACTGAAATAAAACTTATAAACAGTCATATAATATCATAAATACACCTCACTCCCCATCAATGTGATACTCGCCTTCACCTTAGTTGTCCATCAACAGAGATAACATTCCACGGTGGACTAAAATCGTACAATTGCAAAGCTGGAAACTTCATAAATTTGGACACAGTTCCTACAAGAGACTAGTACCTCCATAACAAACAGAAACACAGAGCACCTCTCTGCAGTGTTAAGGATACCATTCCCACTTAAGGCTATTAATAAAATAATCAGGCATATTTAATGCCTCAGCTAAGACAAAACTATTCTATAATTATATACATTCTCAAGAACTATCACCTACTTCCAGCGGCGGAGTTATAACCTATGATGTTAAAGTAAAGACGGGAAGATAAATTTTTTAGAGTATATATATAAGAATATTCAGTTTTTAATGAAAGCAAATGAGAAAAACATAAAGTTTATAAAAGTAAAATCATTAAGAAAAAAAGCTTCGGTTTTACTCGATTATGGGTGGCTTCTATCCCTACTTACTCCCAAGAATTAACAAAATCAAGAAGAAAGCCTCGTCCTCACAAATCGATTTCTCATTATAACAAAATCATAAATGAGATCTTGTGATGACAATGAAGCAAAGATAAGATTGATAGGAAGTCATGTAAACATTGCATTAATTCAGCCATGTGATAATGGCATTAGGAAGTTAAGGTATAAAGTTTTATTGGGCAAAAAGAGTGACATAATTGATGGAGCGTGCCACATGTCAACACATTATACATGGCACATTTATGTACTCCAAATCTCAGCCTCACCACATGACATATTTATGAGGGACGCAAAAACGAAATAGGGTTTCTGTCATTCTCAAAGCTCTATTTAAGCAACTGTTTGATTATAAATACAGTCTAGAGATAATTTCACATCTGATTTCATAATTCTTTCATCTTTAAGAGTCTGTTTACGATTCCGTTTTCAAACGGTGTGTTATCATCTTAATTCTAAAACTCTCAAATCTACAATTCACTTTTTCTCTTTTTTATTTTTAAAAAACTCAAACTTTAAAAATTCATAACTTTCTTATTTCAAATTAAAATGAGATGATTCTTATATTAAAATACTCACAACGATGAGATGAATGAAACAATATCTATTTTATATATCTTTTTTTGAACATATTTTAAATTTCTGCGTTATCTTCAATATCACATTTTATTTCTAATTCATACTTCAATGAAACACATATTTCCAAACCAGCCTTCAAAAATCTGTCTCCAAAAGTCCCTAAAATGGGCTCTAAATTAAAAAATAATTAAAAAAATATTAGCAGCTGCTTAGTTGGTTTGGTCCCCCAAATTGGGTTTTAAGTATTATCTCACCCTTGTTGGTCATGCTTTCTTCTTTGCTTTTTGAGCTAGAACTCTTATCTATGTATTTGCTTCCTAACATTTGGAAAAGCTACACCATGGTGATATAAAAATACATGCGTATTACACTGGAGAAACTTAAGCATGTAGTTTCCACAGTAACGAAGAATTGTTAGAAAGCCTAATATTTACTCCAACAACTAATCTCAACATTTCATTATCAATTTATCTGACATATGAATTGTCATTCTCTTATTGACTGGTGTTTTAAAAATAATCACTGATAAAAAGATAACAAATTTACTGTTGTGTGACTTGAAATCGATAAGTTAATATTAAAGTTAGTATCTCTAGTAGGTTTCGTTTCCTATTATTTCACGTGATGAGGCTTTACTCTATTCTAGAAGCATTATCAGTGTGATAAATATGGAAAACAACAGAAACTCACATCCTACTTTCTTAAATCATCTACTCTTTTTTCTAATGCAAAATCAAATGATTTACGTTTGGTACACTGGTAAGAGTTTTTTTTTTTTTTTTTTTGAATTATTTGACTTTTTAAAATTTATTAAAATTTTTGTTAATATTTCAAAAAAAAAAAAACATAATGAGTTGAAAATTTTTGATTTCAATTGGTATTCTAAACGAAACCTTAAAAAAAGAAAATCTCCTTGCTCCTGGGAATTGCAAATTAGGCAAAAAAACAACATGGAACATTTGTCATTTTCTGTACGTATTTTTGGAATTAGTATTATAGTATATGAAGGTCAACCTGAATCATGATCTAGATTACATCACCTGATAGAAAATCGTGCATACTTGACTTGTGTTAATCTTCCCATTTCCCAATGTCGTCATAAATCAATGTGGCTCTTGTCAGGCGTCAAAACATATTTTGCGAGCCCATATCTTCGAGTACTTGAATCAAGCTTTCTCAAGTCATTACTGCCTAATTCTATACAATGTTAAAGATTAGTTTGGTAAATAAATTTGAGTTGAAAATTTTATATTTTAATAGTAATTTTTATTGATTTTTTAGAAAAAATAAAAAAAATTTAGAAAAGATAAAAAAAATTTCAAAAAAAGATAAAAAAACATACCGTTTAACTTGAATTAAACTTAGACATCAAACTAATCTTTAAGAATATATTCTTATAATTTATCTATTTTAATATTAAAATTAATAATTTTTAATATTATAAAATAATAAAATTATTAATTTTAATATTATAGATATAAATATAAAGAGATATCAAAATAATTTAGAGAAGAGAAATGATTAGCTTCACGAAAATAAACTTCACAAAAATCACGAAAGTACTAATATTTTACTTTATTATAAGAAGTTTGACAACTGGCAATTCTTCCCTCCAATCCATTTTTTTCCCTATCATTTATATGCTCTCTCTCTCCTTCTAACGTCTTTCCCTCTTCTTTCTCAACCCTTTTCATTCCTCTACTCCAAGTCATCTTTCTTTTTCAAGCCTCCTGGTCCACCATTAAGGGCCCGTTTGGTTCTCCATCTCATTTTAAATTAAACTGTACTTTTTTCATCATGTTTTTTGTCTTTTCTGAAAAAGTTTTTTGTCTTTTCTGAAAAAGTCAACAAAATTTACTATGCAAAATTAAAAATCTCAACTCAACTCAAACTGAACTTGTGCACCAAACGAGCCCTAATTAGCAAACTAAAACTTCAGATTTTTCAGGTAAATTTTTTTTTTAATTCTATTTTCACCTTCGTAATTTTTTTTTTAAATTTTGTTTTCGTTATTATTTCTTCTCTTTCAACACTGGTTTAAGGGAATAATAATAATAATAATAATAATTGACTTCTATTAATTTAGTATCATTTTTAATAATTTTTAGTTTATGGTATGGGAACGAATATGGGAGTAGAAGATGCCGATCATATAACTTTTGAAGAAGAAGATGCTGATGACGAGAGTGGGTATGCAAGATTTTGAAGACATGCCAAATGACGATAAAGGAGTAGAAGAACCTAAACCTGGTATGGCTTTTGATTCTGATTGTGTAGCTTACAATTATTACAAGAAATCTGGGAAAGACAGAGGCTTTGGTGTGATCAGAAAAAGTAGAAAGTTTGATGAAAATAAGAAATTAACGTATGTGACATTTTCATGTTCTAAAGCTGGAACAATGAAGTGGGTTTCTGTTACAAGACCCAGACCATCAATGAAGACATTAAGACGAATTGCAGTGCAAAGATCAACTTAGTTTAATTGTATTACTTTTAAGAACAGTCTTGTTTTGTATTACATTTAGAACAGTCTTGTTTTGTATTACATTTGAACAAATATATATATATATATATATGCATAAACATATTAAGCTTTAATCTAAGATAATTAATTGTCATATTTTATCCTTGTTGACTGAAGCTCATTATTTTACTAAGAAAAATTATGTGAAACTTTTCCATTTAATATACATTACAAATAAGATAATTAACTATTATATTTTCCATGTTTGTATACATGTATTAGAAAAAAAGAATGGAAGAATAAAGACACATTCTCATTGTTATATTATGATCTGTGAAGGTACAACCGAATATATATAGAAGAGTGCCTAATAAATTCTATTTTAGAATATTCTATATCTGTCTTGATACAGCTGGCATAATAGAAAAACATAAAATCAATCTAAAAATGCAAACAACAGAAAATATTTTAATATGTTAATAACATGATTTGGCATGATATAGATTTTTTTTTTTACAAAGCATGATATAGAGACGAACTTTTAAGTTTTTAAGGTTTTTTTTAATTTATTTTAAATAACTATAAGAATTGTTGAAACTTGGAGAAAGAAACGAAATATATTTGGGAGATTTTAGGATTTGACTGGGCTTGGGCTTGGGCTTGATCCCAAACTTTCTAACTTTCTAACCTTTCTTATTTTTATTCACTTTAACATTAAGATTAATAATTTTAATATTATAAAATAATAAAATTATCGACTCTAATATTATGATCGACATAAATACAATAATGTGTTAAATTTAGGACATTCTTGCATATAACCCTCAAATTTATGGCATTCTTGCTTACAATACATCTCTCAATATATTATGGATCCGTTTGAAGAGGTCTTAGAGACGTGTTTTTGTTTGAAAATCAGATGTAGTTTTGGAACTGCATTTGGAGGGAAAAAATTTGGGAGCGAAAAAACGTAAAAAATTATATTTGAAAAAAATATCAATATGAATCTTATTTCGTTTCTTTTGAAATTTTATACAATTAAAAAAAAAACATCTCATTTGGACTTGAAATAACAATATTGGGGATGTTTAAATTTTAATTTTACTGTAAATATTTGGAGATGTTATAGTAAAAAGTAGTTTTGAATTGAAAAATAAAAAATAATGTAATTTTTTCAAATGAGATGTCAGTATAGCCCCCAAACGAGTCTTATGTGTCTTTTATTTATATATTTTTGTTAATATCACGAAAACGCTAAAGAAGATAATGATTAAAAATCAAAAAACAAAAACAAAAACAAACTAGACAATCTTCCGCTTGGACTTCTTTTCTTGATCAACAATATTCCAATCGAAACTCCTCATGTCGACTTTTTATTTATTTAATTGTTTATTTTTTAACTTGGTTGCTTTCAAATAGAATAAATTGTTAAGGACGTTGTTATCTGACTTGTTGTTTTTATTTTTATTTTTGTGCGTGTAAGTTTCTAAAATTAATTTTTTTTTTTGGGCGCGTGTGTGTATAAGTTTCTAAAATGGATTTAATCATAGAAAACAATATCTTAAACTTAAAAAAAAAAATTATATTTGAAGTGATTTAATGAAGGAGTTTTATGATAATTACGACTAAATAATTCAATGAAAGTGCATGTTTAGATAATTTGACATTGAAAAATGATCTAAATATATAAGTAAATTACTTGATATATAGGTGTCAACTAAATACACATGATAGACGCGACATTTCCGATCTATAAAATATTTTGCACTCACTTATTATGTTCAGCAAAACCAAGTTCTAATACACCATATGTACACTTTTTTTTCCCCCTGAAATTAATACACATACAAGTTTCTAGTAAAGTTTCACATCTCTCTTTTTTTGGCAAATGATTTTGACAACGAAATGCAATTAACATATACATTATAGGGGATAAGTTCAATTCCAGTTCAAAATTAGTAGAAGGATAAATTTTTAAAATTTTCCAAAATTTGGGGAAAATACTAGACATTTTAAGTTTGCAGAAAAGTTATTCCAAATGTAAATTTGGAGGAATTTTGAAATTTTTCATCTTTTTTATTTGTTCGAGTGTTATGCTCATTCTACTTCTATAGATAGGGTGTGTAAAATCTAAAATCTATCGATATTAAATCAACTTTAAAACAAACTGTGACGAAGCCGCTAATAATTGAACGAGGGACATATATTTTCAATTTAAATATTTTAAAAATTCCAAGTTCTTCAAAAAATATTATATTTATGCTCCCACGCAATAATGGAAAATTGTTCTGTTCCTTTTTTCTAACTTTTTTAAGACACTTGTGTAAAATAAATGGTGGGCCATTTCCGAATGACCTAAGCAAGTTGGATGTATGATAGTGCTCATGTCACACCCTTTGGAAATGTTAAGAACCCAGATATTAGTATATGTTTTTTTTTTTTGGGAGATTTTAGTTCAAAATCAAATGATGATCAAGAAAATGTATTGATTTATATCTTAGTATAATCGTATAGAATGTCAAAATATATAGTATAATTTATTAAAATACATGTTATATAACAGTTAAATAACTCTTCAAGGAATTGTTGCAAAAATTATAATTTAACCCTTCAATTCTGAAAATAGTTTTGACCTTCAAAGTTTGAATGAATTTTAAACTTGACCTTAAAAACAAGAATTGATTTAAATTTAACTCAATATGTAACAAAAAGTTCCTAATGAGTTTATTATAAATTGCAGTTTTGATATTTTTGTCATTAAAACATTAATTTTTAAATGGTTTTTATCATGTGTGTTTATCAGTTTACCAACATATGATTAAAATCTTAGAAAATTTATCATTTATCAACTAGTCACGTGACTTATACGTGATTAAAACCGTTAAAGAATTGATTTTTTTTTTTAATTAAAGAAAGTACCAAAATGGTAACAAATGAAAAGATGAGGGGCTTGCTTTTCCATCTTAAGTAAGTCATAGGGGTCAAAATCAGACAATCCCTTAAAACGAGGGACTAAATTTGAAATTAAACCCTCGAAATTTCTGAAATTTGCTACAGTGCCGCCGGCCTCATACCTGAACTTCTCCTCTTCTTTCTTGGCCGACACACTCACTCTCTCTCTCCTCTTTTTCTCTCTCTTCACGGAAGCACAAACCAAGCTCTCTGTCCTTGGCTTCACCACCGAGCATTCAACAGAGTAAAAGACCAATTTCTATAGTGAAAATTTTGAGGTAGGTTTCTCTCTCTCGAATGACCTTGGTCTGAAATTTCCCTTTCGAATTGGTGTTTTCTTCTTGATTTCAATTCAAGCTGTAATGATATTCGTTTGTCAATTTTTATGTGATTAATTTTTATGTTTTGAGAATTTTATGAATAATTAGTGAAACGTTAGAGAATTTTATATTTTACCTTTGTTATTGAAGCCACCAAACAAATCATGGATAAAGATGAGAACTTGGAAAAAATAATTGTTAGTACTTTGACAAACAAAAATCAGTACTTTTATTTTTGTTTGTTTAGGTGGATTTGTTTCCTAAAGTTGGACATGTTGGTTTTGAACAGCAAGTGTTTGTGAAAATGAAGAAAATGATAGCTCTTGGGTTTGAGGGTTCAGCCAACAAAATTGGTGTTGGAGTTGTAACATTGGATGGTACTATACTGTCGAACCCGCGCCATACTTACATTACCCCTCCTGGCCAGGGCTTTCTTCCCCGCGAAACCGCCCAACACCATCTCCAGCACGTACTTCCTCTTATCAAATCCGCTTTGGAAACGGCCAAAATAACCCCGGAAGAAATTGATTGTCTCTGCTACACCAAGGGTCCTGGTATGGGAGCGCCTCTGCAGGTTTCTGCTGTTGTTGTCCGGCTTCTTTCCCAGCTGTGGAAAAAGCCCATTGTTGCCGTTAATCATTGCGTTGCGCATATTGAGATGGGACGGATTGTGACCGGAGCAGACGATCCTGTTGTGTTATATGTTAGTGGTGGAAATACGCAAGTAATTGCATATAGCGAAGGGCGATACCGAATCTTTGGAGAGACTATTGATATTGCTGTTGGGAATTGCTTGGACCGGTTTGCTAGAGTTTTAACACTCTCCAATGATCCAAGCCCTGGATATAACATTGAGCAGGTGTGCAAGTACAATGTTTTGTTTTGTTTTGAAAGTTGAGGTTGATTGTTGGTAACTCTCTTCCTAAGATTTGCTTTCATTAATCTATCTGTGTTTTGATTGAAACCAAGATTCATGTGCGTTTACAATGTACCAAAATAACTGGTTTAGTCTTTACTTTTCGGAGGTCCCGACGCCTTTCGTATAGAATGTAAACAGTGATATGGCATGTGCAATGATATGTGTATTTGTGTGTGTGAACCATATAGTAGACAATGATATTACATGGACAATGCACTTGTCCAATAATATTTTAACATACATATGTGCGTGTGCCCGTCCTTATTGCTAAGTTTTGAATGAGACATCTGATTGTATTGTAATTCTTATAGGTAAAAGCTTCATCTTAGGGTACAACATAATCTATACATGGGTTATTGTTACTATTTTTAAACTTTATTACGTATCTTTTGCAATTTTACTTTCTAATAATTTTAATAGCTTTATTTTAGGCTCATGTTCCTTGTTGTTGGTGATGAGGGTTGCTATTGTCTGGCTTGGCAATTCATTTTAATATATATATATATATACATACATATTATCATTCTCCTGTAAACCACCGTTTTTTATCCGTGATGATGTGTTAATTTAACACTGCTAATTTAAGAGTGGGAAGGCACCGGTGCTCAGCTGCACCGTGTTTAAGGTGGCGCCTTAGGATTAGCAAATTGATTTTGTTTGAATCTGTTACTAGAATGGATAGATCTGTATAATGTTTTCTTGGATTGAAATTTGAAGAAATTGCTTGATAATGGCGCCCTGTGATGCAAAAAATCTTACTAATTATTTTTTTTAAACTGCCTGTGGTTGTATTGTTTTATGAAATGGATCTGTAAATGATTCTCATTTTCTTGTTTAATCTGTCTTGACCGTATAATCTGGTTTCGGTCTTATCTAGCTTGCAAAGAAAGGAGAACAGTTTATAGACATTCCTTACGTCGTCAAAGGAATGGATGTATCTTTCAGTGGACTTTTAAGTTATATAGAGGCCACCGCGGTGGAAAAGCTCAAAAATAATGAGTGCACCCCTGCAGATTTGTGCTACTCCCTGCAGGTAATGTACCTTCGTCAATTTCTTTTTTATTATTGTTAGTATCATTAATTTTGTGGATCAATATCGTATCAGCAGAAAACTTCATACTTGTAAAACATATTACTGTAGACAGCATGTGTATACGAGGTAATCAAATTTAAAAATCTGCAGGAGACTGTGTTTGCAATGCTCGTGGAGATAACAGAACGGGCAATGGCACATTGTGACAAAAAAGATGTTCTTATTGTTGGTGGTGTGGGCTGCAACGAACGGTTGCAAGAAATGATGAGAGTAATGTGCTCCGAGCGTGGTGGAAGATTGTTTGCAACTGATGATCGGTATTGTGTTGACAATGGAGCTATGATCGCTTATACCGGTCTCCTTGCTTATGCTCATGGCACATTAACCCCACTTGAAGAATCGACATTTACCCAACGGTTCCGAACAGATGAAGTTGAAGCAATATGGAGAGGAAAAGGAGAGTCTACAAACGTGAATGGAGCCATGGATGAGAGCACATAGACCTACTAGATCTGTGGGTCTCTCTCTCTCTCTTTTCTAACCTTCTTAACCAAGCTCTCGATACTGGGACTGTGAGTCTGTTTTTGAATGATTGATGAGATGTTGTTGTGTTTTTTTTTTTTTTTTTTTTTGGTTTTTTTTTAAGGATAGAATGATCTGATTTCATGATGATGATTTGGTCGACATTTATACATGGGATTTTGCTACTTTGATAATACGTAACTTTAAAAGTATTGTCTCACCGTTGTTGGCCATGCTTTCTTCTTAAATGCTTCTTCCTTTGGCTTTTTGAGCTAAAACCAATCTATGGTTTTGCCTCCTAATATTTTGTAGGTTCCATGGTAATTGAAAATTGTTAGAAAGCCTAATGTTTAGGCCACCAACCAGGTATCCGTTCGAATAATGCTAGAGATTTCAATTCTAGAATCCGTTTTTTAATATCAACTTACATGATATCTGAGATTTTATTTATTGTTATTGATAATTGTCCATAACTTATCAAGTCAATTAGAATTTAAAAAAAATTACATTTACCAATGAATCTAAGACAACTTGTCATCACGTAAATTACATATCTAAAAGTTGGAATTAGAATTGATGATTCTAGATTGCAAAGAAAACAAACCTTAAAAACGAGATAAAATTGCATTTTCAGGTGCTGATTTGTGTGCTGAACATAGAAAACAACAGAAACTCACATCTTACATTCTTACATTCTTAATTCGCATTCTCTTTCCTAATATAAAGAAAAGAAAATCTCCTTGCTCCTAGGAATTCCAAATTAGGCAAAAGCATAGAACATTTTTTTTTTTTTTTTTCCATTTTCTATACGTGTCTTGGAATTAGAATGTATAAATTACATCAACTGATACAAAAACGTGCATACATGTCATGTGTTAATCTTCCCATTTTCCAATGTGGTCATAAATCAGAGTGGCTATTGTGAGGCGTTGAAACATGTTGTAGGGCCAAATCCTTGAGAATTTGAATGAAGCCTTTTAAGTCATTGCTTCCCAATTCAAGGCAATCCCTCAATAACCCACCATCCACCACCTCTCTCTGCACTGTCTCCACCACTTCCCTCAACGTCCCCTGCAATTTTTCCAATGCCCAAATTAAATGTAAATTACCATATTTTGATAAGTTTAAGGAAAAATATTATTGTCTTCCGAAAATATTTTCTTGATATGTCATGAAATTAAATGTCAAATTGAATGAGCAAAATGTTTTTATTAAGTATGCAATAATGGAATCGAGGGTCGTGCTAAAAAAAAGCGTTCCCTCTTGCTCTAAAAATAGAATGGGATAATGGGTCGACAGTTTGTTGTCCAAATAAGAAGCTTGACAACCCGAAAATCTGAATAACCAATGTTGGTGGAGTTAAAAAAATGTTAATTTAGATTTAGAAAGATGATTTTGACTAAATATCCATGGTTATTTTTTTACCGTTGGTTTTTTATCTTTTTTTTTTTTAAATCAATAAAAATTATAATTAATTTTTAAAAAATCAATAAATTTCAACTTAAAAATTTTATTTTATTTTAAATTTAATCCGAATATTAATCGCATGTTAATTCACTACATATGTGTCATTACATTAACGACTCAAACAAAATAAAAATAATGAAAATTAACAATTAATGGTAAAAAAAATTTTTCTAAAAAGGATAAAAAAAAAAAAAAGGGCATTGACAAAAACGACGACGTACCGACTGGCGAAAGACTTTGAGGAGCTTAGCCAGAAGCGACCTGGAGACCCTGAGGACAGACTGGTAATTTCTCCCCACCCAGGCGGCACGCTCCGAGTCCGACTCCGCCCGAGTCAACTCGCCCAGCCAAGTCAGCAACTCGTTAGCGTCGGAAACGGCGCCGATCAAGTCCGAGTAGGCCAAGTCCCTCCACGCGTAGTTCCTGGTGTAGTCCCAACCCGCCGACAACATGAACCGCCAGAACCCCAGCCTTGTCGCCCGATCCAGCTTTGCCGCCATGGTCCTCGCCCGGCTCGCGCCGGCGTAGTCACCGCGGGCGGACCGTAGGTTAGCCACGCGCGTCAGGAGCGAGTGGGAGAGGGAAAAGAGCGTCCGGTACTGGGAGTACGAGAGAGATTCCGTCGTCGGAGCTCCGGTCAGGAGGATGAAGAGAAGGAGGACGGCGAGGGTCTTGTTGGGTTCCATTGATTTCGATTTTCCCGGGAAAGATTGTTTGGTGGTCGGGAAAATGGGAGGGAATTTCGAACGGGAAAGAACGGTGGTAGCTGGGAAGTTTTGGAAAGAAAGCTCTGCAGTTGATGTGGTTTTTGGGCCTCACATCCAGTGACGTAAATGGCCCATTTGAAACTAATGGGCCTAGTGAAATGACAAGAAGCCCAAAAATAGTAGGAGGGGCATAAATACAAGGATGAGTTACATGCAACTTGAAAAATGTTCAAAGATTTGAAAATTATCTAACTTGGTTGGGGGTTTTTTTAAGGCAAAAATGTTCACAATTTGATTTGTAGTTATCGTTGTAAATAAAAAGGTTTTTTTTTTTTTAATAAAGAATTCATTTTTTTTTGGTTTTTTTTTTAGTCACGCTCAACAACAACAACAAAAACATGAATGTTCTTCACATACTTGGAATACAAAACGAAAAAAGTGAAAAATGAAGAAATGAATACCATAAAAAAGGAATATAAATAAGACTATTTCAGAAAATTTCAAAACTCAAAAAAAAAATAAATAAATAAATAGAAGGAAAAACTTATTTAGGTTTATTAAAAGTAATTCCCATTTATCAGCAAAAATAATACTCATCATTAAAGTCAAAAAACAAAAAGAAAAAAAAAAGAATATCTATAAAAGTGAAATGATGACAATTATAATAAAATAATAAAATAGGTACTACGGACATTTATTTATTTAAAAATAAACATTTACACAATATTGTTGAAGAAAAGAACATATTTTAAAACGAGACCATAAAAATGGAGTTAGGTTAAAACATGTTAACATATTATAAATAAAAAATCATCGTAATACATAATTTTACTATTCTTAAAACACACTGAACAAATTTCTGTCATATTTCGATTCTATTTTATAAACATGCTATATATTGTAATTTTCTCATTTATATAGCGAAAATTGCATGATTGTTTCATTAAAAATTATCATCAGATTTATCCAAAAAAAAAAAATTAAGAAAGAAAGAAAGACCAACACTCAACCAGTGATTGATCATCAGTCATTGAGTGATTGATATATCAACATGTTTTTTTTTTAATTATTTTTTTTATGGATCAAACAATGATTGTTGGATGGGTATATCAACATTTTAACGTTTGTTCGTCTCAAAAAAAAAAAAAAAAAAAAAAAAAAATCGACCATGTTTTTAAACAAGAGTCTAAAACTATTCATCTACGTAATTTCTCCAATTCCAATTTTATCTTGCCATTCCAAATCGGACCCTTTAGTTATATACACCTCATAATCTGGAGCAAAAATGTCTTATTTATAGCAAAAATATTATTCGAAAGTAATTTTTTCGCCTATAAATATCTCATCTGGAATTCATTTCGTAATTTCCTGATTGTATTTTAATTAATTAATTTAGAGTTATTAATGTAAAAGAACTAAAAGGAAAAAAAAAATACTTCTTATCTAAAAAACAAACTAAAAAAAATAAAAATCCGGGATATACTTAAATGGTATAGTATATCCCCTTAAAAATGATGCAAAATGCCACAATCCGATTATTATTGCATGTTGTCAATTTGTACATATATATATATATGCGTATATGTATATATATATATATATATGCGTATATGTATATATATTCTCGTGGCAGTTCATATATACATGACCTTCTCAATCAATATAGATATCTTAAGATTTTCCATCTTTTTCTCTTTCTATTATTATTATTTTTTTCTGGTTCACATTGGTCGCTAAAGACGTTCCAATGGTAGTACAAATTAGGAATAGAATGAAAGATATTGATTTTGCTCTGCAAAGATTTGTAGCAAATAACGTTCCATTCTGGAAGGTCACAATTATGTGGTCCACGTATATATATATGAAAGATATATTACCTCATCATCAGTTATCTACAAAGCTAGCTAGAGGGCTTGGTCTTGAATTTTCTTTTTTCTTTGTTTTTTCTTTGTCTCTTTTATTATAACCACCAATTTTTAGTTATTAAGCAAATATTTCTTTCTGACCAATTATTAATTATTAAGCATATTGTAACCTTGTCATGGTTGCA
Source organism: Ficus carica (assembly GCA_009761775.1). Classification (NCBI taxonomy): domain Eukaryota; kingdom Viridiplantae; phylum Streptophyta; class Magnoliopsida; order Rosales; family Moraceae; genus Ficus; species Ficus carica. Next base: position 6,321,387 of record CM019739.1, read on the forward strand.
GATTTCGTCGCCAAAAAAAATAAATAAATAAAAGGATTTGATGAACGATAATTAATATTCACCTAAATAATTAACATTTGAAATGTTTCAACCATTTCCCAACATCTCAAATGTTTCCATTCACCAATATTTTAGATGGCCGAATGAGAATCAACAATTGAAATTGTATGAAATGTTGAAAAATGTTACCATTTATAACTTTTAGGCAAAATTCTAAATGTAATTATGGAGGAACAATTTGACTATTTGATAGTGCTAAATATTTATATGTAAATGTTTTCATCTAAAATATTTCTCCCAAGAGCCTATGTTGGAACAAAAATATCTTTTTGGATACGACAACAAGATTTTTTTGAATGGGGCAATGCGTGTTGCATGTCCGTAGTAGTAGTTGTACGTGCTACCATGAATCCCAAAAAAATGTGGTTGACTACGACCCACCCAATATATCTGTGGTGCATGCCCTCTCTCACTTTTCTCACGTGAATCTTGTGAGACTCTCTAGCTTTTCTTTAATATTAATGACAAGAAGTCTTTACCCTAGTTCCCGTGAATTTATTTAACTTTTTCTTTTCTTTTTTTCATCATCTTTAATTGCATTAACATTTTTCTGGATATATTTTTCAATATTTGTTTGCTAATGATTCCAATCATGCTAAGGATATTCCAGCTCTCTTGTTTTCAATATGCAATAACCTCAGCTTATAGAGGGAAATTAGAGCTCTTCAATTTATTTGTCTTGAAATAAATTATAACCTCATTCTGATGTGTCAAAATTTTATAGATTAAAAATATCTCTCTTTTTTGTTTTAATTTTGTAAGAAAAATCAATACACCCATACTAGTGTCCACTTAAGATTAGTAGGTTTAATTTTAAGTAGGAATGGGGATGCACATTTTCTAGGAAATAATTACCATTTTGCTTTCGAACATTTTTCTTCAACAAAATTACTAATAATATTCTTAAGAAATTAAGTAGAAAGCAACAAAATTATTTAGATTATAGAAAAAATTCAACGGAAGGTTTTTTCCTTTTTTTAGTCAAATTCTTGTGTTCTTCAAATAAAAAGGAGTGTTTTGGCTTGTTTAATCAAACGGTAATAGAGAGAGAGAACCAAAAATACTGGATTTGAGATTATAAAGGGTGAATTCAACAATTAATTAATAAAGGGCCATTGGCTGAGTTTAGAAGTCGTTTGATGGGCCGGTTGATCGACAGGTTGATCTCACCGGTTGGCGTGACGCGAGAACAACAAAGATAAAAGTGCAATAATGAAGAAAAATAAATAGCAGAGACACGATATTTATAGAGGCTCACTCGTTAATGAGAGCTACTCCACTATAGGGTTTTGGGGATCGTCTACTATATTTGAAGAATGTATTACATGTAGTCATGAATGGGAAGATGAGAGAGAGGGAGAATGTAGAGAGTAGATACAAAGAGTGTATCTATAGGGGAGTCTCAGTGAGTGAGTATAGGCTTGTGTATGTATGCGAATCCCCGTTGTGCGTTGATGGCCTCCTTATTTTTAGTTAAGGTAGGCTCCATTGTTTTCCGATCATGCTCTTGATTTGGAGCTTGAATTAGGGAGATGCTTTCCTCCTTTCAATTGGTTGACTTTCCTTTGGTGGCTTGATTTGTCTATTATTTGGAGTTGATTTCGAGCCTTTAGTACTTGATTGCAACCGTGTGCCCTTTTTCCACAATGGGCGTAATTGCTTTGATTGAGGTTGACATTAAACTTTCCCATATCGGATCCTTTGAGTTATCTTCAGTTGGTTGATCGGATGTGATTTGCTATCGTATATATAACTTCCAAATATAACTGTATATTAATTTTCCATAGTTGGCAGATTCCTTTGATTAAGGGGTATCAAATAATCCTCAATAGCCTTCCACGGGTTGACCCAGTGGATTTCGTTCCCAATTTAGATGATTTGATTATGTATTCTTCAAATAAGGGAGATCCCGAGAATATTCTTTGTTGACCTGATGTCCAAGGTCGTATATTGACTCGTGGTGTTGACCTGTGAAACTGGCTCCCCGGTGAGTCATTTCGGCCTGTCGGGGTGTCGTTCCGACTCATTTTTTGGAATTCAAACGATCCGAGTTGACACATGTATAGTGAGAAATGAGGTATAAAATTTGACCTCAACAAAGACCAAAATTGTGTGTGGGACCAGTTTAGAATTTTCGATGGTGTTGAACCATTAAATAGAAAATAGCAAAGGAAATTGTTAAAATCATCCTCTTTGTTTTTTATTTTTATTTTTAATCGAGACCTTTACATTTTTAGAAATTAGGAAAAATTCCTTTAAATTTCCAACATTGTAAGCTTTGGAAACAAAGAAGAAGATATCTTTCCATTAAAAAAATGTAACTTTAGAAAAGGCTCTTCTTATTAATTGCTTTATACAATTATTGAAGTACTTTGAGTCAGGAGATTTGATTTTTTCACTTTATAATAGAGGGAGGTATACGGTTAAGCTGCAAATACTTACATTTTGTGTTGTTAATGGCTTAATTCCATTTATGTATTTATCAAGTTGCACTTGATGATTTGATTGAAGAATGATAATCAACCATCCACTTTGACTTAAATAAAATGAGACAAGTTTAGCATTTATTGATCTTAATTTTAACGCAGTGATAAATTCCCATACCTTTGCTTCAGATCTAGAATTTGAATCTCCTAATTTAAAATTAAAAAAAATATGAAGAAATGACAGAGAAGTTAGAATTCCGCCACACTTATCTTGTTAGATTGATAAATCCCTTCTAATTAATTTATCCACGACATTTGAGAGAATTCAAATATTCTATTCAATTTTTAGTATTCCAAATAATGTCTAACTGACAATATTATGAGAAGATTACCTAAATAACCACTTTTTTTTTTTTCCATCTATTGACTAACATAACATAAATTCTATATTCTTGACCAACGTGATACTAATTTTATTTAACTTTAGGTTAATTTTGTTTCATGTTAGTCTAGTATTAATTTTTGTGTCATATTGCTGCAATGATCCTTAAATTTGTATCATTCAGGTGTTGTCCCCTAATATTATGACATATCATTTTAAAATGTGTGAAATGATTTATAACCGATTTTAATATCTTAAAATCTAACTTCATTCAATGATGTATCCAAAAATAACTTGTTAGATACCATTTGAGATATCAAAATTGGACATGAGATGTTAATCCCATTTAAGATGAGTGTGGATTATTTATGCTAAAATATGCCTACAACTTTTTTTTTTTTTTTTTTTGGAACTGGGATGAAGTGATTCGAACTTTATATTTTTTGACGGAATTAAGTATGATATTACCGCTAGATTATGTCTGTTACCACCTTATAACAACTACTACTTATTGTCCTCTTTTACTTAAACTTTTTTTTTTCTTTACTAAATAACCCCCGAAACACCACATATTAATAGGAGAGGATGGCAATCTCAGCACATTGAATCCAAACTGGAATTAGGATTATTTATCCTAATTCTTAGTTTTTTTAGGGTTATCCTAAGTCTTATTTGGTAACAAATCTTAACCGAATTTATTATCCATTTACTAAAACTTAGTCCCACATTCCGGGTTTAGTAATCCCTAAATTAAGTTCTAACTTTAAATTTTTAGTACTCAATCTTATTGTTGGGTTGCATAAATTTGTAATTTTACACCATTATATAATGTTTATTTGATTTTTTTTTCCTGAAAGAATCTAATTAATTTGATCACAATGCGCCAAATGAAAATTGATTAAACATGAACATATTTAATCCTAATCAATCCAATCTAATCAATGACGAGATCCATGACCACATAAATCTTATCACGTTCGACACATAAATTAAATAGAGTCTTGAAGTGAGTGTGCATTTAAGACTAGAATAAGTCGGCGACTAACACTTAATGTCATATTTATCCAAAACTAATACTTAACGTTTTTACTAAATTACCCCTTAATCTTATTAAAATGGGAACAAAATATCTAAGGGTTTGTTTGATAATAAAATTTAACTCCAATTAAACTGTTCTTTTTCATCTTAATTTTTATCTTTTTTGTCAATAAAATTTATTTTTTAAAGTCAACTCAACTCAAACTTAAAATTTTCATCTCAACTCAAACTCAATTTATTCATCAAACGGACCCTAAGTTAACGATGACAATGTTATTCAAAAAAAAAAAAAAAAAAGAGAGGATGCCAATCTAAATGCGACTATCGGTGCACAACCATACAAGTTAAACAACTAGCAGTTGCTTGCTTAGAACGAGGGAAGAAACGGTGGATATTAATGTGCTTTTTAAAAAATCCTACCAAAAACAAATTAATGAAAAAAATTACAATAAAAATAAAGCTAGCTAGCTGTACTATTTTGTCCAGAGGATCCAATATTATGTTACGTACGGAATACCTCAGCTAATAATAATAATAATAATAATATCACGTACGGAAATTGTTGCTTAGGTTCAGCAAATTATGAGGTCCAAAAAATTATTATATATATAAATATATAATCCATGTCCATGCCTTGTCCTATAGCGTCCTCATATTTCAAATGCTATGTAATGTGACATGATCAGAGAATTTTACGCATATTGTTAGTCTGTATTTTGTTGGATTATAATTAAAGTTTAAGAAATAAAGTACAAATTATCCTTTAATTTAAGGGACATATGAGAATAATTCTTTGAATATGTTGAATATACTTTTATAAATATTCCAAAAAAAAAAGTTGCTTACATATTTTTTGTGCTTTATAGCCAAAAAAAAAAATATGAATATCCCATTATTTATGGAACGATGCTACTTTTTATTTCTTAATTTTAAAACCAAAAAGAAAAAAGAGTTTGTCCAAGCAAGGATTTAGTTTTTATATTAATTTTTGTTGGAAGAGCAATAAATAAGGCTCTTTTTTATCATTTGTAGGGAAGCTTCTAAAAATACTCAAATTTTTAATTTTACACATCATAATACCTCTAACTTTTCTACTAATACGAAAATGGTCCTATTTCAGTATCCCCTCCAAAATAATATTGAAAATTTGAACTCATTCATAACATAAGCTTTAATTGAAGTTATTAAGGTTAAAATCGTAATTCAATATTTTCAAGAGAAAAATTATACCTCCAAATAAATCGACGTTTAATATCTTTGATAAAAATATAGTTTGCGCTATATAACTGTGATTAAAATACAGTTTGTTATCAAAATAATTTTGATTGAGGTACAATTTGTTTTTAAAAATATTTAATTACAACTTTAACTATAAATAAAGCCAATATGATCAAAAAGAAAATTTCACAGTGTAAAATCAAAAGCCTAGGACTAGCATAACATATGGTGTATAAAAATCAGGAGCCATTCATGAAATTAAACCTAAATTTATTTAACTATCTAATTTTTGAGTGGGAGCACTTAAGTGCAAACATTTAACATAAATATTTACTCTTTAGATTAGAAAGTAAAAATTTAGTCCAACAATGAAAATAAGGGTCTTTTTGCAATAGGATATATTAGCATAGTAGGAATTACTTTTTAATCATCAGATTAATTTTTTAACAGTTTGATGAACGAATATTCACTTTAAAAACTCATAACACGCAATACAAAATTGCGATCCATTAACAGATCTGACCATAGAATTTTAATCCACTAATTTTATTTTATTTTTTGAAAAGGATAATTGTATTTCAAATCAAGAAAATATAAACATCAATATTGCCTCGAATTATCTCATAACACAAGAAACCTAACTCTTATTATAGATTGGTTTCGCCAGTAAATTCTATGAAACTCATAGTGGAGTACAATGTATACTGGATTCGGTGGCGGAGTCAGGATTTATAGGTAGGGGGGCCAAATTTTTTTTTAATTAAGATTATACTAACACATATATATATATATATCTATATATGTAACATGTTTTGTTTATTAAATTCATGATATATTGACACATGACTTCATTATTATATCTAAATAGGATGACATGTCACTGTTTGTTATATGCAATTAAAATTAAAAATAATGCAAGAAAGAGCATAAAATTAAAGTGTCAATCTTAATATGTTCATAATACCATAGTTATTCAAGTTTCACATTTTAAAGCTACAAGTCTAATACATCACTTGTAAAAATGAAAAAAAAATATATTTTATACACTTGTAAATAACATTATTCTCTCAATAAAAGAGCAACTATGTTAAATTCATATATATCAAAATATCATTTTCTTTTTTAAATATAAGTTGTACTTGATGATCTTTCATAGAGACAAACTCATTTATAATTTGATTCACTACTAAATTTTGTAACAATTTCCTTCTCAATGTAGTCAATTAAGCAATCATTCAAAAAATTATCTTCCATATACGGCACCAACACCATTACAGCCCATGAGCCCACAATTTTTCACAAAAAAAAAAAAAAAAAAAAACAAAACAAAACAAAACAAAAACAAAAACAAAAACAAAGGCATGTATAAGTTTATCACAACTAAATTAAAAAAAAAATTGTATTTAAACTCTGAATATTAAGCAATGCTATTTCTAATTTTTTAAGCTAAAATCTGCAATAAAAACTAAAATCACTAATTTTTAGCGAGATATTTCTAATTTTCTGATTGGATTAGCATATCATCACCAATACATAAGAACAAAAAAAATTCAAAAAAATAGTAGCATCATGGCCCGTTAATTCCACATTAAAACAAATAGAAAATCACAATTAAATTTTTTTTAAAAGGAAGAAAATAATCAAAACAAGAAGCGAGAAAAAGAAATACAAACCTAAAAAGGAAACGAGAAATTGAAGAAGAGTGAACCGACAGTCCAAGATAAAAGTTGTCTCAAGTTGAGAAGAAATCCAGTACAATAAACCGAAAAAAAATAAAAAACACACATTGAAGCTTTAGTTTATGTGTAGACAAAATATTACTTAGTATAATGGGCCAGTCTTTTAAAATATTGGACTATTAAAATTGTAATTTAGATTTAGATTTTAGGTCGAGCTACTAGGCCCACTAATGTATATGAATATAAAAAACCTATTTCATTTTTTAAAATCTAAATTGTTTGCCTAATAAAATATAGAGAACTCTTAATTTATAAGGGATCAAGACTAGTTTATATACATATCATTTTTTTAAAATTAAAAAAAAAAACCCCAGTATATTAAAATTTTAAAAAAAAGTTAAGAGAGGCCATGGCCCCTAGGGCTGGCAATACGGATCGTGATACAACGACATGATTCGAAAACGATATGAATTTCGCGGGTTTAGGTTGGGAAAAATAAGGGGCGAATCAAATTCGGGTGACCCGAAATTGACACGGGAAAAAACGGGTCGTGTTCGGGTTGGACCCATAGAACCCGAACTCGAACTGTTTTTTCCCGTGTCAATTTCGGGTCAAATGTTGTGTCAATTTTCGAGGCAATTTCGAATCAATTTCGGGTGACCCAAACACAACCCGGGTCCGACCCAAAAAAGTTTGATATGCTTTTTTAAAAAAACCGTAAATCCTTTTTACTTTACCTTTCAATTTGGGTCCAATTCGAGTTGCGGGTTCAATTCGTATCAAATTTGTGTCGTGGGTTCAGTTCATGTCACGGGTTCAGTTCGTGTTGTGGGTCAAATTCGGTTTGTGTCGTGTTCGTGTCGCGGTTTGTCATTTTAATGTCACGGGTCGTGTTCAGGTTGGAGAAGAAAAAATCGATAAGGCTCTAACACGATATGAACCCGACACCGACACTTGACATGAATTGCTACCCCTAATAGCCCCAGCCCCCCTCCCTCCACGTTCTAATAACTGAAAATAATAATAAAAAAAATTATAGGAAATTACCTAAATAATCATCTTTTTTTAATCTATTAACCAACATAATGCAAATTCTCTATTATTGATCAATATGATACAAATTTTAATTAATTTTAATTTAATTTTGTATTATATTATATTAATACAATAATCTTTAAATTTGTGTCATTTAAGTGCTTTCTTAAAAATAAAAATTTATTAACATATGCGTCTTTCAACATCACTACTATCACAAAATAAAAAACCTTAATGTAAATTTTCTTTAACGTAATAATTAAAACAAACGTGTTGGGATTATAACAGAAAGCTATTTTAATTGAGCCAAAAAAAAAAAAAAAAAAAAAGAGGAGGAAGAAGAAGAATATAATAATAGAAAGAAACCAAAAAGACAAAAAATAGTAGTATTGCATGGCCAAAATGCTCTGACTGACTCTCTGTGTGCCGCTGATACTTAGCGAGCATCCCCATATCTAAGTCATCCTCAAACATTCGCAAATATTTTAATTTCTCATATTATATACAACGGATAATAATATAGATATCGTGATATATAAAGCATATATATATATATATATATATTCAAGAATCATCATCGTCATATATAAATATAAGAGGAGATTTTTCTGCATATTTTCGTGGCCACAGCCAAAGAGTCCCCCTCCCAAAAATATCGGTAGCCCAACTTGCTCTTCCCTCCATTTGGCCTCTCTCCACCGCTTTTTATCAGCGCTTCAATCCCTTATTAAAACCCAAAAATTTATCTTCAAGATAAATACTAAAATATTAAAAAAAAAAAAAAAAAAAAGCTCCGAAATTCACTGCTACACATTTCATTTCCGCTTGGCAGAGAAGAGAAGGTCTGCATTCTCCTCTCTGATATTCGGTTAGACTCCTGAAATGGGTTTTATTTTTTATTTTATTTTATTTTTGCCTCTTTAATTTTTTTAGTTTTTTATTTTCATTTTGGTTCTTCTGGGTTCATTCTAATTTGCACCATTTGTTTTTCTATATTGAATAAGATTATACTTTTGTCCATGTTTTGGGCGTTGCTTTTTTGGGTCCTCACTTTTGCATTTGATACACATTCTGGAATTTTGGGCCTTCAGGATTATTTGTTGACATATAAATATATATATAATTTTTTTATAAACATATATTATTGTTTTTGTTATCTAGAATCTATATATTACGTTTTGAATTGGACCCACTTATATATGTTAATCCTATTGCTTGAATTGAGGTTTCTTTATTCACACCTTTGCAATTCTTGAACTTGCTTATCTCATTTCATTTTCATCACTTCCAACACTGTTTTTTTAATCAAGGGAATTGCAATGAAATGCCAATTCTTTTACCGCGTACAAGACTTAATTGGTACATCTCGACTAGGTTGGCACTCGCTAAACAACTCGTTTTTATTTGGCATATGCATATCCATTGCATTTCTTCTCTGCTTGATGGGCATGATTTTACACACACACGCATATATATATATATATAGTTTGTTTTCATGGATAATATCTTGAATTCGGTTGGTAAATTCATAAGCTTAACGGTTCTGAACAATTTATTGAGATGGTAATTATGTGACTACTATGTTTTTAAGTGTTTTAGTAAGTAGTAATAGAGCTGATTAACCTATGAACAAGTACATGCTCTCTTTCATAGGAGTGATACATGAAAAATCTTGGGAAGCTGCAGGCCGTTCTGCAGGACAATCATATGCCGGGGAACAAGTATAACTGCAATCCTTCCACACCCCGAACCAGATTGGAAAGGCTACTGAGGGAGAGAGAGTTAAGGAAATCGAACCGGTCAGTCCATTCAAATGAAGAGGGAAGGGACGGTAACAGACTGCACGGAGAACTCTTTGGGAATGATGCGGTGTTTACCAAGGGTGACAATTTAGGTTTGCCTCATGAGGAAGAGCTTTCGGAAGGGGGGGCGACTAGAGCTTTTGTTGACGGCTGCGAAAGGCAAGAGGGACGACCTTCGAAACAGCGTCTGTTGGTGGTAGCCAACAGGTTGCCTGTGTCCGCGGTTCGGAGGGGTGAGGACTCGTGGCAGCTTGAGATGAGTGTTGGCGGGCTGGTTACCGCGCTTTTAGGTAAAATGACCATCTGTACTTCTGTTTTTAGTAATCTTGTCGATAAATGGAAATCGTACAATTATCATCAGATTAGGTTGCAAAGTAACTTGAATAGATCACAACAACCATGATGTTTTATTGATCTTCTACTTCTTTTAATTAGCGTTTTTTGTTTTTCTTTAGTTGCATATGAAAACTCAGTTGAGCCTGGTTTATTCTTGAAGGAGTGAAGGAGTTTGACGCTAGATGGATTGGTTGGGCTGGTGTAAATGTGCCTGATGGTATCGGACAAAAGGCACTAACTAAAGCTTTAGCGGAAAAGGTTCAATAATTGTCAGATCTTGATTTCTCTCTTCTGCTTATCCCTTAGAACAGTCACGTAAACACTAAAAGTGTTTTTACTCCTAAAAGTTTTATTTATTGACTGCAGAGGTGCATACCGGTATTCCTTGATGAAGAGATTGTTCATCAGTATTACAATGGTTACTGCAACAACATCTTGTGGCCTCTTTTCCATTATCTCGGGCTTCCCCAAGAAGACCGCCTTGCAACCACCCGTAGTTTCCAATCTCAGTTTGATGCATACAAGAGGGCAAATCAAATGTTTGCTGATGTCGTAAACCAGCATTACGAGGAGGGAGATGTCGTGTGGTGCCATGATTATCATCTGATGTTTCTTCCAAAATGTTTGAAAGAATACAACAGCAATATGAAAGTGGGTTGGTTTCTCCACACGCCCTTTCCTTCATCGGAAATCCATAGGACGCTGCCTTCTCGTTCGGAGCTGTTAAGATCTGTTCTTGCCGCTGATTTGGTTGGGCAAGTCAATTTTTTTTTTACTGCATGATAACTCAGATGGTTAATTATTTTACTTTTTGAGTACTGGAACCGTCTTGATATTATACTCTCATGATCACAATGATTTTAATCGGTGTATTCTTTGACTGCCAGTTTCCATACGTACGATTATGCAAGGCATTTTGTGAGTGCTTGCACTCGCATACTTGGGCTAGAGGGTACACCTGAAGGAGTAGAGGATCAAGGAAAGCTGACTCGTGTTGCTGCGGTATAAATGGCTGATACGAATCAGAACATGAATTCCAGAATTGCAAACAAATCACAAAAGAAACTGAATCTTTATTGATGAATTAGGGTGATTACAAGCCCTAGAACATTGCAGAGACTCTGCTAAATCTCCCTTGTTTGGTTTAAACCAAGACTTTCTTGTCACTAACTGCCTCACTACTATAACTGAATGTATCTCAACTAACTAACTAACCACTCTAACAACCCGAGTCCTATCGATAGCCAGCCACTCCTATATTGCACATTTCGATTCGAGTTCTTTACAAATTCAGTTTGAGCTCCTGCACTTTTATTATTATTCCTTGTGATACCGGCATCCTCTTTTTTTAATAACATTTTGGACCTTGAACTACAGTTTCCTATTGGGATAGACTCTGACCGGTTTGTTAGAGCTCTAGAAATCCCTCAAGTCCAGGAGCATATGAAAGAACTGAAAGAAAGATTTGCTGGCCGGAAGGTAAATCTATTAACTTATTTTATTTGAGAAAATCGCCAAACATGTTTCCATTTTTAATTTAAAATAAAGTACAGACAACTTGTGCCCCCATTATATCTAGTTTCTTATTTCAAAGAAAACTATAAGATGATCGGTTTAGGTTAATTTGTAAAGTGCGGACCATCTCGTGGAGCTAGTTTCTTTGTCTACCTAATATTGGATATCTATGTAAACTTAGAAGTTAAAACCCTACCATTCAAATTTTCTGCAGTTTTAGTTGTTATTCAATTTCCTTTATTCTGTTTCTAATTATCATAATATTCGGAACGAGTAGGCCCCATTTGGCTATGCTAGCGTTATTTCCTCTTATATGATACGTCACATTTACTGAGTTTCTTCTTTAGTTCATTCTTATTTTTCTATTCTTTCCTTTGGTAGATGGATTTTCTAATCACCCTTTTTGTACTTCTTATATCTACAACAAGTGCTTGCAATCCTGAATCTGGTCTATTAGTAAGTATAGCTGTTAATGGGGTCGTCGACGATTGTCAGTTTTTCTTATATCCAAGTCATATTTGCTTTGTTGGTTGTCTAATTTGTGCCATAATTGATTTGTTCAGAGTTTTAAACTGACTAATTGTATGATCTCGAATCTGGAACTCAGTTCCCCTTTACATATATATATTTTTATCAGCAGATTTTATTTTCCAGTTTCTTACCATTGTCATTCAACTTTGGGAAGGTGATGTTAGGTGTTGATCGTCTTGACATGATTAAGGGAATTCCACAAAAGATTTTGGCATTTGAAAAGTTCCTCGAGGAAAATCCAAACTGGCGTGACAAAGTAGTTCTGCTTCAAATTGCAGTGCCAACAAGAACAGATGTTCCTGAGTGTATGTTCATGGTTGAAAATTTTTTCATAAGACTTGCAAGTAATGTTAATTTTTCTTCAAAAATGTTCATGTACCTTAAATAAACAATTCAGTTAATGTTATTTGTTTAAATGATAGATCAAAAGCTTACAAGCCAAGTTCACGAGATAGTGGGACGCATCAATGGAAGATTTGGAACTCTTACTGCCGTCCCCATACACCATTTGGTTTGTCTTTATATCAACTCCTGATTATATAAATTTATTCAGAAAAGAAAGTTAAATTACTAAAGGGGTTAAAAAAAAATTTCTCCACCGGTTCTTATTAGTTTATGAACTTTCTAAAACTTAGACAAATGTGTAATGGAGTTATATTTCTGTATCTCTTTTTATCGAAATTCTTCCATCTTCAACTATTACTATCCATCGATTATCAAGACTGCTAAAACATTTTGTTCTGCTTCGACAGGATCGATCTCTTGACTTTCACGCATTATGTGCATTATACGCTGTTACTGGTACTCATTTTGTGCCGTAACACTCACCGCCATTAATTAATGTTGTCTTTCAAGCTAGATAAATTGGTCACAGCCATGAGTACTCATGACAATTGAAAAATAAACAGCGGGTCTTTCCAAACTAGTTTCACATTCTTGTTCTTCAGGCCATTTGAGAAAATACCAATGCCTTGTTTTTTCTTTTTATCCAGATTTTGACTTTTACTATTATTTTTTTTAAAACATTCATTGGGTTCTTTATTTAACTAGCATGCAATAGTTTACCAGTCACTGGCGAGATGCGTCCAGCCGATTATCTTTCCTTTAATTTTTTTCGGGGGTTTAAGTTTATTTTATTTTATTTTATTTATATGTAATCTAATTAATTTGACTTTTTCTTCTTTAGATGTGGCGCTGGTTACATCGCTTAGGGATGGTATGAATCTTGTGAGTTATGAGTTTGTTGCTTGCCAAGCATCAAAGAAAGGGGTTCTCATTCTGAGTGAGGTAATTGCAGTTCTTTGTGTTTCTACGTGACGCTTTTTTGTCCTCTTGACAGAGTGCAAGGTTATGCTCTTTCCGCTTTTCTTTAAGAAAAATCTTTGGCTACCAAATAAAGATCATTCTTATTTTAGCCAAGGACTTCTTTTCGGATGCGGTAAACGATCTCTTTCATCTATCTTCTTTTTGCCCCATCTTTCTTATTTCATTTATAATTAGTTTGCAGGTGCGGCACAATCTCTTGGTGCTGGTGCGATCTTAGTAAATCCATGGAACATAACAGAAGTTGCTGCTTCCATTGGTTATGCCTTGAACATGGCACCTGACGAGCGAGAAAAGAGACACCAGCATAACTTCATGCATGTAACTACTCACACATCTCAAGAATGGGCTGCAACCTTCGTTAGGTACAACCATAGCATTATGCTGCCGTGCCTCTTTTTTTTTTTTTTTTTTCCTGGTGTATGTGTGCGTGCGCTATATAGGTGTAATGAACATTGACATATCTACGACTGCAAATTCAAAATTTACCTGTTTGCTTCATTTTCCTCCTTTTTATTATGATTTGTTTCATTTTCAATGTCAGTTGGCCTGAAAATGAAGTGAAATGACTTTATTGTCTCCCATATATCAGCTTTTGGACTCCCTTTTCTCCCTTTCTGTCGGGTTTTATTCTAAATCCTTCGTTCTTCTTTCCGAAGTGAACTCAATGATACTATTGTGGAAGCTCAACTAAGGATCAGACAAGTTCCACCTCTACTTCCCATGAAAGAAGCCGTTGATCACTATTTAGAATCCAATAACCGATTGCTTATACTGGTAAACGTCTTTTTTCTCTTGATAAAAATAGTCCCCAACGTAATTATGATATTCCATGGCATATTAGACAAAATTTTAAGTGGGTAATTCAAGTTTGTGTAGCAAAGCTTTTAAGGTGTTGACATATGGTAGATATGCGTATACATTGCCTTTTTCTTGCTGCCTTGCTGGATTATTATCTATTTTAATAAATGCGTGTCATCGTTTGTCACGATTTTTTTTTTTTTTAATCTTAGAAATCTATGAATTACTAATAATGTCCACGGCTTTTGCTTTTTGTGCTCGCAATTAGCTCATGATTCTTAAGTTGCATGAGCACGTTTCTTCATCCTAACATGTTAACTGTGGGATTGTTAATACCTTCATTCTCATTGTCACTACTCTGCTATCTCACAGGGATTTAATGCGACTTTAACTGAACCACTCGGTGCCCTTGGGAGAAGAGGTGGTCAAATCAGAGAAATGGAGCTCAAATTGCACCCAGATCTCAGAGAACCATTGAAGAAGATCTCCGATGACCCCAAGACGACAATTGTAGTCCTTAGCGGAAGTGACAGAACCGTCCTTGATGAAGTACTCTGGTTTCTCTTCAAAAGTGCTGTATTCCATTGCCTTGCTTGTTATGTTCTCGGACTAATCCTTTCTTTTCTTTTTCTTTTCACAGAACTTTGGTGATTTTAACATGTGGTTAGCGGCAGAAAACGGGATGTTTCTACGTCTTACAACAGGAGAATGGATGACAACAATGCCCGAAAACCTAAATATGGAATGGGTTGACAGCGTTAAGGTTTGTCTAGAAATCAAGTGATGATAATCAACTTATCATCTTTCAATGAACTCCTCTTTCAACTAGGACTTTTCTTTCTTCTTTACAATTTCAGCATGTATTTGAGTATTTCACCGAAAGAACGCCTAGATCTCATTTCGAGCTTCGGGAAACATCACTTGTATGGAATTACAAATACGCAGGTCCCGAAAATTTTATCATTTCCTTTTTTCACATCCTTGCTCTTGCTGTTAAATTTTTGTGATGGTTCTGCATCCGTCATTTCTTTTAAAATTATATTCATAATATTAGATGTTGAGTTTGGAAGGCTTCAAGCAAGGGACATGCTGCAACATCTTTGGACGGGCCCAATCTCAAATGCATCCGTTGACGTCGTCCAAGGTAGCCGATCTGTGGAGGTCCGAGCAGTTGGCGTCACCAAGGTACTATGCATTTTGATTGGTAGTAAAGTTCTTATGTTCGAAATGTTAATGTACCGAAAGTCCATAAATTTTTTTTTCTCTCTTCTAATTTACCCGTCTATGTACAGGGCGCCGCCATTGATCGTATCTTAGGAGAAATAGTGCACAACAAAGGCATGAAAGCGCCTATCGATTACGTCCTGTGTATTGGTCACTTTATCTCCAAGGTGTTTTTCATTTTTTGCTTTTGTTCACTCATTTTCATATTTTAACACAAATGGGAACTCGGGTTTTATGCATTGGATATGTTTCTTTAGGATGAAGATGTCTACACATTTTTTGAGCCCGAGCTACCTTCGGAGTCACCACCTACACCAAGAGCCACAGTGACCAATTCCGTGACACCGTCAATGCCAAAGTTTTCAGCTGGTAAAGGCGGGTCCAAATCATCTCGCCTTAACAAACAACGGTCCATGTCAACTCTAGAGAAGAAAGCAAACAACCAAGCGAGTAGTACAAACGCATGGAAGCCAACATGGTGTGACAAAATGTCGCTGCACGAGGGTTCTTCCGTGCTAGATCTCAAAGGGGACAATTACTTCTCTTGTTCGGTTGGACGAAAACGTTCGAGTGCACGCTACCTCCTTGGATCGTCGGACGACGTGGTCACTCTCTTAAAGGAGCTAGCTGATGGTAATTCCCCGGTTGATTGTACATCCCCTGATCCTTGATATCAATATTTTTATCCCTTGGATATCCAACACTGATGTTGTACCTTTTTTTTTTTTTTTTTCATGTCCACAATCCACATTAATGTCTTGTTTGTAGCCACAGAAAATTACTGATATTCTTTGTTGAAACTTTAACAATTAGAAAAATAAAAAAAAGGTATAGATCTTTACTTTTTTCATTTGATTCTGGGACGTGACCTTCATTTGACTTTATTTCTATCCGTCCAATTATCAATTTGATTCTATACCCTTTCCTACCAATCACGAAATCTACGTGCCGTTTTTGACGTGCAAGATTATGAAAGAATTAGAAGATTTTGGGACATGATTTTGGGCCGTTAGATATTTGTAGTCGAATCATATCAATTTGAAAAATATATACATGATAAATTTAATAAAACTTCATAAAAATCTGAGAAAGCGTATCTCATTATCGAGTAGAAATCTCCAAATTTGTATTGCTTTGAAAGAATTGTTGTGTATTTAATTAAAATCTTTATATTTTCATAATGTTTGGTTTGACATAAATTGGACGTGATGCAATGTTTAAAAACAAACAATACAAGTAGGACCACCGACTGGGGGTGATGGTCTGATGGACCATCACAATAACTATGTGGTCAAAGGTTCGTATGTTGGATGATTATGTTCGAGAGTTTTAAATGTGGATTTGATTCGTATGTCGACTTTCATATCCTTTGATTAATATTATGACAAGTATTTAATTTACATAATTTTTTAATGGATGTATGATATTATAATTTAAAAAAAAAAATTTCAGTTGACGTATCATGACATTATTAGAGAAATATTAAAGTGCTATGAATAAGGTGAAAAAAGGAGTTGAATGCCATAAATGTATTGCTCTTTCATCAAGGGATAAGGCCCTACAAACAATGGAGGAGCTACGTTGTGTCGACTGGAGGTGACATTGAACTTTTTTTATTTTAAAATTTAGTCCAGAATTTTTTTTGTGATTTTTCCTTTTTGCCCACACTCCAAATTAATTATCTCATATAAACTCCCACTAAAAACTCTACTCTTTTTATCTATAAACTCATTGATTGTATATATCGTAAGAATCGTATTGAAAATGAAGTTGTCATAGAGGATTTAGTTTTAGTATAGTCCCTCCTTTTACTAAATTAGAAAGTTAGCTCTGTCACTGTTTACAAAGAAGCTCATTTGGTACCATCTAGGGATATGCTAACACCAATTGCTCCTTTATCGTTTTATTATTATTATTATTATTTTACAAGAAGTTAGAAATATCCTAAATGTTCCTAGTAGTAAACAAGTAAGATCATGCAAAATAGATAGAGGACTACACTTTATAGGAGTGCTTTGAGTTAGTTTCAACCACGTAGCAAAAGTAGTGGAGAGGTCCAAAGTTTTGACTTTTGACAATCATGAAATGGACGTAAATTTCGTTTCTTGCATTCAAAAGATTCTCTTTCTTCTCTTTATCTCCATTAAAGATCGTCACAAAATATAGTCATCCATCTAATCTAAGAGACCGTACCTAAGATTGAAAAAAAAAAAAAAAAAAAAGGGTAAAATTTTATTCCTTTTTAATCAAGAATTCAACTCACAGCCAAAAGTTAAGTTCCAAAAACAACTAGAATATCTTGATCTTGATATAGACGCTGAGAGGTTGAAGAAAACTAGGCAAAAAGGAAAAAAAAAAAATAAAAATCTTTTAGTGGCTGTAAGATCAAAGCAACGAGTTGAAACTGATCAAGTTATTGTGGTACATTTAACTTTCAAGGTCGGTTGTGATACCGACTGATCGATTCATTCCCTTCTCTTTTTAGAATTAAAAAAAAAAAAGGAAAAAGAAAAAGAATAGTGTAGTTACTTTTCATAAATATTAATATTGCACCTTTCTGAATGTTTAATCTGATTAAAAGCATGATAAAATAAAGAAGCATATAAAACCAACAATTATATATATATATATATATAAATACAAACTTAACAGTTTAAAATAAAATCCTATCAATAAGTTATTTTCTTAGTTATTTTTTTAAATTTTTTATTTTTTGCTAAAGAAAAAAAAAAAAAAAGGGTAGAAATCGCCTTTTTCGCATGTAGCATTGGGAGTTGAAATCAAACGGTTAGGATTAGGCTTATTTTTAAGTAATGGACAAATGGGGGCCTTTATATTTTTTTGTTGAAAATGCAAACCGAGAAATCATGTGCACATAACCAAGATAGAAAACACTCTCTTTCGTAAAAGATGCTTCTGCCTTCTATAAGAAATTTAACCCCATTTTCCCTAAAATAAAAAAAATAAAAAAAAATTCATGTAAAGTACGTTTCCCCATAGTAATAGAAACTGGTCAAATGATTAAGTAATTAGCACGTAAACACAACTATCTTATATTCTATCAACTGCTTTTGTTAATTATTTTCTAGCACATGCAAATTAATCCAGTTATATATAGAGGTAGATGACATCTTTAATATTTTAGCTTTTTATTTTTTATTATATTTAAAGATAAAAATAGTTATAGGAAAAGAGGCTGATCTTATTTATAATGCTAGTTCATGTTTATTTTTAATAATACATAAGTCAATCCTTAATGGGGTGACTTGAACCTAATAAAGATAACCGGAATGCCTTAATTACAACCCTATATAGGTTAATTATCGACATAATCTGTATGATTAGTCCATTAAAAGAAAAATATAGGTTTGACTCTGATTAATCAGTATCTACTATTGGAAGGAATTGCCTCACTTACACAAATAGATAAAAAATGTGAGATGTGGGAATAGAATAATCACTCACGTCCCATATTTCATGATGTACATATGTCACAAGTAAATGTATATTTTACATGTATATGTATTAGTTTTTAAAATTAATTATAGTTCTTTAAGGTAAATTTAATTATTGTTTTAGTTAAAAAAAAGAGTAAGTAGTAATCGCAATTTTTTTTTAAACTAAAATAAAGAAGGTGATACAGAAATTAATTACTAGTTAGAATTCTTAGATGACTTCAATGAGACAATTTTGACAATTTTTGTGGTTTCATTACTGAGATTTAGTTTGTATATGCTTCGAATTTCCTTTGTTTTGTGAAACTTTGATTTTTGATTCAAAGTGATGGTAAATTTCTACTTCTTCCCCCCCCCCCCCCCCCCCCCCCCCCCCCCCCCAAACTAGTTATATTAAATAGAAAATAATAAGATGGGTATTAAAAAAAACTCTCACGAATAAAAATACCCGATCCCCGACCCCGACTCTCCTTTGACGAGGATGGGAGATTGCTTTTGAGGGTTGGGATGTGAATGGAAAGCTTTCCCTATTTTCTTCTTGAGCCGTTGTCATCCTTAAAAAGTGGACATATGCTCCCGATTCAGCTGAGCTTGCATGGTCCACTTTATATCCAATCCCAACTCACTCCAAGTTGGGATGAATATAAGATTAGTGTCATATATATGAGTAGTGTACCCTTCCCGTTGCGCAATATTTTACCAATATCCATCACGATATGTGTGTAAACCAAGATAAATTAGTATTTTATCCAATAGAAGCTGAATTTTCACATGTTTGGACACAAGGAGAGAGATGAGATGACAGAATGCCAATGGCCAATCTGGTACAACTTTCTTCCAGAGATTGCGCTTGCTGATCAAAATCATATGCTAATAATTGGCATATACTAAAATGCATAGAGATGCTGAGAGGCAAGGTGCACATGCAAATATACATATATTTTTATATATTAGTTGGAGAGCTTACGCGAAAGTACACATAGATATTGAAAGAAAAGGTACGTATATATACATATACATATTAGTTGACGAGCATGTGTTCCATATGTATAGAATAAACAAATAAAACCCAAAAAAAAAAAAAAAAAAAGAAAAGAAAAGAAAAAAGTGACACCCATATATAAAGATGTAGACGGATGCAATGTAAGAGTGTCCTTCACTATTTTTATTTATTGTAAAAATATACAAATATATAGATGAGATCCGTCTCTACAAATATCAACTTGGTACGCATGGGGGGAAAATGGTTCTCGTAATTGGCAATAACGACACCCATTGAAAAGCATGGGAATCATAGTGGGATTGACTAAAGTAGAAAATGTGACATGAAACACTTAAAAAGAGTGCTACACAAGTTGAAATCCAAAAATGCTGACAAAATAGGTTAACTAATAATTTTTTGCTTGCCTGTAGTTTGAATACCCATTTGTGCAATAATTTGCACGCCTTTGAGTTAAGTGGTCCTTTTTAATTGTATATATATACACATATATATTTGGACTTATTAGAAACTAGTGACTTGAACTGTATATCTATACCCACAAATTTTTTATTTTTTTTAAATAAATATTCTCACAACTTGTTTATGTGCATCTAGAACTGTCCCTATCACGAATGGGCAGCTAGGTAAAATAGCCTCCATGAGATAATATTGTCCTTGATTTTCCAATAAACATGTATGAGAATATTTATTTCTTTGTAATATTTGATAGATTAATTGGTTGACAAATGTTGATGTTTAGTTATAGGCAATCCGTATTCGTGTTATGTCAACCTCCATTTATATATATTTATATATATGTAAGATATGTTATCATATATTTATCAAATTTAATTAAAATTTTTAATTTAATTAATTTATCAAATGTGTATATAAATAAATGACATAAACAATTTTACGAGATTTGATCACACGTATTTCTCGGGGTCACACTCAACTCTTGAACAATTCACTAATTTCAAACAATTACAAGCACTAACGGACTTAAACAACCCAAAGATTCCTCTTTATTGTCACCAGTCGTCTTGAAACTATTACTCAGATCTGTCAGCGAGCACCACTTGTCTTGAACTTCTATATTGTTGAACTCCCTTCAACAACATAACACCTTCTCTCGAGAGCTACAAATTCTTCTCCCAAAAAATGAAAGCGATTTCATATATACATACTTATATATATATATATATATATAAGTATTCATAGATAAATAACAGGAAAAAAAAAAAAAACAGAAAAGAAAAGTTGAGGAGGCTCAAGCCCCCAAGTCTTAATTGCTTACGCCACTAAGGGATAAACAATATTATCCATAATTTCAGTATGATTAACTAAAACTAACAACCATAATAACAAGTCTTAAGCAAATAATAATAACAACAACAATACTAAAAACAAAAATAAAAAACAATCATAATAACAAGTCTTTCAGTTTTTAAGACAAAAAAAAAAAAAAAAATAGCAATCTCCACACATAATATCATAAGTCCAAGGGCAAGTAAAAGAAAAATTCTAAAACGCATCTACAAAACTAAAAGCGCAATTAAATTTTAACCGTTAACCTGTTATTTGATAATTGTATCAACTACACAAACGGATGCAATCATATATTTAAAAAATTGGAATTTAATTTTATTATGTCATTTGAATTTGAATTATATTTTAAATTATATGGCTGCATCATTAACTCATTTTACAGTAAACTCCGATTCATTAATTATGTAATTTTCGAATTGAAGTGTCATGTCATGTTGTACAAATTGCTACAACAACATACAATAATAGTTTTTTAATTCATCCATAATCATAAGGAGAAAATTGGATTTTTTTTTTTTTTGGTGTTTGGCATACCGGTTTAACTCAAGTTAAACTGTACTTTTTTTTTTGTCTTTTTCTGAAAAAGTTTTTTGTCTTTTCTGAAAAGTCAACAAAATTCACTATTAAAACTTAAAAATCTTAACTCAAACCCAAACACCAAACACCCTCTATATGTATGAACCGTGGACTTATGGAAAGATAATGTTCCTACGCACAAGCTAGCCAAAGTGATTAAAGAAACATTTTAAAACACACACACACACAATAAGGTATTTAGAGAAAGAGTTTGAGATGTCACATCCTCTATCTGAGCGTTTGACATACTTATCTTTCTGATATATTAACCTGATATACTACAAAATTTAGTATCCCTTTTTTAGTTTTTAGTTTTTAGTTTTTAGTTTTTTTTTTTCGTATTTTTTTAATGTTTATAGAGGATGATTATTACGATCATTTTAAATTAGGACCATAATTGAGTTTAAGAATCATTTAACTGATCAACCGATTGATGGGTGAATTGCATCGATCAATGTGATGTGAGAACAATAAATTAAAAATGCATAAATTTAAAGGAATGTCATATAGAGTGAAAAATGAGATATGAAATCCAATCTCAATTAAAAGGAATATCAGGTGAATTCTTATAATCCAAAAGAGATAGATAAATATTTTTCTAGGAAAGAAAAAGGAAGCATATGTACCAATTACCATATGAGGCTTATTACTTTTATTTATTAGAAAAAAATGAAAACATTCTCAGATTTACAATTCCTATCCATAATCTGAGCCCTTCGATCCCCTCCCATTAGAGTAATTCAAATAATATATATGACAATGAAAGTAATAAATTTGCCCTTAAAAAAATCTCAATGCTTTTATTCCGATTCATAATTTAGTTATTGATATTATTATCCTACAGCCATAAACTAATGAAATTTCGTAATATCCTTGTTCTGACTTTCTCGTATATAGGAACAAGATTAATTCTGAAGATGGTAATGCTAGATTAATCCTCTCGTATTTTTTGTGTTCTGTTACTTGTAAATTGTAATTTACAATACCTTCCAAAAAGCCTTTTTTTCCTTTTTAAAAACATTTTCCTTTTGAGCCAAACAGTGAGAACTATGAAAAGAAAAATAGAGTTTAGAACTAAGAATTTCTATAAAAGAAACTTTTCTCCACTTGAAAAAAATAAACCGTTATGATAATCGTAATTAAGGGAATTAAAACGCTAAATTATTGGTTTTCTTTTTCTTTTTCTTTTTTTTTTCTTTTTTAATATGGAGAGCCCTAAATTATTGCTTAATATTACTTCAAAAAAAATTATTGCTTAATATGGTTAATCAAATTTCCATTTCCATTATCATTATTTTAAGCACGGAAGAAAACGGTCAACGGGGTTTTTTCCTTTTCAGTTATAATATTCTTCCTTGACCAATTCTGCCGTTTTGGGTACAACTCAGTCCAGGCCACTGCCCACTTGACCCCGTATTTTGTGCAATTTCCGCATTAACTAATTCCCTAAATTCGTTTAAAAAAAAAAAAAAAACCATCACTTAGAAATATGAAAACTCTAAAAATATCTTTTTTTTTTTTTTTTTCGGTTTTGCTAATTATTTCCATTTATATAACAAGTAAAAAAAAAAAAAAAAAATTTCCATCACACCGAAGTCCAGATGTGTTGTTCTAAATTTACAATTCCATTTGGCTGTTGCACAATACATTTTACCGTGTCATCTATATTTAAAAAATTTAGCCCCCCCCCCCCCCCCCAAAAAAAAAAAAAAACATTAAATAGTAAAAATACTTGAACATGAGTTGTCAGATCTAAACCTTTTATAGGTCCCTACCCTTACAATTTGATTAGGACTTGTGAAACTATATATACACACAAATAAGCACACCCCATTATCATTTCAAAATCACAAACTCTTCTTTGTTTTTCATCAAATTCATCAAAAGGGGAAGAGGGAATAAAAGCAAATTGATAGCAAAAATGATCATGAAATCTTCCCTCTTCCTCTTTCTTCTCCTTATTCCTGTCCTCACTTCATCCGCAGACAATAAACAGGTTTTCTCTTCAACACCATTCTAATCGAAACATATACAATTACATTTATATATAAGTATATATAACATTGATTGTCTTGTTCATCATTAACAGGTTTATATAGTGTATTTTGGGGAGCATAGTGGAGAAAAGGTATTTCAGGAGATAGAAGATGAGCACCATTCATACTTGATGTCTGTGAAAGAGACGGAGGAGGAAGCCAGAGCCTCTCTTCTCTACAGCTACAAACGCAGCATCAACGGCTTCGCCGCGCTTCTCACCCCGGAACAAGCCTCCAAATTAAATGGTAAAAAAAAAAAAAAAAAATTCTAAACAAAATTAACTAATTACCAATGAAATGAAATTGTTTTTTTTTCTAAACATGAGGAGGGGTGGTTTTGATGATGAACAGAACTCAATGAAGTCGTGTGGGTGGCGCAGAGTCACCCGAACAAGTACTCGATGCACACAACGAGGTCGTGGGAGTTCTCCGGCTTGGAAGAAGGCGGCCGGGGATTCTTCAAGACCGGCGGAGACAGCAGCTTGTTGCTCAAAGCCGGATATGGCAAAGACGTCATAGTCGGCCTCTTGGATAGTGGTAAATGCTAATAGGAATCTCAAAACACCTATATATATAAATATATATATTTGAAAATTATGTATCCACGTACAATAATCTATAGGTGGACCCCTAAATTATTCGCAAGAAAAAAATATGACTGGTCACGAAATGGTCCTTGAATGAATACATGAACTTTTCATATTTGTGTTTTCTTGTGACTGTATTGCATGTGACTTGATGTATAATTCATGAATTTATGTGAATATAGATGTGATAAGATACCTGTATATATTTATATGTTTATATTCAGGTGTGTGGCCAGAATCACAAAGCTTCAGCGACGAAGGAATGGGACCCGTTCCCAAATCATGGAAGGGAATCTGTCAAACTGGACCTGGTTTCAATTCGTCCCATTGTAATAGGTAAGCATCTTTTTAATTTCATGTGACGTTAACATATATATATATATACACATACATATATATATATATATATATAAATTCAAAAATATATGGGAGATTCTACCTGAGTCTTAAATTTTTGGATGATATGATAATTAGACCGATTTTATAGGCATTGTTCGATTTAAATAATTTGGTTGAGGTCGATGTGCATCAACGTTTTTGCTTTCTTTGGCCGTGTGTTCGCTTTTGATTGGCCGGCTTCTGGCTCTGAAGAGTCTAGAAACACACACGTGATAAGATTTTTATAAGTTTCTGCTCAACAAATAATATGTGAAGGGCATTTAATACATGCTAAAAGATGTTTGCCTTTTTTGCTTCCCAGTTTCTTGGTCCATACGGGAATTTTCTTTCATGGATTTTTAGATGTTGATGCATTTGTGTGACTTTATGTTGCATTTACTACATGTATGACTTTCTTTTTTAATTTGAAGTCACGGTTCTAATAAATGCCACAATAAAAAAAAAAAAAATATATATATATATATATATATATTGGGTGTATGTGTATGAGTTTGTATGTTACACAAAAGCGATTCACATCTTCATAATTGTTCTAATAATTATTAATGAAACATTGGCCCTATTTTATAAAATAAATATTGAACAACAATAAAATTTAAACAACTGAATGAGTCATTTAGGTCAATACAAATATATATAACATAGCTTATATAAAATATATCTAAATTTTATTATGTTGTTTAGCAGTCTTTTATAGGACTCATCCTAAATTATTACCCTCATTTTTTTTAACGGTTTGACTTTGTTTTCACGGAAAATAAATACTACTTAATTAGCATTGAAATATTCTTGCCTCTAGAGTTACCGAACTCTAACTAACTAGAGCAAACTAGAGAAGGAGTCGGCTGCAATTATTTTTGTCCTATCTGCTAGACATTTATAATTGGCACATATATATACATACATATATATATATATATGCACACATATAAACACACACATATTTACATATATAAGAAACAAAGAGCAGCCGTATTATAGGGCCTAGTTGTAAACTTCCACCATAGAATAGTAATATGTGTCACACCTTGTTAGAAATGGCAACTGTATTTTCTGTTAAAGTCTTGGAATTACAAAATTTTAGAGACTTCTGTACACTTAAATGGGACAACCTATATCTATATGCTTGTGTATATATATGTTTCAATAATTGTTGTCCAAGTACTCGTAATTGGCTGACTAGTGTAAAGTAGCTGCCGTCGCTTTCAAATTCCCAAACATAAATTCACCACTTGGATGCTATATATATCTTAGGGAATTGGGATTCACGTGTGGAGTTTCTGCCTTTGGGAATGGGTCATAAGGCTGAATATATATTGGATCTGTACGATTATCAGATAGGATATTCTTTTTATATATATATTGCTTGTAATGTCACAAGAAAACTTGCTTGGCCGGCTTATCGTAATCGATTAGGTATTATTAAAAACTTGCTTGGCTGGCTTGTCGAATTGGGAGAAGCTGTAGGTATTATTGCGGGTCAATCTACTGGGGAATCTGGCACTCAATTAACATTAAGAACTTTTCATACCAGTGGAGTATTCACCGGAGGTACTACAGCACATGTACGAGCCCCTTCTAATGGAAAAATAAAATTCAATGAGGATTTGGTTCATCCCACACGTACACGTCACGGGCATCCTGCTTTTCTATGTTCTATAGACTTGTATGTAACTATTGAGAGTGAAGATATTATACATAAAATGACTATTCTACCAAAAAGTTATATATATATATAATATTGGACTTTTTCCAAGAAGTACATACAGTTTAATTAGAATATTTTGTGTTTGTGTGTTTGTTCCTGCATACTGCCTTATAATAAGGCGTGATTTATTATAATATATAGTTGTAGAGGATAATAATTTATAAAAACAAGAAAATAATTGTGAACCCTCATTTGGATAAACCCCTAACTTGTCCATTTTCCAATCTAAACAGTGACTTGACTGTATTTTTTTTGTCTCCTTGCATTCCCCGTCTTGTGAACTTCAATCAGTATTCCTGTAGCCCGTGCACTAGGACAGTCTTGTTTGTTTCCTTCTAATTTTTACAGATGCTTTTGTATGAGTGGATTATATATATTAGGGCCGAATCATCCGTGTGGCTTTTCAATCCCAGTGAAATTTTTTTTTTTCCAATTTTATTTACAAAAATTTTACATTTTGCTCTATTAAAAATTGATTAATTATATAAAAAAATTTCTGAAAACTTTATCCTTTTAGTGTACGTTGTTACTGAAATAATATAATAATTGGTTCTGTTACGGTTATTATATATATATATATATATATATAAGTATGTATGTATACTGAGTTCATAATTTGAGAGTAAAAGACCTTGGGAAGAAGAGACTCAAAAGTGATAGACCCCGGCTGGTCCACCTTCCAATTATTGAGGAATTGGACAGCTTATCTATAAAATAGATCAACATTTCTAAATCCTTTTTTTTTTTTTTTTTTTTTGGTAAATTAATCTTTTTTCCCCCCTTAATTATTGAGGAATTGTGTAAGCTTTCAAATTTTCTTAAAATGGTTCAAGTAAAAATAAAAATAAAAATGGGTCATGACTAAAATATGCATATAACTTTGTTGGCTTTAATTTTGTAGGAAGCTCATTGGAGCTCGCTACTACATTAAAGGTTTCGAGACTCACTACGGCCCTCTTAACGCCACAGAGGACTACCGATCCCCCCGTGACAAAGACGGCCACGGCACTCACACCGCCTCGACCGTCGGCGGACGAACCGTCGCCAACGTCTCCGCCCTCGGCGGCTATGCCCGCGGCACGGCCTCAGGAGGTGCGCCCTTGGCCCGGCTCGCCATATACAAAGTGTGTTGGGCGTTGCCAGGCCAACCTAAAGTTAACGGCAACACATGCTTCATGGAAGACATGCTCGCCGCCATGGACGACGCCATCGCCGACGGTGTCCACGTAATCAGCATATCGATCGGGACATCGTCGCCGGTCAACTACACTGATGACGGCATTGCTGTTGGAGCATTGTACGCCATTAAGAAGAACATTGTCGTGTCGTGTAGTGCCGGAAATAACGGCCCAACTGCGGGGACTTTGTCGAACCCTGCCCCGTGGATCATCACCGTGGGCGCTAGCAGTGTGGACAGAGATTTTATTGCACCTATTGTGCTTGGTAATGGCATGAAAGTTCAGGTAATTTATAAATTAATATTAATATTTAATATTGACATATTAAGACCAAAATTAGATACAATTAAATTTGTCATTATAGATAACAATATTGCTCCATAATTAAGACAAATTAGTATAAATATTGTTTTGTAGAAAATATTTGATAGCTAATATGAAATTGATCTTGATCTTTATCTTGATCATGATCAGGGACAAAGCTTGACACCAAGTAAGCTAAATCCTAATAAGATGTACCCTTTGGCATTTGCTGCGGATTTAGCGAAACCAGGAGTGTCAAGAGATTTGGCACGGTAAGATCATACATGTTTTGTTGATCATTACTAACGTAAATGTCAATGTTATATTTGTCATATGTTAGTGTTAAATTCTTAATAAGATATATAATATATGTCTTAAAGTTTAAAAAATGTACGATAAAATAGTGCGTTAAAGATGCTAATCATGTTTTATTTACAAAATTCTACAATTTTCAGAGTTTGCCTACCGGATTCTCTTTCGCCCAAAAAGGCCAAGGGAAAGATAGTGTTGTGCATGAGAGGCAACAATAGCAGAATTGGAAAAGGCGTGGTCGTCAAGGGTGTCGGCGGAGTTGGTCTGATACTAGCAAACATACCGGAAAACGGAATTGAGGTCCCTGCTGATCCTCACTTTCTTCCGGCGACTGGGATAAGTTATAGCAACGCTATAAAAGTTCTCCAGTACATCAATCTGACGAAGACGCCAAGGGCGGTTATCTTACCAGGCATGACAGTGTTGCACACCAAGCCAGCACCTTTCATGGCCGCTTTTAGTAGTAGGGGTCCAAACGTCTTAGATCCAAACATCCTCAAGGTACACTTTTTTTTTTCTTTTTTTTTTTTTTTTTAAAGTGCGGGGCTTATGACTTCCATTAACAAAAACACTTATATTTTGCATATGAGAACTCCTACTTAAACCCCTCATCTCCCACTCATCTCCCACCCGCTATGTTAGCCTGGCAGCCTTCTTTTATCATTTCTCGAAATATTTTCAAGTAATAGGTTGTTTTTTCGCTTTGGGCAGCCGGACATAACTGCCCCGGGACTGAACATATTGGCGGCATGGACCGAGGAAGATTCGCCAACGAAGTTGCCGGATGATCCTCGTGTTGTGAAGTATAACATAATCTCGGGGACTTCGATGTCTTGCCCTCATGTTGCTGCCACAGCTGCACTCCTTAGGGCCATTCATCCCACTTGGAGCAGTGCTGCTATAAGATCCGCCATTATGACCACAGGTAAGCAATATGCAAAGCATTCGTAACCAGGTTCACTTTCGCATAAATCGTTCTTGGTAATTTGATACGCCAATTTCAGAGAGCTAACTTACTCACTTAAAACTTACTCACTTAAAAATATATATATATATATATATATATATATATGTTATCATCATATGAAGTGTAGCTCTAACTCAGATTTGACAGTGCGAAGGGCATCAGGACTAGTGCTCAATATTGCACACTAATAAAAAGTGGATCTCACAACATTTGACTCAGAGCCCAATTTTTGTGAGATGTAGTGTTGATTAGTACAATAGTTTTCCCTAGCATTTTTACACTTGATTAACTCATTCAAAAATCCTTAGTGATCAATGCCACAATTTAGAGCATGAACGGGAATTTCAGAAAACTAATCCCTCATTTGGATCACGGTTTTAGTTTTCTCACACTAAAATTTGAAATTTCAGTTTGAAAATTAGATTTAAAACGGATATCTAAGCCAAACAAAAGTGTAAGTACCCTTTTAAGCATAAAAATTCCAACCTATGTTTAGCTATGAAACCTAAGCATCTGTTTTTGTTTCATATCTTTGTTCATTGCAGCTACGCAGAGAAACAACCTGCGTTTGCCATTACAAGACGAAAACGGAAGTTTAGCAAACTCCTTTGCATATGGCGCTGGCCACTTCCGCCCCACCGAGGCAGTAGATCCCGGCCTCGTCTATGATGCTTCATACACAGATTACCTTCTCTACTTATGCAGCATTGGCATCATGAACATCGACCAGTCATTCAAGTGCCCGGCCAAGCCACCTACAGTCACGGACCTCAACTATCCCTCCCTGGCCATCCCCAAACTCAACGGCACGGTGACCGTCAACAGGACCGTGACGAATGTGGGTCACCCCAAGAGCACTTACTTCTTCAGCACCATCCCTCCGTCGACCGTCTCAGTGAAGGCGAAACCGAGTATATTATCCTTTAATCATGTCGGGGAGAAGAAGAGCTTCACAATAACAATTACGCCAAGAAGTGAGAAGAGACTTAAAACAGGAAAGTTTAATGAAACAGAAGAGTATGCATTTGGGTGGTACTCTTGGACTGATGAATCTCATCATGTTAGGAGTCCCATTACAGTGTCTTTAGCCTAGTTTTTTTCACTGATTTTTATCTTTTTATTTTCTTTCTCGTTTCCCCCCCACCCCCCCCCCCCCCCCCCCTCCCCGCCCCCCTTCCAAATTTTATAGTTAAGACTATAGGGACATAGAGAAATAGATATAGAGAATAATCTGTACAAAGTGCAATAAAACTGTAATTAATGTTGAAATGTTCGCTCTGTCAAAGTCAATGGCATAGTTTTCATCATTCCTCTCAAAGTTATGGGAGTTAGTTCTGTCACATCTAACATCCGTAAGTCTCTCAAGTTTTTAACACAAAAAACAAGCAATCGCCGCACACAATATTACAAGTCCAAGCTGGGGCGGAGCCGGTCATTGTCGATTGGGGAATTCCGATTTTAGTGAACTTTTTTTCTCTCTCTCAATTTTACCTTTAAAATCTTTACATTTTTCTCACTATACTCCCACTAAAAGTTATTATTCCTATACAAGTCCCCCTAAAAACTTTATCATTTAGTATACAGTTTCAACTGAAACAATTGATTGGCTCCGTCGTTGTCTAAGTAAGTAAAATGGAATTCTCTGACACAGTGATTGTATATTTAAATGTGAATAATTAATACAAGTGTTTTTTCAATCTGTTACAGGAACTGGAAGCTTCTAATAACAGATTCTAACAGAAGAATTAAGCTTAACGGTCTTTAACTAACTCTTGAGCTGCATTTGACATGTTAACGAGTTAGCTCGAAATGGTTATAACATATCAATTTTGGGTTGGCCACCATTAACCTTTTATTGTTTGAATTAATACCCAAACTCATTTATAGAAAACTCAAACTCGCTAACTCTCTGTAATTTTCGAGCTGAAGTATCATTTCTACAACGAACAACAATCTATATTTTTTTCATTATTCACTGGTATTAGTTCTTTGCATGGTTTAATCATGAGGAGAGAATTCGATTATTATAATTATTATTATTTTGGTAAACGGTGAACTTATGGAAAGATACTAAAGTAATTAAAGAAAACATTTTAAACAACAAGAAAAAAATAGTGATTAGAGAAAGAGTTTGCATAGCTTCCACGCACACAAAAAAAAAAAAATGTAAAAAAAGTTTGAATCTCTGAGCATTTTATAAAGAACAAACTTATCTTACAAAAAAAAAAAAAAAGTACATAATATACTACAAAATTATATTCCTTTTGTGAAAGGGAGAATATATATATAATATATATATATATATATATATATTGAAGCTGGGCTATGTCTGCAAATACAAAATGCACTAAATTATTGGTTTAATAGGGCTTACCGATTTTTTTAATGACTTTTTTTTTTTTTTTTTTTTTGTTGAAAGGGTCTGAAATATTTTTAATTACTTTATTAATTATTATTATTATTCTTATTATTATTATTATCATTATCATCATTTATTGAAGGCTAAATCAACGGGGTCCAACTCTTTGCCGTTTCGAGTAAAACGGAGTCCAGGCCACTTGACCACGTTTCTAGTGCAATTCACATGTTAACTAATTTCCTAAATTGGCTAAAAACAAATCATCACTTTTTCTAGACTGAAAAACAAATAATCTGTTTTAGATATCAAACTAAATTCTAAAGACATCCCTTTTTAGTATTGATAATCCCTTCCACTTATATCTATAGTACGAGTATAAAAATAACTAAATAAATAAACAAAACATCAATTTCCATCCCACCATGTCCAGATATGTTATTCCCAATTTGTTATAAAATTTGACTGTCCCCAACATTACTACACCATTATGTATTCTATATTTAAGAATTTAGCCCCGTAATAACTACTAAATACTTGGACAATAAATGAGTTGTCACACAACAATATTTTTGAGGTCCCTTTGATTAGAACTGAAAAACTATATATATATATATATATATAAACCTATAAGCGCATCCCATTATCACTTCATAATCACAAATCTTCTTCTTTTTCATCAACTCGTTGAAAAAGAAGAAGAATTAAAGTTTATAATTTAAAAAAAAAAAAAAAAAAAAAAAGAAGCAAACAACAATGATGAAGAAATCTTCCACAATCTCCCTCTTCCTCTTTCTTCTCCTTATTCCTGTCCTTGCTTCATCTACAGAAAAACAGGTTTTCCTTAACATCATCCAAATTGCAATACATATATATGTATATGTATATGTATATGTATATGTATATAAATGTTGTTAATTTCCTTCTTTTTTTTTTTTTAAATCATCAATAGGTTTCTATAGTGTATTTTGGGGAGCATAGTGGAGAAAAGGTATTGCAGGAGATAGAAGATGAGCATCATTCATACTTGATGTCTGTGAAAGAGACAGAGGAAGAAGCCAGAGCCTCTCTTCTCTACAGCTACAAGCGCAGCATCAATGGCTTCGCCGCACTTCTCACCCCGGAACAGGCTTCTAAATTAAATGATAAAAAACAAATTTCAAAAAAAAAAAAAAAAAAAAAAAACCATGAAATGATAAAATTATTATCTCTCTATTTCTTCTTCTTTTTTTTTCTTTTTTTTTTTTTTTTCTTTTTTCTAGACATTATAGATTCTGGTTTTGAACGGAACTCGAGGAAGTCGTGTCGGTGTCGCAGAGTCATCCAGAGAAGTACTCGATGCACACGACGAGGTCGTGGGAGTTCTCCGGCTTGGAAGAAGGCCGCCGGGGATTCTTCAAGACCGGCGGAGACAGCAGCTTGTTGTCCAAAGCCGGATATGGCAAAGACGTTATAGTTGGCATCTTGGACAGTGGTAAATACTAAATATATATCTATATATTACGTACACCTACACCTATATATATATATATATATATATAGAAAAGTCTCAAAATTCCTAAATATACATCTTGAAAATTATATATCCACGACTTCAATCATGTGACGAAATTCATGTATTCATATGTGTGTATATATTCTCATATATATATATATATATATGTATGTATGTATGTATGTATATTCAGGTGTGTGGCCAGAATCGGAGAGCTTCAACGACCAAGGAATGGGACCCGTTCCCAAATCATGGAAGGGAATCTGTCAAACTGGACCTGGTTTTAATTCGTCCCATTGTAATAGGTAAGCAAACTTTTTAGTTTCATGCGACGTTAACAAATATATATACAAATACATCATATATATAAATCAGAGATTCTACCATAATATATATATATATATATATATATTAATCCAAAGTATATGCTAACATTTTAAAATAATAAGAGAAAATTCCAAAACAAAAAAAAAAGGCCTGAAAATAAAAAAAATAAAAAAAGAGGAAAAAAAAAGATAAAAAAGATAGAAGAACTAAAATAAAAGAAATTTTTTAACAAGAAAAAAGGATTAAATGAAAAAAAAATTAAAAAAACAAAAAACTAATGGGAGGAAAAACTACAAAAGTTTGTCCGTTTGGTATTGTTTTTATTTGTTTTGAGAATTATTTTATTGTTAGTATGAAAATAAAAATAAGATTATCTTGTAAATGATGTTGAAATCGTTTTTGAAATTATGTTTGGTTATATTTTTAAA
The DNA here is from genome assembly GCA_009761775.1 of Ficus carica. NCBI lineage: Eukaryota > Viridiplantae > Streptophyta > Magnoliopsida > Rosales > Moraceae > Ficus > Ficus carica. The sequence goes on from CM019739.1 coordinate 6,355,195, forward strand.
TCTAATTATTTTGGTGTAAGAAAAGCTGAATTACATTTAGATATGTTTCTAAAAAAATATGTTTTAAGTTATATAATGAAAACGAAAACGAGAAAATAACTTTAATTTATTTCTATTTCCTTTACAAAAGCCATTCTCACCATTTTTTTTTTTTTTTATCGTTTTCGTTTTCGTTTTCGTTTTCGTTTTTATTTTTAAAGCAGCTGCTAAACATATGCTATTTAAAAAACGTTTTTACTTTTGCTCTTAGAAAGACATATGAAACCATTATCAAAAACAGTTGGAAACGAAACCAAACGAGCCCTCTGGTTCAAAACGAATCATTTTAGACGAAAACTCAAGTACTGCGCTCTGGGATACACACACACACACACATATATATATGCATGCGTATAACTTTGTTGGCTTTTATTTTGCAGGAAGCTCATAGGAGCACGCTACTACATTAAAGGTTTCGAGAATTACTACGGCCCTCAACACCACAGAAGACTACCGATCACCCCGTGACAAAGACGGCTACGGCACTCACACCGCCTCGACCGTCTGCGGCCGAAGGGTCTCCAAAGTCTCCGCCCTTAGCGGCTATGCCCGCGGCAAGGCCTCAGGGGGTGCACCCTTGGCCCGGCTCGCTATCTACAAAGTGTGCTGGGCGTTGCCTGGCGAACCTAAAGTTAACGGTAACACATGCTTTATGGAAGACATGCTCGCCGCCATGGACGACGCCAACGCCGATGGCGTCGACGTGCTCAGCATATCGATTGGGACATCGTCGGCGGTCAATTACACCCACGATGGCATTGCTATCGGAGCATTGCACGCCATTAAGAAGAACATTGTCGTGTCTTGTAGTGCCGGCGACAATGGCCCGGATCCGGGGACTCTGTCGAACCCTGCCCCGTGGATCATCACCGTGGGTGCTAGCACTGTGGACAGAGAGTTTGTTGCACCTATTGTGCTTGGAAATGGCGTAAGAATTCAGGTATTCATTGATAAAACATTGCATGTTATTGACATATTGAGACCAAAAATGTAAAGATTACAATTTTAATTCACTTGTCAACAAATATTGTTCCATATATAGCCAAGACAATTTCTTATAAAACTATTATTTTGTAAAAAATAGTTGATAGCTGATATGAAATTGATCTTGATCATCAGGGACAAAGCTTGACACCAAGTAAGCTAAATCCTAACAAGATGTACCCTTCGGCTTTGCTGCCGATTTAGCGAAATCGGGAGTGTCAAGAGATTTGGCACGGTAAGATAATATTAACATCATGTTAATCATCTCTAATGTAAATGTCAATGTTTGCGAGGATTTATAATATTAACATTTAAAAGTGTAGGATAAAATAGTGCAATCAAGATACTTAACATGTTTTTAGTTACTTACAAAATTTCTACTAATTTTCAGAGTTTGCCTACCGGATTCTCTTTCGCCAGAAAAGGCCAAAGGAAAGATAGTGTTGTGCATAAGAGCAACAATACCAGAATTGAATAAGGCACGGTCGTCAAGGGTGTCGGCGGCGCTGGTTTGATACTAGCAAACATACTGGAAAACGGAATTGAAGTGCCTGCTGATCCTCACTTTCTTCCCGCGACTGGGGTAAGTTATAGCGACGCCATGAAAGTTCTCCAGTACATCAACCAGACGGAAAAGCTAAGGGCGGTTATACTACCAGGAATGACAGTGTTGCAGACCAAGCCAGCACCTGTCATGGCCGCTTTCACTAGTAGGGGTCCAAACGTCGTAGATCCAAACATTCTCAAGGTACTCTTTTTTTTTTTTTTTTTTTTTTTTTTTCGGGAAACAAGACCTATGACTAACACTCATTAAAGAAAAACAAAAATGCTCAGGTTTCAAATATGAGAGCTCCTACATAAACCCCTTGCCTCCCACCCGCTGAACAAGCCCCAGCAGCCTCTTTTATCATTTCAAAAATCTGTTTAGGTGATAGGTTTTTTGAAGAATTCGAGTTGTCTTTTCACTTTGGACAGCCGGACATAACAGCTCCGGGAGTGAACAAATTGGCAGCATGGACAGAGGAAGATTCGCCAACAAAGTTGCGGAGGATCCTCGTTTTGTCAAGTACAACATAATCTCAGGGACTTCGATGTCTTGCCCTCATATTGCTGCCACAGCTGCACTCGTTAGGGCCATTCATCCTACTTGGAGCAGTGCTGCTATAAGATCTGCTATCATGACCACAGGTAATCGACTTGCAAAGCATTCGTAATCCAGAGTTACTTTTGCTTAAATTCCACTCCCGGTAATCTGATAAGGGAATTTTTGAGAGCTAATTTAATTGCTGTAAAAAATGTGTTTTCATCATTCGGAGTCTAGCTCTACTCGGATTTGAAACTCGACATCACATTCTATCAGAAAATGAGTCTCGCGGCATGTGACCTATTAAAACCTAAACATCTCTTTATTTCATCTTTATATATTGCAGCTATACAGAGAAACAACCTGGGCTTGCCATTAAACGACAAAGACGGCAGTTTAGCAAACTCCTTTGCATATGGCTCTGGCCACTTCCACCCTACCATGGCAGCATATCCCAGCCTTGTCTATGATGCTTCATACACAGATTACCTTCTCTACTTATGCAGCATTGGCATCAAGAACATCGACCCGTCATTCAAGTGCCCGGCCAAACCACCTACAGCCACGGACCTCAACTATCCCTTCCTGGCCATCCCTAAACTCAACGGCACGGTGACCGTCAACAGGACCGTGACGAATGTGGGTCACCCCAAGAGCACTTACTTCTTCAGCACCATCCCTCCATCCATGGTCTCAGTGAAGGCGAAACCGAGTATATTATCCTTTAATTATGTTGGGGAGAAGAAGAGCTTCACAATAACAATTACGCCAAGAAGTGAGAAGAGACTAAAAACAAGAAAGATTAATGAAACAGAAGAGTATGCATTTGGGTGGTACTCTTGGACTGATGGATCTCATCATGTTAGGAGTCCCATTACAGTGTCTTTAGCCTAGTTTTTTTCATTGATTTGTATCTTTATATTTCTTATTCTCTTCTTTTTTCTTTTTTCTTTTTTTTCTAAATTTTTATAGTTCGACTATAGGGACTTAGAGAAATAGATAGAGAATAATCTGTACAAAGTGCAATTAAACAATAATTAATGTCAATATTTTCTCTCTTTTTGAAAGCTAATGTGCACTTCCTGAGAACGTGGCAAATGTTACTTCAGAGGGAACAAACATTAAAGGATAGTGTTTTTTTATTTTTATTTTCCTAATATATATTTAAAGGAGGTTTCTATAGGATAATCAATTTTTAGAGGGGTTAAATAAAAAATTTTAAATTTGAAAGTTGAACTTGAAAGAAAAAGTATAGTGCATCGGCCACAGTTGGCTCCGCCCCTATCTATCTACAATCTTCCCAAAATGGTCATGTATCTAAGAGAGCGTATGTAAGATGAGATCAATTTTATTCCTTTTTGCTCATGCATTCAACTCACAACCAGTGGTGAAGCTAAGAAAATTCTCCAGATTTTTTTTTCAATCAATTCTTTAAAAAGTAGAAAAATTCTGTGAAAATTTTGAAATTGTCATAGAAGTTTTTTGTCCATACTTAAAAGGATACGAGAATCACTATGACCTCATTGAATCAGTTCATACTCTTTTATAGTTCGAGTTAGCAAACTCCTTTTCATATGGCTCTAGTCACGTCTGCCTGGCCAAGGCAGCTGATCCAGGCCCTGTCTATGACTATGACGCCTCATACACAGATTACCTTCTCTTCTTACGCAGCCCTAATGTCAAGGACATCGACCCGTCATTCAAGTGTCCGGAAAAACCACCCAGGGCCATGAACCTCAACTATCCCCCCCTGGACACCTCCAAACTCTAACGGCACCGTGGACACTCAAGAGGACCTTCACAAATGTGGGTCACCCAACCAACACGTACTTCTTTCGGCTCCTCCAACCGTGCATTGGTGGTCCTCAGTAGAGGCAGAACCTAGTATATTATCCTTTGATCATGTTGGCCAGAAGAAGAGCTTCACAGTAATGGTTACAGCAAGAAGCCTACAGGGGCTGGATCATCATCAAAGAATGGACCAATTTCTATGTTAGAATCATGATCGGTACTTTCCAACATCACTGTAGAATAATAATAATTCAATTACAGCCTTAAACATATTTTGAAAAATAATTCAGATAAAAGAAACCAGAATAAATATAATGTCATGGTTAAAACCTGATGAACAGAAAAACATAAATCGGATTAAATGGATTAAAAAAAAAAAAAGGCAAGATATAATAATAAAAATGCAAGATGAAAATGAATCCTCTTGCCCAAAAAAAAAAGGTATCCTATATCTATGACAATTAACTTTTTAATATAAATATATACACATTTCTGTATTAATAAAATAAGAGGAAAGCCACAGACCCGTAGATGTCAAAACTAGAATATGGTCCTAAAGATCATTTTAGAGTCTAGACAGGAAGAATCTGTGAGTTATGCTGATGAAAGAAATCAATCCAGACATACCTCTACTGCAATAACAACATATTTCTCCCTCTAATCTCCCCAATAAGCAAGTTCAATGTCCTCTTCACCTGATAAGCTCAATTTTTTTTTGGTTAATCGGTCATCTTCAGCCCACAGATCTCTTCTCACTCTAATCCTTTCACCCTTAAAGTGGATGTACTTCCATTTGCATTGGTATTTTCTCAAAATAAGTTCTTTCTTCTCTTCTTGGCTGAGTTCCTGAAAGGCGCATGCCACTCTCCTGACAGTATCTTCATCGGGTCTTACACCCAGTTTCCTCATGTCTGCAAACACCTGATCATCTCAAAATGAAAATGTATAAAATTCAGAATCATCATTTAATTCAGGTAGTTTAACTCATCTCTGTTTCCAGAATGATAAAAACAAATTGAAGTTATATGTACCTCTATAATCTTATTTTTCATATCATGATGATCATACAAAGCGATCATCCTAGAAAACAGCTGCTTTGAGATAGAACGTTTATGGGTGTGCAAAATCATGTTCCACAGTGACTCAGCTTCATCCACCCTCTGATCCATATCAAATGCAAGTAGAAGGGTATCGTAAGTAACCCATTGTCGTTCCTTGACCTTTGCTCAACATCCACTTCGCTACCTGAACAGCACTGAAATTAGCAATCAACAGAGAATTGTAATACTTAATTGAGCTTAACATATTTTTGTACATCCACATTACAAACAATTGACCAGTATAGACAGCAAGTACTAAAGTCTTCCAAGGATGTAGCTCGGTGGACAGTGAATACTCCTCTAGATTGTTTAATAACCTTCCTATATGGAGTCTAAAATAAACATAATTTAATGCAGATATTTTAATATACTCCTGAAGTTTCTCTGATGCATTACATAGAATCTATATGATTATTGAAGGTTAAAAGAAGAAATACTATCCCAAATTATTTTGTAAGCTTATGAAAGATCTCATAGGGTCGAATATCTTTGGCCAATGGAAAACAAACAAGATTGCATCTTCGAGGAAAAGTTTTGCGGTTTATTCCTTTGGTTTATTAACTTGGCTAACAAAAAAGCCCTATTTCAGCCACACTTCACTTCTACGTTTTAGGTTCACAAAAGCATCCATCCTCGCTTGTATTTGGGAAGAAGCACAATATCATGTCCACATCCATGTCCAACAAAGAGTCTAAAACTATCACGAACCATGAGCCAGACAAATCTCAGTACACAACAAACCTACTTATTGTTGAACTTGACCAAGACTTCACGGTTTCAGGAAACCTTTCAGTTAAGCTTAGGTAGAGAATTAATGGAAATGTAATAGCCAAAAATTCTCACCCATATTTTCAAAGACGCCACCCGTAAAATCTAAGTGAACCATGTGGATCAGGCTTCACAGAGGACCATGCTTAGTAATTACTTCATGAAATGGAACAAGCTAAATACTTGAACATGAAATTTCAACTGAAGAGCTACCTTACTTGTGTAACACAATTACAGTTCAATTAGAGAAGTCACATATTTCAATCACTTTAAAGTACATGAAGTGACATACTTGAATCACACGTATCCATTGACTCCTCTTCCTCAGGATTCTCAAAGCCTTAGCTGCTGCAATCAACGGGACTACTCCGTCTCCCAAGCTATCCATTTATTTAATGCTCCATAAACAACCTCTTTCTCATTTGGAAGATCAGAAATCTGCCAGGTTTTCAAACATACAAAACGGGAAAACGTTAAGGCAAAGAAGAATCTAGAGAATAATTTCATTCACACAAGTCACAATTTAATACACAACTAACAGCATAGTCTTCACGCACTTAAAGAGCAAAAGCATCATTGATAAGCACACAAGATGCCTACTAAAACTCACAATTCTAATAAGATTGAGCGCCTTCTGACCCGAGCCAGCCGAATCTTTTTTCTTCCATAAGTGGTGCTCCTTCTTTCCCGTCTTCTTGACTACTTTCCTAAATTCCACATAACCAAATTTGTCAGAAGACCATGAAAGACATGACATTTGAATGAAAATTTGAAAACAAAATCATCAAAAACCGAACATCATAAATCAGAACTTTAACCTACTTTTCAACTGCCTTTGAACTAGTTAGTGGTGGTTTTCCATTATGCTTGCTCGAGAACTTGTGACAGCAAGAACTTATCGCCAACTTGTTGTCATCAGAAGATGTTCTCTAACAGGGAAAAACCAAAAACAGCTTTTACCCTCCAAAGTTCAGTTTTCATAAATAGATTTTAGTTAAAATAATTAAATAAATTGGTTTTTACACACCTTTATGGCAAAGACAACAAACCCTATTTTTTCTGGAAGCTAGAAATTTTGCAGCTTGAGAACCCAAACATCAAGGATAAATCTGCCTCAGTTGTCCTGACCTGATGAAGTGAAGTAAAAGATAAATAAATCAATAATAGTGAAGAATTCCCACAACAAATGACAACCCAAAATGAGAAATAATAGGAACAGTGTGAAAAAATTATTCCATGAGCGATTTCTGATGACAGCAATTGGGAAGGAAATGAATTCCCAGAGCTTATAAGCACTCTAGTCACCATTGTTATGTCTTCTTAAGCAAATTCCAGCAATCAGGAGAACCCCGCAATTAAATAACTATTCAGAATGCTGAACCTGATGCTGCATACTCTCTCTCTCTCTCTCTCTCTCTCTCTCTATATATATATATATATATATATATATATTTTTTTTTTTTTTTTTTTTTTGAGGGAAACAAATAAAGAGCAGTTAGAGTAAAACTGAAACGGAAAATGGCAGTGACTGGTGAGAAACGACATGCAGAGGGATAAAACGACACCGACCAAAAAAACCCATTGGAAAGCGAAGTACCTCCATGCCTGTAAAGCCATACGCAGACATAATAAGAAGAAGCTTGGAGAAGAAATAATGTCCACACTAAAGGTGAGTTCTTTTTTTTTTTTTTTTTTTTTTTCTTTTCGGTTGAAAACTTTGACAGCAAGACTATATTTATATGTATATGTACATATTTATATATCTTTCATCGTTTCAGATTCAACAATTCATTTGTGGGTGATGGATGGGGAGACGAAAGAGACAAGAGGGATGGGAAGAACACAGAGGATCGACAAAGAGGAAGAGGGTCGACAGTGGAGAGAAACATTTGGGGATTTTTTTTTTTTTTTTTTTTTTGTTTGTTAAGGAGGAGTAATCTTACTCATTTGCCCTTCAAAATCACTCATTTGACGATTTTATCAAACAATTGCAATTTATTCATTTCCGTTAATTTTTTACCGAATCGGTTAGTGATAAGCTTCGATCAAAATTATTGACAATTTTGTTAAAAAATTATAGAAAAGATTAATGTAAAAAATATTTTAATAGTTTAGCATCATTTATTTTACGAAAAAGAGAACAGTTATAAAAGTTGTAAAAATTTAAAAATTTATGAACTAAATAAATAATTTATTTTAATTTTTATTTCATAAATGATTATAATTTAGGTCAAGGAATTCGAATTTAATACTTTGTGATAGATAATATATGAATTACAACTAATTATGTTTTTCAATCACAGTTTATTCATAGATTTGATTGTCCTAAGTTTTTTTTAATCACTTTAGTCCTGTTTGGACTTTGGAACAGTGGTTACAATTGAAATATATATTTGATATTAAAGTTTGAATTGGAAATGAATTTTAATATAGAAATAGAGTAAATTTGAAATGCGTTTGAAAAAATACTAAGTGTATGATATATTTGCATAGTAAGAGGGTGAACATATTACATAGATGATAAATTTACGTTCACCAATTAGGTAAAATAATTGAAAAGCAACATAATATGGTATATTGCATTCATTGTTTTTTACATGGTAAATTATATAGAAATTAACATTTAAAAAAACTTTTTATGTTCGAAGTAGTTGTAATACCTTATTAGTATGAATAATATCGATACCAAGATATGACATTTGCATATTTTCTATAAATTCCCATAAATGTCACATAGATAGCTTTCAATTTATACTAACTATCTCTTGAAATGTGCATAATTAAAATCATGAATTTTACTACTTTAAAAGATAAATTAAGTATATTATTGATATTTTACTGATATTTCCGTAAAAATTTCTGAAAATTTCCACGGTATTTTGTCATTTACTACTATATTTATTCATTAAAATCGATAATTCCGTAAAAAAATTAATATTTAGGGATATTTCTATAGAAATTTGAAGAATATTTTATAAAAACGATATTACACCCATGTTTTCATATCGGTACTTTTAAAATACAGAAATTTTCGTGAAAACACATATGGAAATGTGATTTTTCAATCCTTAAAAAAGGAGGCTAAATCATCTACATTGAAGGGGGTGTAACAAACATTTCCAACTTTCGAGATAATTTCTCTAATATATTGAATAATATTTGCTCCTAGTGTTGGAGCCACAAGATCCTGAAAAGCCGGAAACAATATTTATAGCATCTGACTAACCGACTCTAAAATCCAATCTTCAAAAACCATGGAAACGAGCAAAGAGCACTCTCTCAATTAGCCGAGCACTCACCCATAAGTGATAAAATAAAAAAGACCATGACCATAAAATTTAGAGATCCATACAAGAAATGATCTAAAAATCTAAAAATAATAATTCATTAGATTACTATCTCGAATAATTATTATTTAGCAATAATACAATTTTTTGTTTAGTCAATTATCCAACATTCAAGTACATTTTATTTATATATTTCACAATAATTTAACTCAAATTTAAATTTAAATTTTCATTTTTTGAAAAATTCATTTTTTTATTTTTTACACTGCTCAAGTCAAATGTTATATTTAACAAAGATTATCTAAAGACATTTATAATTTTTTCTTAAAAAATAAACACATTTAATTTGAATACGTTATATTTAAATACAAACATTTAATTTGAATGATCATTCATGTACTCTTTTTTTTTTTGAACTAGGATTGAGAGATTCAAATTTTATACATTTAAATAAAATCAGATATAATATTATCATTAAGAATTTAATTCATATGTCATTTTATTTATATATCATTCTATTTCTTTATAATGATATATTGTAATTAATATACTTTTTAACTACGTGGTATGTTTATATATATATATATATATATATATTCAACTACGGCATTTGGGATTAAAAAGTTAAAACGAATCATTATTCACGCCACGCATGGCTGGAAATAGAAAAGCATTTTTCACATCTTAAAAAGGAAAGGAAAAAAAAAAAATACCCTTACACGTGCTAAGTAGAAAGTTCCATTTATTTTCCTTTAAAAAAAAAATTCCACTTAGTGTCCCGCCAGCTACAACAAGGTCCACTTCTCAAAACCCAAAAAGAGGAAAAAGTAAAAAAGAAAAAAAAGAAAAAAAAAAAGAAACAAGAAACCGACGCAAATGAGAAACTCCGAGGAAGACCTTCGTCTTCCTCCGGCAAACCCTAGACACCAACACCACCACCACCCGCGGACAAAAAACCGCGTCATGGCCCGTCTCCGAGTCCGCATTGCGACGGAGTTAGCCACCCTAAACCCTCAGCGCTCGCCGGAGCCGCCAAGAAGCGCCTCCACGCCGACGTCGAACGCCGGTTGGGCAAGCTCGTCTCCGACCTGCAAACCCCGACTCACCTCCCTACTCCACCGTAATCGATTTCTCACTTTTCGATTTTCATTGCAATGTTTGTTTTTGTGCTTTTTTGTTGCCTGGAATTAATGATTCTGTTTTGAGGTTCTGGAATTTTGAATTCCGATCATTGGTAATTTTTTTTTTCCTCTCATTCGGTTGAGCTTTGAAGTGAAAATTGTCTTAGTTTTTCTCAATTTTAAGGAGAATATAGTCCAAAGAGAGTTTATTAAATCGGGATTGCCAAACATTTTGCCAAGGAAAAAGTATGCTTACATATATATGTGTGTGTGTAAATATATATTTATATACATGATTTTTATTTATGTCAAACATAACAACAAGGAATTTAGTTGTCTCAGACCAAAATTTTACACTTTTCTAATATCATTGTTGCATAATAGAAAACCTGAGTTCACTGCAGCGGCAGTGCCAGCCGTCAACTTCAGTGGGGGACGTATATTAATTTTCTTTATCAAAATTAAATACCATGGAAAATGAAAAAAATATTTATATTTCAGTGTTTTTCTAAAATTATCATGCATGTTATGGAAATTATCATCTAGTAACAGACAAATCCATTACAAAAGTTGTTTGCTTTATATTCTTCTTTATTTGATATGATTTTGATCAAATCTAACATTCAGAAACGTGCACTATTACTTGGGATACCCTACCATAAATAGTTTTTATAAACATATATTTTATATGGTTATGCATCACTAAGAAATCAAAAAACATACTACAACAGTTCGTGAGTAAAGAGAGTAAAGTAAATTATATATAAAAAATTAGAAATAAAAATGAAAAGGATAACATTCAATAGGGGCATATATGAAATATTAAACCTTAGGGGGTGCAAAACTGAAGAAGTCATATATTTTTAAGGTCTTAAATTTATTTTTTTTAAAGTCAGTGGGGGCGCTGCCCCCACTCGGCCGTTCATAGCTCCACCCCTGAGTAGGATTTGAGAAGGACTGTAGAAACACCCAATCTACAGATATATGGGTTTGTATTTGAGTTGGTTAAGGTGACGAGTGAGAAAGCCTGCTTTAATATTTTCAACTTCTATGTTGCTTTGTTTTGGCCAGAAAGTATCTATTGAGGGTATTTTTCTAATTGTAGATGATACATAGGGCGCTAGAGGAGTTGAATGAGGGAGGAGGGTCGAGTGAGAAGGCGATATCGGAGTTGATCGCGAGGGAGTATGAGAATTTGCCTTTGGGGCATGAGAGTATTCTGAGGCATCATTTGGGGAAGCTTTGCAAGAGTGGTGAGGTTATGCGTATGGTCGATGGGCGATACAGTATTCGGGTTGATAGTGGTGATGTAAACAAGGGTGTGGTGGTGGTGGAGGAGCAGAAAAATAGGAAAAAGAGGCGAGGAAGGAAGAGGGGAGTGAGCAGGCCAAGTGGTGTTAAGGATCGAGGTGGAGAAAAAACAAACGGTGGAGAGATTGGAGAAGAAAATGGCTGTATTGAACAGGAAATTGGAGGACATACTGAGGCACAAGGGGTGAGAATTGATGGGATTGATGAGGAGAAAAAAGGGGAAGAAGAGCGAGAAGAGGCGGTGGGAAAGCTCGATCAAGGAAATATAGAAATAAATGAGGCCGTTAAAGAACAATCTGAAGCTGAAAAACAGGACATGGAAGTGACTGAAGAACAGATTCAGGTATATGACACTTTTTTTCTGTGTTTTTTAATGTTTCTGCATATGTTTGTGTTGAAATTATTCGATGAACCTAGCATGGTTAAGCTTGATTGGGGTATGAACTTGGATCTTCAGTTCAAATTTTGCAGGAATTTTGAGAAAGAGAGAGAGATGGTATGTAAAAAATGAAAATTTGAAACTTCTGATATTTAGTTACTGTCATACTGGTACATTGTATGATATTCAGCTAGCTAAGATGTGGTTCCAAAGTTCTTCATTAGGAACCCAGATTTTTCAATTGTTAGTATCAAGATTTTTTTGCTTTCCTTTACATATGTATTCTAGTTATCTTTGTTGACGGTTTGTCCACTTTGTTTTCTAATTTGCATTAACAGCAACATTGTTCAGTTTTCAAAAAACTTCTCTATTTATGTTGTCTTCTTTTCTTTTCTTTCTTTACTCTTCATTTACTCTTTTATTCTGGTATTTTATATATTATATAACGCAGATGACAAGCTGGAAATTGAATGATAAAGAAGGGTCAAATGGTGAAGAAACATTACAGGCGTTCATTAAAGCAAAAGCTGAGGCAAATGAAAATAACGAATACATTGAAGTTGGGGAGCAACATGAAGACCAGCCACTTGGAATAATTTCTGAGCAAAATGAACCACAACCTGAACAAACTGAGGTAACTGAAAGACAGGAAGAGGAAGAGGTACAAAACAACGAGCAACAAGACAAAGCCAAGTCAAACAACAACACAATATTAGAATCGCCATTTAGTGAAGAAAATGTTGAAGCTGGTGAGCAACAAACTGAAATGATTGATGAGCGGCAACCCGGACAAAGCTTTGAGCCAAAGGAAATTCAGCCTCAAAATGCCGAAGTAATCGAAAAGCAAATTCAATTGGAAGAAGTGCAAAAGCAGCATCAGCAAGATTGTTCTTGGAAAAAAGACAAAACCGAGGTAAAGCATAATACAATCGCATCGGCTCCAACAGCCACCACCCCTCTTGTTGGTCCAAGTAGTGATGGTCAGCAGGTCAATATGGAGAAGCAATCAGCAAGAAAGAATAAATTATCTGTCCCACAGCAACAGGACCTCAATCAAGCTCAGCTTCAACGGAGGAAGCTAAGATCATATACCCTGCCCAACAATCCTGAATCTGCTACAATCATGGAACCGTCGTCGCTTTCCCAGCAACATGATGAGCTGCAACAGCAAGCGCTACATGAAGGCCAAGAGAAGCAAGATCAACGGAGGCCTCCTAAACAGAAAAGAGATGAGAAAACGAATACGAATACAAAGACAGAATTTCCCTTGGATTCTCATCCTCGTCATGAGGAGCAGCCGCTGAAGTGTCGAAGCGTCCGAGGAAGGCTTCCTAAACAAACACCAGATGCAGATGCCATTATGGAGGCCTCAAATGTTCAAGTACAAAAGGAGCAGCAGTCCAATCAGGCTCAAGTGCAGCGAAGAGTGCTAAGATCTCAGAACAAAGAGCCTTCTGTTTCTCAATCACCTAAACCTACAATGGCATTTTCATCTTTGCCTTCCGAAAATCGAGACATGCAACAACAGCAAGAAAGATGCCAAGAAAGACCTCCTAACCAAGAAATAGATGCAGTCACAAGTGCGGAGTCTGCATTGTCGTCGGCTTCACAGCATCATGAGGAGGACCAGCAACCACCAAAACAGAATGGCCAAGGAAGTGCTCCTAAGCTGAAGACAGTCACGAAGGATAATGCAGGGTTGGCATTGTCCTCAGCTTTACAGGATCATAAGGGAGAGGGTGAGCAGCCACCGGAAACTCATGACCAAGAAAGGGCTTCCAAGCGGAAAGCAGACATGGGCTTCAACACAGAAGAGAATGAGCAGCAACGGAAACATTGTGGCCGAGGAGGGCCTCCCGAACTGAAAACGCTCAGAGACTTAGATACAGGGTCGGCATTGTGCTTGGCTTCGCAGCACAATGAGGAGGATGTCAAGCAGCCACCGAAACATCGCGGCAAGGGTAGGCCTGCTAACCCCATGTCAAGTGCATATAGATCGAAACTTCACGGCCAGGGTAGGCCTCCGAACCCCATACCAAGCGCAAATATATACAAAGGTTGTGGCTTGGGTAGGCCTGCTAAACCCATACCAAGTAAATATATGCTGATAAAGTACGGGAATTACCAGTTTCCAAGTAGAGGCAGAGGCAGGCCTCCTAAGGCAAAGCAAGACGCAAACAGCACTGAAGACGTGGTCTTGCCCTCAAATACTCATCTTGAAAAGCTGGAGCAGAAGCATAATCGTGGTCTAGGCAGGCCTCCTAAAGCTGAAGAAGGACCTTCCGAGGTTCCCTGTCCGCCGGAGCGGCCCTGAAAGGACGGCAGACGAAGGCCTCGGAAACCAAAATTAGATGCAGAGATTGCCATGAAGAATCCACAGACCCCATAAACCAAGTGGCCTCAACCAATGACAGATATAGTGCAAGTCGTTTGCTTGAGGAAAACTAATTACAGTTCAGCTGTTTTGTTTTGTCAGGAGCATCTAGCTACTGATTATAGGAAAGTTTTTGGATAATTATAGAATATAACATAAGCTTTTGGGCTCTATAGTTTGTACACCCGTATCCATGTTAATAGAAATAACTATCTTTTGGCTTTTGATCCAAATGACTGAATTATCTGCTGTTAAATGAATAAAAAATTTATACATATAAATACATATCGATTTTTTTTAATTAGTATCAGTACATATTGATTTATCTGAAGAGACATATATGTGTGTGTGTGTGTGTATATATATATATATATTTACACATGTAAAAGATGTGTCTCCACTCATCTAATTATTAGATGATCTAAGCGTTACTTAATTTTGTGTGTAAGTGATAAAGGTTAACAAAAAATGTACTTGACATATTAAGGAGTTAGTATTTTATACGATATTGATATTTTGATGTTTTATGGCGGAACTTATATGTGTCGGAGAGGAGACTTTATTTTATGTACATATTATATAAATATGTGACGGTGTCTATTTTTTTTTTTTTTTTTTGACAAACTATGTGACGATGTCTTTACACCATCTATTGGGAACATTGGAATAAAATAGAATTCTCTCTTTTTCAGAAAATAATAATAATTAAAAAAGATTTTGTCTTTTTGGGGTTATAGTCAATATTTGCGGAATTAACGGTGATTGTGCAAAACCCAAGAAAAACTGATAGATAGATAGAGCCGGTCAGGTCCCTTACTACAAAAGAACCCATTCGAGCTTTAAAGACAGTGGCAGAGAAAAAAAGCAGATATATATATATATATATATAAGATTGCAGAGGAGATGTATATACAGTGATTACAGACTAGACACAGTCTCTAAACAAGCCTGAAATGTTGGAATTTGGGGAAATAGATCCTCTGCGGCGCCTCCTAGAGTAACTAACCTATTCTATGGAAGCATTTCGTCGCTGGTTTCAGCATATCTCATCATCATCATCATCATCATCATCATTCAACGGCGTCGTGTTGGCACCATCAGAATCAGATGATCAGGATCAGAAAGATTCGAACTCGATCATCATCAGAGAATTTGATATCAAGTTGCTGAAGCCCATCAGCGTCCCCCATCGCACCACCACCAATCACAGAGCCGTCTTCATGGAATTGGACCCTCACAAGGTCAGTCTCAGTCGGTCCTCTTTCGGACGCTTTCTCTCTCCTCTCTCTCTCTCTCTCTCTCTAAGTTTGTGCTTTCTGTGATTAAGGGATAAGGTTCGCATTTAAAAATTATTTTTTTTTTCTTTTTTGGATGCAATAAAGTGTTGTCCTTTTCCACAACCGATCGCCTTACGCAATTTTTTCTTGCGTCAAACTTTATAAATTAATATTATTGAAATTTATTGTGATTTTGTGGAATCTCTCTCTCTCTCTTTCTCTCCACCAAATGTTCTCTCTTTTTGACTTTATTTTTTAAATATGGAGTACGTTGCCTCCTTTCCCTTTCCTGTGGTATGGTGTGGATGATCATCTTCCACATATAAATAATTCAGTTGAAACCTTCAATTTTTATCCGCGCATATATATATATATATTTATAGATATAGAGGTGTGAATATATATATATATATATCTATACAGATGTACACGAGCAGTAAGTAGATGATTCTTGTGTTCATCGATTCTTACATTGTGGTGGGTCATCTGGAGACTGGTGGCACGCCAAGGAAGTTCTCTTTTCTAGGTCTCACATTATTCAGAGAAAAAACGAGGTCTTTATGTGATTTTTTTTTTTGCTTAAATGAAAAAAATTGAAAATGCCCTTTTTGGAATTCTTTTGCTTATTCAATTACTTGTTTTTGGTTTTTTGAATTTGGAGTTTTGCCATAAATTTCTTCAATTTGGTATATTTTTTTCGTGCTTTGTCTTTTAATGCGTGGCCGTTTACAGCTTTTGACTATTTTACAAAAGATCATTGCTTTGGATCTTGATTTTGTTAATGCATGTTGGTTATATGAGTCTATTTTAATGGTTTGAATGAAGTGTCACTATGAAATTAGTTTAGATTATTTAATGAGAATAAATAATTGGAGGCGATTTTCTCTTTGGTTGTTAAGAGTTTAATAATGATTACAAATGAGGCACTTATCAAAAGGGTCATCTCATAATTTGTCATCTTTATGTTTGTGGATTTTGTTTTCATCTCTGTTCTAATTTTTCTTTGTCCCTCATTTAAGTCTTATAGAAAGGAACTTGATTTAAACATCCTTGGAATCTAGCATTTTTATTATTCAAAATTTGTAATTGACCACTTTTTTTTTTTTTTTTTTCCCTTGTTATTTTTTAAGTTAAAGTTTACATGTGATCTTATCTCGGACTTCGCAGATCTTGGAATGCAATTTTAAGATTTTCATGTTCTTGTAGATTCCTCACCGCACCCTTTTTTAAATAACTCCTAAAGTTTACTAATCATAACTTCATTTATTCAGATTATGCTTGACAAAGAATTTTTCACAGAATATGGTGAGGCAAGCCAATATGAGATTCAAGAAGTGGTTGGCAAAGGTAGCTATGGTGTTGTTGCTTCTGCAATTGATACTCACACTGGAGAGAAAGTTGCTATTAAGAAGATCAACGATGTCTTCGAGCATGTCTCCGATTCTACCCGCATCTTGAGAGAGATCAAGCTCCTTCGGATGCTGAAGCACCCTGATATCGTGGAGATCAAACATGTTATGCTACCTCCGTGTCGAAGAGAATTCAAAGATTTATATGTTGTCTTTGAGTTGATGGAATCTGACCTTCACCACGTAATTAAGGCTAATGATGATCTCACTCCTGAACATTATCAGTTTTTTCTTTACCAGCTTCTTCGAGCTCTGAAGTACATACATACAGGTTAGATCTCCTCTTTGTTTTGCTGCAATGTGTTTGGTTCTGCTTGTTGTTCTCCGTATTCGATAGTTCTAAACATTATTTCCCTTTTGCGCAGCAAATGTCTTTCATCGGGATTTAAAGCCAAAAAATATACTTGCTAACGCAGACTGCAAATTGAAGATTTGTGACTTCGGACTTGCTCGAGCAGCATTCAATGATGCCCCGTCTACTGTTTTTTGGACAGTATGTTCCTTTCATAGAAATTTTCTCTTTACCTGCGTTTCTGTTAATCTTTTTTCGAGTTGATGTCACTTAAATGTGCGGATTGCTGACTTATTCATTCTTCCAAGGATTATGTGGCAACTCGATGGTATCGTGCACCTGAACTCTGTGGCTCTTTTTTCTCCAAGGTAATTGTGTAAAAACTGATTTGGGTTGTGATATTTAGGTTATGATAATCTTTTCTAATTGCTGAGGCATACGACTACTCTAGTGGTTTGCTTTAGTTTTTCTAGTTAGTTTATAGGTTGTCAATCCTTTAGGAACATACCCAAGCTTTCATTCTCAAAATTTTCATACTGTCATGTCATGTCTCACTCTTAAGAGTTATTGGTCCCTAAATAAGAAATTGGTATTGATAAATCGTCTGGTTTTTCGCTAATGATTTTGACAGAAAATGGCAATGCATATATGTCCTTAAGATTCGATGATTCGTTTGTTCCGTGCACTCTTGAACAAGTTATTAGTCATCCTGAAACTTGCAAGTTTTCCTTGTAATGAGTATTTTAATTATAGAAAAAATTACTAGAACGAAAGTAGTATCAGGTCAAATAGGGCAAATAAATGGTAGTAAACAAACTACAAATTACCTGTTTTGTATTTCCACTTGCTGTCCAATCCGATTAAGTTGTCAAACTATTGACCTGACCAATTTTGAGATCCCAGACAATTTTTTGAGTCGCTTATTTGGTCATTAATGTTTTGTTTGAGGTATGAAGTATGGAACTAACCATCTGGAATTTGATTCTCACAAGCATTTCCATTGAAAGCCTAATAAATTATTGGCAGAATCAATCAATCAATTACAAGCTGAAACTTTTTAATTAATAATGAGAGGAAAAAAAAAATTCCGGCATCAAGAGAAACTAAAACATCCCAAGTAGGTTGGCACCCTCTGGTAGCTCTATCCTGCATCAAGCTCACTACTCAGATGTTCTTAATTCTTCATAAAAGAAAAATAGCAAATAGTCAGAAAGGAGAAAAACCAAAAAGCAAACGGAACCCAATAATTGAAAATAAAAAACGGGTGCCTAAGCAAAGAAGTTTTACACAAATTAGCTGATATTTGCCCTGTAGAATAAATAGCATGCTGAAACTTGATCAGCTCTACATTTACATGTAAATTTGATGGTTTCTTAATATTTGTTCTTATTTAGTTATTTTTTAGGGGTGTAAAAAATAAATTTTGTAGAAGGATGCATTTCTTGTGTGTCTTCCTTTTCTTTTTCTTATTGTACTATTGAGGAATTTATGATAATTTAGACCATTTCTTGAGATTTTAAATGATGACGTTTGTCGATTGTCTTTTGCAGTACACTCCTGCTATTGATATTTGGAGCATAGGATGCATATTTGCAGAAATGCTTACAGGAAAACCCTTGTTTCCTGGAAAAAATGTGGTGAATCAGTTGGAACTAATTACTGATATGCTTGGCACCCCTTCTGCTGAATCAATTTCGAGGGTAGGTGATAAATACATATATTTTTTTAAATTGATCTTTGTGGTTGTTTGGCTTCTAGCAAATAACTTGGAAAATCATTTCCTTTTTTTTTTTTTTGATAAGAAACAAATCTTATCTTCTTCATTTTTTACAAAGTTTGATCATGGCAACTTCTGCAGATTCGCAATGAGAAGGCCAAAAGATATCTGAATAGCATGAGAAAAAAGCAACCAATTCCTTTTTCACAAAAATTCCCCAAGACGGATCCATTGGCTCTTCGTTTACTTGAGCGCTTGCTTGCATTTGATCCTAAAGATCGCCCTTCAGCCGAAGAGATAAGAATTTCTTTTAGCAAAAAAATTTTTTTAGTGTAGCTGCATTCTCTCAGCACATTGTCATACCTTTCATGTGTCTCTCTGTCTTGATAAAGGTGGTTTTTCATTTACAGGCATTGGCGGATCCATATTTTTATGGATTGGCAAATTTGGAACATGAGCCATCTAAACAGCCAATCTCGAAGCTTGAGTTTGATTTTGAGAGGAGGAAATTAACAAAAGATGATGTGCGGGAGCTGATATATCGAGAGGTACGGCTTCTGTTGATTTGTTTAGTAGGTTTATTGTTCACCTCTTGTTTTTCTGCGTCTGTGTACTCTGTACTTATGCACATGTCTTGAAGCTTACAGATTTTAGAATATCATCCAAAGATGCTTCAAGAGTACCTCCAAGGTTCAGATCATAGTGGCTTTATGTATCCAAGGTCGGAGATTCTGTTCTCTATTTTTATTTTATTGTTATTGTTTCTTTCATATTAACGATGATGTTGCATCTGCCTATCTACATACAATTATTGCACGAGTATGCAAACATATAAACAGACACATGTTCATTTTATAGTCCGAGACTCAGCATCCTTTGCCATCCATATTGTACTCGTATCCATCGTATTTAGAAGGTAAATTGCGGTAAAAGTGTTGCATGGCTGCATGTACTATAATTGATTTTAACGTTTCCTATAACGTTTTCCCCCCTTTTAATTGAGATTAGAAGAGTGGTGGAGATTCTCTTGAGCAACGTCTTTGAAAATCTATCCACCCTTCCTTTTCCTTTTTGGGATTTTTTTTAATAGAAAAAATAAGCAAAAGTGAAACCAAGCAAGTCCTCTTAGCTTTGTAGTCGCTGTACAATTCTTCACAACTGGTCAAATTTAATCCTTACTAGTGTGTTTTAATGTAACAGTTTCAATATTTCATGTGCGAACAGCTCTCTTGTTAAGAGTACACTAGCTGAGTTCATCAAATCTTCAAAGAACTTCACATTGCAATTGAAATTCTCTCACTGTTTTAACTGCTTATTTTGTCCAAGCATCAGTCCCAATTAATTTAATAGAATTTTATGTCAAACGCAGTGGAATAGATCAATTCAAGCTACAATTTGCCCATCTCGAGGAGAAGTACTGTAACGGTGAAAGAAGCACTCGATTTGAAAGGAAACATGCCTCCTCCCTGCCTAGGTACGCAACTGTTGATGAAAACATGCCGCTTCCTGCCTGATAGCTCTTCATTTTGTCTGAGCGTATCATTTTCTTCGGTATATTGATCTTTAGACTTGCTTTTTCCCAGAGAACGGATTTGTGTGCCGATAGATGATGATGACGAACATAATTCTAATGGTAAAAAGAACACAGGAGTTTCACTTGGTCGTGCAACTCTTCAGAGCTCTCCACTGGAGAAACCAGAATCTGCATATGGATATGCACCGGTTATCCCAAACGGATCTTGCAAACCAAATAATAGTCCCCATAGCCTACTGAAAAGTGCTAGCATTAGCGCTTCTAAGTGGGTTGAAAACACACATTAAACGAGGTAAACTCTTGCTGAACACAGTGTTTTGACTACAATGATGCTGTTTTCTGGTTTGCAATCGCTCAATTATCGGGCATCGAAACAGAAACTACAGATTCTCTGTTAAACATGATCCGTGTTAATTGTATGGCCTTGCAGGAAGATAACAGCATTGCTGTAGCAAATATGAAGAGACAATCAGCGTGTGTTGATCTTTCAGATTCAGCGCACCCCAAATGATATTCTGAATATTTTTATTAAAGAGATAAAATGAAAAGACATTCAACTGTGACTTCATCTTGTTCTCTAGATTCATAATTTAACCAGTTATGCGGCGGTGATTCACGTTTTAAGGTTCTATATTTATCCTGAAATGTCACTGAACTATGATTTGTGATTTCATTTATTAATATCTACCATTACCTTATTAACTTAATTTCGGATTGGATTTGCCACTTTCTTTTATGTTTAATCATGTGCTTCAAATCTGAATTTAGCTTTCTGGACGTTTGATTCATCAGGCAATATGTCTCTTATCGTTGTCTCACTGAATAACAAAATGTATGTCGAGAACAATCTGTTTAATGCTTTTGTTAGACAGAAGCTGAATGCCTATACCGAGCTTAGTGCATAAATCTTTTTTGTAAAGCTAGCTATGGTTAATCACCAACCCTTTAGCGGGATTACCCCTATTTTTTAGTGGATCCTACCTCCGTTTCATTTTTAAGCCTTTGCATTTATCTGCGAGTTCTTCAAGCTTTCCATTTATCTGCGACTTCTAGAACAGACAGGACTTTTCCCCCTCCAACTAGACTTAGAATAAAGGAGGGCGGGGCCTTTCGCACTTCATATAGCTAACGTTGTTTTTGTTAGCAGGCTCCGTGGCCTAACAAGTGGCTAGTAAGTAACTTTCACCCAATATCTCCTTCCCCATCGGTTTTGGTCAGTTTAAGATACCGGTTATGTCTCAGTTTCGCCTTACGGCTAGGTTCAGCCCTTCTGGGCATGAAGCTAACAGTACTCCACCTACGGAAACTATGTGGTTCATTTGAAGGAGGCTTGGAGAAAAACGTAGGCTGTTCAGCCCAGTCGATTTGTATGACCAGATATGGGATTCTTGGATTATGGAACTCCAACTACTCCCAGTGGCGGGAGTGTTCCCCTTTGTAAAAGAGGGATTCCCAAGACACACATTGATTGAGGTCCCTATTTCTCGGTAAGGTTCTGAGTTCAAATCAATTTTATTAGGTAGGATCTATGAACACCTAAATTCGTTAAGGATTCATGTACTAACGATGTTTTTTCCTCCACAAATTATTTGAATACACCAATCTTCTACTCTTAACCCTTGTTTTCTTAACACATATACAGATATGTATATATATACATTTATGCATATAATAAACACACACACACACACACACATACACATATACATATATATATATATATATCAAAAAGCATATAATCATTGGACTTTTGGTTAATGTTGATTGAAAAAAGATGAAGTGTTTTCTTTTGTTTTCGAATGAGAGAGAATAAAAGAAAAGAAATTGGTCTTTAGTACTGTCATAGAGAGAAGATATTAATCAATTTGGAAATAAAAATTCTTCACCGGCGTTTCTTGTCTTTTTCAAATTAGAAATTATGAACAATGTTCTCTTCTTTATATTTTACTACAATGAGCTTTATTTTACTATTATATATTTTATCCCTTTGCAAATCAAAACTATTGTTAATTTAGAAAATATCAATTTTCTGCCCAACAATCCTGAATAGTACTTATACTTGCATTTTACACTGTCAGTCACATGCATCATGTTATACATAAATATAGTTACAAATATATGTATAGTTTCGTAGCATATCAGCTTGACAAAACATAAAACTCCACTTGTTATACGGAGCCAAATCTTTGTATATCTACATAACCATGACTCTAAGAAAAGAATAAAAGCATTAATAGTAAAATGAAGGGCTTAATTTTATTGATGTAGCCCTCAAACTAATGCCTACCCTATTCCTACAACATAAATATATGCATAAATAAACAAAATTTTTAAAGCAAGAATACAGTTGTTGCCGTTGTTATTATTATTTAGTTTTCGAATGAGAGAATTTGAACTCTATATTTTAAATAAAATTATATGTGAAATTATTATTAGATTATATATACAATCACAAAAACTAAAGTATTATATATCTATATTTATTGCCAAAGAAAGGATCACCCTAAAACGTTGATTACTTGTTATAAACGTTTTCTGTAGTTCATTATAACTAACTAAAATATGTTTGACAACTGAATATTTCTTTAAATTTACCATTCATATATCGCGTTGATAACTTAAAAAATAATAATAATAAAAAAGTATTAGTTGATCTTCAATATGTGACATTCATTCTTCCCGAAATATGAAACATCATAAAAAAGGCTCTATCTCTTATTTTCTGTATGGTATGAATGAAAACTAAAAGGAAACAGAACATTGGTGGGATTTTGAGATGGAAAATGATAATTTGAGATGTTTGATAAAAAGGAAAATTGGATAGAAAGAACAATTGGATAAAAAAGTTGGAACGAGGACTCCATCATATTTTGTCATCCCAACAAGGTTGTGGATTGTTGGATGGAAAATTTTGACATCAACATAAAGAAAGCAAAATTAATAAATTATCCTTCTTGTCATTTGTTTGTAAAATAAAAATATGATCAATATTATTTGGTTAAAAAGGCAATTGCATTTGATATAATTTTTCTATCTTTTTAGTTTCACTTACAATTCTAAATAAAAGAAGGGTCAACGGACCAAGTCTTTGATAAATTTGAAACTAAAACATAATGAGCTACTATTAGAGATGGGATTGAAGTCATTATCTTCACCAAAATGTGACCTAGATATTTAGTACTACCAAAAAAGCACATAATCCTATCCAAAAAAAAAAAAAAAGGTTATCCAAAGTTGAAATATAAAATATTGTTAGTCATTTTCAGCAAAAAAGAGTACATGTACGTCAAGTAGCCAAATCATTGAAAGTCTTTCAAAAATTGTGAGTTTTTAACTGGAATTAACCAGGGAGAAAGCCAAAAAATTTATTTATTGTGAGTTTTTAGTTGGAATTAACCAGGGACAAAGCCAGAAGGGCTTGAATTAAGTCAAATCTTAAACTACATTAATAGTCTAAGAAACACAAGATTTTAAAGGGAATTTTCCTTCAAAACAAAATTTAGAAGGGGTTAAAAGTTAAAAATTAAGCAAAGTTTATGTTTTATCAAAAAAATTTTAAGGGCCAATCAGCCCCCCCACACCTCGTATGAATCTAATTATTTCTTCGTCATCTTGATTTGATTGTTTTTTTGTTTGCGTATCCTAATTTCTTCATATTTTTTTTTTCTCCCCCTTCTTTTCTCTTATTTAACGTCCAAAAATTGGTGAGATAAAAAAGTACAACATCTAAACGAATTTCAGCCGAACAAAAAGTACATGCTCGAACAATTTCGAATAATCCTTTTACTATCAACATCTAAAACGAATTTCAGTCAAATAGGATTATATGGACCAATCCAAATTTTGTTAATTTCTATATTGAGTTCCTTCTTATCCTGAATAGATTTCCAAACCTACGAGAAAAATGTATAAATTTGAGGACCATTTTTGTAACAGCTTTGATTGGACTCTTTCCTAATTAGTTAGTGCAAAATTAATCATACCCCTTTCAGCTTCGAACTATTTGGATAGGGGAATTATTCATTTACATACTATTTGGTTATAATATTTTTTCAACTTGACTGAAAAAAAAGAAAAAAGAAAGGAAAATAATTCTTTAATTGGATAAGAAAAAGATATATGTATGACCAGACATAATTTTAAACTATCATATTATCGTCAAGTTTCAATAAATTATTGTACTTTTTTTTTAATTTCGATATTTTGTATACTTTTATTGGTGTCATAAAGTTTTTTTTTTTTTTTTTTTTCATCACATAATTCTCTTGAATGAAAAGAAATTGCATTGCTGAGAGCCCTTAAAGGTGCTCTCTCCTTTAACCAACTGCACAAAGATGATATCTCTTACATTTAGAATATTCTATGTTTGATATGATTCGTTTCAACCATCTCTCTAATTTAAGAGAGATCAAAATTGAGATATTTTTTTTTTTAAAGATTTGGAGTACCTCCCTTATTTCCTTCCTTCATCTTTTTCCTCCTATCAAACAATCATGAATTTTAGTCTTCCACTAATCCCTCCACACTCACTTATTCCTTCCACTTTTCTCTTTACCAAATACATTCTTAGAGTTATTCTCACTTTACCTCACACGTTAAAAACTCTCAATTTTTGAATTGAATTTAGAATTAGTCATGTTTAACCCCCTATGTTAGACTTTCTATTAAAACGGACAGAAAAAGAAGTTAATTACAATTATGTGGTCTTTTTTCTATTTGTCTTGGTAAAAAACCTAATAGAAGGGATTTAGTGTGAGATTATAACTTTTTTTGTTTGGTGTATTTTTAATTAAAATTCTAACAAAATATATTATGTGAGACTAATTCAAAATTTAACGAGTAAAGTAAGAGTTTTTAAAATTTAAAAAATAAAATGAGAAAGACTCAATAAGATGGATCCTTTTATTTTAAAATAGATAAAGAGATTGAAATTGTATATCTTAAACATAAAAGTAAGTTTGTAATCATGATTTTATATATATATTTTTTAATATATCTCAATTTTTCATATAATTAACAATATTTCTGAATTTGGTGGGACAATATTTCAAACAATTGCTTTGGGTTTTGTTTGCTTCTAAAACCTCAAACACACGTCATAAGGCTTTTTATAGGGGCTTTATTTTTTCGAAGACTTTCTTTCTGGCTTGCTTCACCTTATTATTATAAAACAAACACACACAAATTTCAATCAGAGAGAGAAAGAGAGAAAGAGGAGAGAGAGAGTGTGTGTTAATCAAACAGAAACTTACACGAAAACAACGGCGGGAACGTGCCAGTGAATCAGAATATATAATTGAGATAGATTCCCCGCCCGTGTTCGTGTTGGTGTTATTCGGACGGTGATGTCACACGCCACGTGTCTCGATCTCACTGGTTTGTTGTCTAACACAAAACACATTTCGTTTCGGAAAAATTAAGGTGGGACCCTCTCGTCCTGTTTTTCACCTTGGGAACTGAAACTCTCTGACGCGAACCATGAGCCGTTGGATCCGCCGAGCTGGACGATCTCCTTAGCTTTACACGCACGCCTTTTACTCAATCCAATCATTAACTGATTTTATTTCTAACTATTTAGACTTTCGTTCATTTAAGTAAAACTGTATTTTTTTTATCTTTTTTTAAAATTTTTTTTTTTATCTTTTCTGAGAATTTTTTTTATTTTTTCTGAAAATTTAAAAAATTTACTATTAAAATTAAAATATTTCAACTCAAACTTACACACCAAACACGCTCTTAAACTATTATCACTGGCTTTAGCTGCTTCCTCAGTTCAGCTTTCCCAGCCCCCGGCTCGGCTCAAATCGGCTTGATATTTCTTTCTTTTTTTTTTTTTTGGTAGAATGAATTTGGACCGGATTCGTACAATTTTTACCTCATCAAGACATTCTTTTGTCGTTTGTGGCGAATGGGGGGCTGTAAGTGTAATTACACTTTCTCTTTCTCTAGTCGTATTTATATCTTTTCTGTTTTTTTTTTTTCCGATTTAATTTCTCAGTTTGTATCTTTTTTTTTTTTCATTCTAAATTGAATGGAATTTCCCCTTTCAAAAAAAAAAAAAAATTTATAACGTTTGTTTCATTTTGATAATTTATTTTTTGGAACTTGTGCTTAGTTTATTTTAGAACCATTTTATTGCTAATATTTTTGCCTACTTGAAGTTGAACCTTAATAAAAAAAAAATAACAACATAATTCCCGTTTGAAAAAAAAAAGACATGATTTTTTTATCAGATAAATAATGTTCTGTTTAAAATTTTTTTAGAAAATATATTGGTTAGTATTAGTTATATTGTTGAATTTAAAGGCTTATTTAATAATTTTTCTTCAAATAGTTATCTAATATATATTTTGGTATTGAACATGTAAAAATCTTATCTTGCAAATACTAATTACTATGAAGTTTACGTTAAAGCAAGCTAATACACGCGTGTGTGTGTGTGTGTGTGTGTGCATGCTTGCCTTCCGAAGGTGAATGAAGTGCCTTCTTTTCCGTTTCAAGGATTTTAGAAGTTTTTTTTTGTCACAAAGTTAGTGTATATATGTCATTAGAAGCACATAAATAACATCATAATAAGGTTATTAAGCTCTAAATCCTATCCTAAAAGTAAAAGTCATACATAACTTCACTATTATACTTTTCAACCTTTTTTTTTTTTTTTTTTTTTTTTTTTTTTTTTTTTTCTAATCATGGAAATATCCATGCTAATTCATAACAGGATGAAAGCTAATTCATAACAGGATGAAAACATCTTTTGAAAATCATTTAGTCAAGCTCATGTGATGACAACATCGTATCAACATGTATAGCCATTAGCCACACCAAACTAATTACAAAATTTGAATTTTAAACTCGTTGTTTAAACGCTGAATTATATTTTTGGCAAATTAAAAAAAAAAGATCTAGTATGATAGATAATCTATTTTTTACCGATAAATTTGACTTCCTGAGGACTTAAAAGGGGCACTATTAGACAAAAAAAATTTTGAAAAAATTAAATTGAGAATCATGTTTTAAATATCTTCTTATAATTTTACCCACTCTAATATAAAAATTGATAATTTTAGTATTATTAAATACTAAAATTATCAATTTTAATATTATTATAAATATAAATATAAAGAAGTGTTAAACTTATCATCACATTCTTGCATATAACCTTTAGAATTTACACCAATATTGCAACTTCTAATTAGGTAAACAAAAGTACAATGCATAAAAAAAAAAAAAAAAAAAGCACAATGTACATAATTAAATTATCAAGAAATCAAAGCTCAGCTAAAGCTCATGAGCTCCCAATCAGGACAAAGTCAATGTATTTTAACCAACACAACAAGGAAAAAGGAATCGAAAAAAAAAAAAAAAAAAAAAAAGAGCAAAGCCGTGAGCCATAAGAAAAGTAGCTGTTTAGGCAGCCAACTCACTCGAAAAGAGAGAGAGGAGAGAGGAGAGAGAGGAGAGAGGAGAGAGGAGAGAGAAAGTGGACAAAAACACACAAACTTTTGTTTAACTTAGAGAGAGAAACTTAGAGAGAGAGAAACACATTAAGCCACTATAAGATGGCGGTGACCGCACTCAACGCCTTTACATTGTGACGCCATCTTACAACACTTACCATTTTATATTAAAAAAAAAAAAAAAATTCCCTATAAATCTCAACCCTTTTCCCTCTTCTTCCCCTTCACTATTTCATCACCCACCCCAAAAACAAATTTCCAATATTCATTTTATCTCAAAATTTCCTCTCTCAAAAAAAAATATATATATATATTTCTTTTCATTTTTGGTTAAAAACTCCCATGGCTGAATCAGAAGAGTTTCAAGAATCCCAGGTGATCTTCTCCGACGACAACAACAACAACAACAACAAAGAAAGTACAAATCATTTCGATTTCCAAGAGATGATTGTGTCCCTCAAGCCGTCATCCAATTCCAAGATGATGAAGAAGAACAAAATGGCGGCGAATTCGGTGCCGGTCAATATCCCGGACAGCATGTTCCGCTTAGCAGACAAGCGTGTCCATAACCGGGATTGGTCCGATGAAGACGAGGACGAGGATGAATTGGTGCCGCCCCACGTGATCGTGGGGCGGCGGATCGCCGGTGGGAAGATGGCCTACTCGGTGTGTACCGGCAATGGGAGGACCCTCAAGGGACGGGATTTGAGCCAAGTTCGGAATTCCATTCTTAGGATGACTGGCTTCTTGGAAACGTAACACCCCAAAAATTATATATATAAATTTGATTAAATTGTCATTATATGACACGGTGACTCCTCCAAGAATTATTAGAAACTTTGTTCAATTATTATTGTAAACTAACTTATATTATTGTTAGAAGAGAAATGAAGACAATACAAAGAGACAATAATAAAAAATAAAAAAAAAAAAGAGGGATGTTGAATAATCTTGTAACGTCTCTTTTGTTAATTAGTTTTTTTTTTTTTTTTTTTTTTTTTGTGTCAAGAACTTCACAATTTGGGAAATGGAATTATTGAATAGCTGAGTTTAAGTGAATTGTTTTAATGAGTTGTACATATATAATAATACCTACATTATTTATACTGGTGGGTTTAGTGCTTATAACTTGCAACGCATTTTGAGAGAATTAAATTTTAGTTTCTTGCCTTAGAGGTTTTGTATTAAGGGTCTATTATTTGAATATCTGTTAGTAGAAAGTAGTGTTCTGTGCAGCTTACAGGTCGGGTTTTTTGCTGTGCGCGCACCACTTCTTT
Organism: Ficus carica; assembly: GCA_009761775.1. Classification (NCBI taxonomy): domain Eukaryota; kingdom Viridiplantae; phylum Streptophyta; class Magnoliopsida; order Rosales; family Moraceae; genus Ficus; species Ficus carica. Next base: position 6,384,396 of record CM019739.1, read on the forward strand.
CAGTACAACTGATCAGTGTTGGAGCCTTTTTTTGTCTGGTTTCGCCAGAAACCCAACACCAACAGCCTGGTCTAAAAAGAGAAAGAGAAAGCCCCATTTTTAATATTAGTATATATATATATATATATGTGTGTGTGTGTGTGTGTGTAATTTGGAATTTTCTCTTTTCAAGCTTCTATATACAGTTAAGTTTATTCACTCCCACTTCCTGGTTATTTTTAAACAATTGAAATTCTAATGAGAGAATCAAAGCAAAATGGATTTTGAGTTATATTTTTCAGAGGGTGATTCGTAGGATTGTTCTTTAAAAATGACATTTCTGAATTATTGCCCTAGTTATATTGTTTCAGTTTTTTTTTTCAATTAAGTAATTAGATAAGTAAAAAAATAAAAAATAAAAAAACTCAAATAAGAGAGCAAAAACATATGCGTGTCTGAGGGTCCACTTTCACAATTTCTCTATTTTTTTTTCCAAAACAACTTTAGCACTTGATAGATACATTATCATAAAATACATAAATGAAATGCAAATTGAGGCTAATTAAAGTTAATTTATTTTTTAATTAAAAATAACATGATTATATATGAATATAGACACGATTCTTTCCTCATTAAAGTATATGAAAGCGATTAACATTTTTTTAAAAAAATTTAATCACTGTGCTTGCAGCTACAGTTTATTAATCTTGTCTATTTCTGACAAGAAGTATTTGAAAACGAGATATATATATATATTTAATTTATCTGACCAAAAAGAAAAGTCCGATAATCATAAAAGTTAGTTTAAATTAAAACCTTAACTAAATAAAAGTTACGGATTCCTTAGATTCGGATTCTTGGCTCCTTATTCATAAATTAACTCCGGGTTTCAGGGATCAAAACATTATTCATAGAGTAGCGCACCAATCCTACACACATATATACACACACACACGCACACACACAAATATATATATATATATATATATATATATACGTACACACATATATTGTTCAAAGCGTGCGTGCTAATCCAAGTCACATTAATATTGAGAATAATAAAGCATATTCATCAACTTGCTTATAGAAATGAGATTGCTTATGCCAGATTTATCTGAATCAGTTTGGAGTTAGGATTCCAACTAAGAAATCAAGTGATGGTATAATTTTAAAGAACAAAGCTAGTAAAAAGTTGAATTTGTAGATGTTCTAATTTCACTTTTAATTTTTCAGGAAAAAAAAAATTCACTTTTTACATTTTTTCAATATCAACTATAATATTAATGATTATTAAGTGGATCTATGAAAAACAAAAAAAAAAAAAAAAAAAACAGAGAATGAGAAATGTATTCGTACTTCTTGTAAATTTGTCAATGTATGGTACTAGCGTACGTGTCCATGCAAATTAGTCACTATTATTCCACGGTGAATTAAAAGACTTCAAGGAAATGAAAACAATTGGATTGTAATGATTCCATCCTCACCCAATATATATATATATATATATATATAGACACACACAAATATATATATATATATGTGTGTGATTATATATATATATATATATATATCAACTAGAAAGAATCAAACACTTACGCACAGTACTGATATTTTAGGGATTTTGATTGATGCTTAACTACAAAGCCTACGGTTGTTTTAGAAACCCAAAAAAAAAAAAAAAAAAAAAAAAAAACATTAATTTACCCCGCAGTATATATAAAACAATAATATGAAAATTGAACTAGAAAGAGAAGAAGAAGCAAGCTTAAAAGTAATCAAAAGGAGGATTTTCACGTATGAGAAAAAAATCACCTAAAATTCCTACTTTAAAATAATCAAAAGGAGGATTTTCACGTATGAGAAATAATCATCTAAAATTCCCAACGTGATCTAGATTTATTATACTTTATTATATTTTTGGATAAAGAAGTGATAAATTTATGAAACTTTTATGAGAAAAAGATTGGCAAGCCTTTTGTTCCCTGCCCAATGGAACGTTTTGGTCCACAAATAAGAGTACTCCAAAAGTAGCCACGTACACCATCGTTATGATTATTATAACATAACTAATACTCATATTAATAGCATACAATAGTGACCAAATTTATATCACATGATATAATTAACATAAAAATGTCAATTAAATCGTCTTTATATGTAACACAAAGACAAAACCTATGAAACCGAGGCCACGTGTGGTGCACGAGGATTCATGGAATGGTTTGGTGCCACGTGTAGGGTGAGGATCAACTTGTCAGAAAAGAAACATAAACAATCGGTTTATTATCCAATGACGTGGACCACATCGCAGCCATAAATTCTTTTAAAAACCGCGTTTAAAAGAATTTCTGGTTTCTTTTTTTTTTTTTTTTTTTAAATAATTATTTTGGTGCTAGAACTTCATATTTTTAAGCAAGATACGCCTAGTTGTATTTAAATTATTGGACCTAGTGACTTGTCGGTTTGTATTTAAATTTTTGGAGAGAAAATTCGAGACAAAAAGTGGTGGGTCAAACATGGTTTTTGATGACTAAATCAAATCCAACATTGAAGCGAGGGGTGGGGGGGAAGAGAATTTTTCATCTTTTGAATTACCAAAGTGACGGGTTGTAGGGATTACATTTTTCTTTAATTTGGTTTAATCATTTAATCACTCTTTTTTCCATCATAGATATATATTCTTTAGAATTTGTACGGAATTAATTAGCTCGGACTTAATTTAAAAAAAAAAATTTGCCTCGGACTTTTCTAGTTCTTTTAATTTGTTTTAATGTGTAAGAAACGGTTTAATTATTTGCTCGTTTGATTATTCTTTGTTTTCACCAAAGTTATATATCCTTTATATTTGTATGGAATTAATTAGCTTGAACTTTTGAAGTCACAATATATATTTAATTACTCTTTGTTTTGATCAAAGTTATACATCCTTAGTATTTGTATGGAATTAATTAGCTCGGACTTTTCAAGTCACAATATAGATATACAGACGAAACATATAAATAAATAAATAAATGTATATGTATTCATATATATATATATATATATATGAAAGAAGGTAATAATAACAGTATACAAAACGAAGTAATGAGGAGTTCGACCAGGGACGGAGTCAGGAATTTAGGTCAGTAGGGGTTATCAACGAAAATAAAAGATCAACAAAAATTAATGACATTAATATATTACAATTATCCTCGACAGGTTTCATTTCTTGAAAATGTTGTATTATATTTTCATTATCAATACTATTGAAGATATCTTTCTCAATGTACAAAAGTAAATTGTCATTCATAAATTGATCTCTCATTCTATTGTATAGTCAATTCTTCACAAAATTCATAATAGAAAATACTGTAGCTGTTGTTCTCCCCCCCCCCCCCCCCCCCCCCCCCCTCAAATGATTGTATGATCGTGATGGTGATCGGTGGGTAGTGTAAACAGTAAAGAAAAATTGCAGAAGAAGTGAGGGGTTACCGTGGAAAACGGGTAAATTAGGGTACATTTTTTTTTTTGTCTTAATTTATTTCTAAATGAGGTCTTGGACTATCTAAACATAATTGACTTTGTAACTTCTATTGAGCTGATATATTAGTGGGGGTTGAACAAAATTTGTTGATGTATTAGTGGGGTCTTTTGTATATATTAGTATAAAATCAAACCTATTTATATATGATTTTCAAAATAATAAAAAAAGTGAGTGGGGGGGCTTAACACCCCCCCGCCGCCCGTCACACGTTCCCTCCGTCCATGAGTTCGACTGCAAAAGGCAAAAAGCAAAACACACACTACCTAAAAAAGAGTCAAGATCTACTGTTCCGAATTTTTTATTTTCATTGACTCTCTTTTCAATAGTGTTATGCTATATCGTCTTAATTTAAAAATTTAACCACATAAAAAAAAGTCAAATAATAAAAATTATTCAACAAATTGATGAGTTATCAAAATATTTTTGAGGAAATAGTCATGGGGACATGAAATGAGATAGCAGATTTGGAGTCCGTACAAAATGGTTCCGTTTTTTTTTTATTAATATTTTTTTATTTTTGGAGGGTGACATATTTAGAAATATAGTTTACAGTTATATAGAAACATATGCAAAAGTAAAACTATGATTTGAAACTATTTTTTTTTTCTTTTTTGAAAAATGATTAGAAACTATTTCCATTTCCAGATAATAAAGGGAAAAGAAAGAACAATAAGGTCAAAACATTACATCTTTTTCCATCAAAAACAAAAAAAAAAAAACGTTACATCTTTTTCACTTCAAAGTGGAAACGATATAACGGACCATTCTCTCTCTCTCAAAAAAAAAAAAAAAAAAAACTATATCGATGTATAATAGACCAAAATTTTTAAAATAATAAAATTTTAACTAAATTTGATCACAAACGACAGTTATAACATATTTAAAGTTTGCATGCATCATGAAAACTGCACTAAAAAATAAAAACTGTAAAAATGAACTTATATATTTATATACATAACATTTTCCAGAAATCTGAAGAAGAATCTATTCCAAAATCTTAATAGAATATTATTTAACTAAAAGAGAACACACATACACATATACATATCAAGTACGTTACTATCAACCAAAAGTTAGAGAACAGAAATATGAATTGATGCAAATTATAGACAAGTCTACAAATAAGATAAGAAAGAAAACTAGAAAACGACACACAATCAAGAGAGATGATGAGTTAATTACGTGTGGGAAAGAACTCTTCCCATGGTTTGCGGTGCTTCATACAGTTTATATATGTCACGGGAGAGCAAACTAGCTTGGCAAGTAAAGTAATATTATTCTTATCATCTGCTAATAAGTCTTGGCAAAAAATATTCTTATCATAATATCTTTTATTGCATTATTTAGGGGCAAACTTCTTTTCTATAGTTTTGACTTATATTATTATTGGATTGATTCACTCTTAAGCGACTTATGTGGCACTCTATAAATGACAATTGCTACCCACCTTATCCTTTAGTCATATATGAAATAATCTATTTGCATACACACACACACACACACACACATATATAAAAATATATATCTAACCTTTTAGCGTGTAAAAATGCTTGTGGTATCTGTCATGTTAAAGATCATAATTAATACTGACTAAATTTTATTGTTTTTTTTTTTTTCATACTGGACGTAAATTAAACAAAAAATTTGATCTAAAACTACAATGCTAAAATCTTTTGTCATTGTTTATCTCTTTGTATCTTTGGGGTTAAATGAATTAAACTTGTGATTGAACAATCTTAAGGTTTAGAGTTAAAAATAATAGTGAATTAATATAATAGTTCATTTGAGATACTAAATTTTAAATGTGGGTATCTAAAATATTAAAAAAAAAATAGGTGACATTTAAACAGAACTTAGTAATTAAACAAAATAAGGGGGGTTAATAAGGGATAAAGTTGTAAAACATTTTTGCATATATAAGGGCAAAAATTAAAAAAAAATCATTAAATTTACGTGGCCAAAAAGGGATTTTAAGTATTAATCTCCACCCCGGTTCTATATGTAACAAGTTTAACTTCATTCTGTGTTCCTCTCTTTTTTTTTTTTTTTTTTTTTCGTCTTCTGAGAATTTGTTCATGAACTTTTTATCCTTGTAAAATTAAAACGGGGTTTCGTTTCACAAATGAATTGATTGACTATGTATCTTAACCGCTAATGTTTTTTGGTTGAAAAGGATTTTAGCCGCAAATGTTGAATACTAATGAAACTATCCACCCTTATAATGACGTTTCAGATTTATGGTTGTTGCAAATCTCAATAAAAAGTAAAAGACGATGAATAAAAGTGATGATTTAATGCGCCACAAATTCCATGTCTTTATTTTTTTCTAATAAATAATTAAAATAGTGATGCTTTTAAAAAACCTTTATAAAATTATAGAATAAGTTATCTTCTTAAAAAGGCTTTTCTAAGAAGGCATATTTTACGACTTCAACTTGAAGTTTCTTTGACAATGAGAAGTTACATAAACATTTTTAAAAACAACTTTGGAATATTAGAATCCAAAAATAACTTGTAATAAGCAATGCCGGATAGATCGATATTAGCTTGAACTTCAAAGTTATTTTCTTTAATAAGAAAAAGAAAAATTCAAAAGAAAACGTATGAAGTTAAAAAAAAGAAAAAAAAAAGAAAAAGAAAATTCTCTCATTCCATAAACCAAGATTCACTTTCATGCTCACAGCATTCCTTATATTCCAACACTAATCTCTTACACAATCCATGAACTTGAGTAATCTGAGTCTGATACAACCATCTTTCTCGTCACTATCAAGGCTCGATCAACTAAACTCCAAGAATAATGAGGTAGAATACGTGTCAATGAGGTCTTTAGAAGTTTGTAAACACTAGCATTTTTCCTCCAAAAGGTAGAGATCAATTAGAATGTATGTTTAATGCAGATCAATTAGGAGTTATGTTTCATACATTTAATCATCGCAAGTTAACTTCCTTGAAAGCCTCTGGGAAGTGAACTATGGAAACGAGACAAGGACTATTATTTACGATACAATTCTCTCATTTACATGACCAAAATACACCCGCACATTACTAGAGTTAAAATATAATACTAAAAGTGCTTTTTCATTGAGCAAACTAGAAACAAAGACTGGGCTCTTTACATTGATTCAGAACCCATCAATTGTTGCTTCCTTTCTGATATGGGACTAGGCTTAATTTTGCCTAGAGTGGATCTACTTTTATTAATGTGCAATGTTGATCACCGATTTTTAATATTGTTATATATATATATATATATATATATAATGGTGCAGCAAGTTTAACTTCATCTATTTTTGGGTCTCAGAATGTGTTCATGAACTTTTTGTTTGTGATATTAAAGTTTAAACTGTAGTGACGTTTCATATTTATGGCTGCTGCACATCCAAGTAAATAGAAGATTATAAATAGAAGTTTATGATTTTCGATTAGTATTTTGATCATATTTTTAATGTGCTTAATAAAGCAAATATTGATGTTTCTGATTTTTCTATTACATAATAAAAGAGTTAGAGAAGTGCATATATAAACCTTTTTAAGATTCTGGTACAAGATTTTATAGTCTAGATAAGCTTTTTACAACGCATAAAACAAAGCTCATCTGATGATGATCGAAGTTATCTAAACAATTCTAAAAACAGTTTTGAAGACGTTTGATCTCCAAGGTTATTTTCTTTGGTATTACAAGAAATAAAAGAAAAAGAAAAGAAGACGTTTGAACTTGACTAAAGAACAAAGCCTTTCAATTGCCTTATATTAGCCTTTCTCAGCAATCAAGAAAATTAGGACCACACGTAACGATATCAGGGAATGAAATCTTGTTTAAGGAATGATATCAGGTAAATCCGATTAATTAGATTAACTAAATGTTTTGAACAATGTTTCCTGAATTGAGCTTTAACTTGGCGTTCCACGTGCAAGTCCCAAGTTGGTGAAATCTTAAATATCATTTACGGAAAAGATCACTATTACTTAGCTATTTAAAACCTTCCTAAGAGCTTCATGTCATAGTTGATTTCTCTTTCCCTTTTTCCTTTTACAAGGAGGCACAAAAATTGGTCAATTGTGTACCACATGTGACATGTCTTGGTCAATTTAATGCTAGGATCCCAAAATCTGTCAATCTTTTGGTAATAAATTTAAACCGTCGTGTAATGTATGTCATTGCCAAAAAAAAGCCTATTTTTTTTTAATTTAAGCCCAGTTACACGACGGTTTTGAGCAAAACCGTCATGTAATGGTACACATTACACTAGAATCAAATTACATATGATTATCCAAAACAAAAATCCATTTTGGCATTTCATCGAGCATGTGGTGAGCGGATAAAAACCATGTTAAAAAATGTGTGTAGAGTGCCAAAACCATGCACAAAACATTCATCTCCAAAGAGCAACAATTAAAAAAAAAAACATTCAAACAACACTACAAATTACACTCCACGCAAATTATTAAAGCATTGTGTGTTCGTAGTTTTGTTAGAAAACAAGAAATTGAGCAATATGAAAGCTACCTTGCTTTTCTTTAAAGAAAAATAGTCACGGTCTTGATGGGAACACCGGGAGAGAGAGGTGGTGACGACGACGGCGACGGAAAAAAAACCGGGGCTATGGCAGCGGTTTGGGAAAAGTTTGAAGTGGCGGCGGCATGACCGGATTTTAAGTTAGGGGGGGACGGGCGAAGGAGGTGGGGAGGAGAAAAGTTTGAGTTGTCAAGAGGGTTGAAGATGAAAATGATGATAAATGAAGAGGAAAGTGTATTTAAGTAATGGGTTTTTGTGCGAATTCTAAAGCATGAAATCTGAAAATTTTGAAAATTTTCGGAGGATTACACGACGGTTTTCTATAACCGTTGTGTAATCCAAGGATTAAACGATGATTTTGCTCAAAACCGTCTTGTAATCCTCGGATTACACAACAGTTTTTGTAACCGTCGTGTGATCCTTTTTTTAAAAAATTTGAAAATTTTGAAAATTTTCTATAAAAAAAAAAGAAAAAAGATTACACGACGAACCGTCGTGTAATCTTTTTTCTTTTTTTTTTTTTTTTTGAAAATTTTAAATTTTGAAATTTTGAAATTTTGAAAATTTTCGGAGGATTATTACACGACGGTTTTGATGAACCGTCGTGTAATCCGCCGGATTACACGACGGTTTTGTTGGAATCGTCGTGTAATCCTTCATTTTTTTTTTCAAATGCTGCCGGATTACACGACGGTTCCAACAAAACCGTCGTGTAATCCGGCAGATTACACGACGGTTCATCAAAACTATCATGTAATCTTTTGTTTACTCGACTGTTTTGTCAAACCGTCGTGTAATTTTGTTTAAGACGATGGTTTCACAAAAATCGTCGTGTATTTTCCGTCGTGTAAGCCAACTTTTGTAATAGTGAAAGGATCCTAGGCAAATCAATGGCCAAGTTTTGGATGATAAGCGACCAATGAGAGCTTAAGGTAATGATTGCTATGATGGAAGATCCAATGGATGAGAATAAGTATGACAACCTTTGATCAATGATGGAAAAATTGGAAGAAAGAAAAACAAAATAAAAATGAGAAAACCAAAGGGGGATTCGGATTTTGTAGTCAAAAGCAAGAAGAAATTTGAACAAATGAGGAAAAAAAAAGTGGTGCATGCATGCAACCTCATATAAGAGATGGCATGACTTGTTTTGGCAATATGACACAAAGAAGAGACAAGTGAAAGTGACTCATTGTCTACACTTTGTTGAACAAAATTTTCACATAACTTCCTCCCCTAAGTGGCGGCAATGCAAGGGGAGAATCAGCTAAAAATTTTCCATTTTTACCCCTCAAAATACAGCTTCTTTAAAGCAAATGTTGACTGAAAACAAGCCCCCAACATCTCATTTTATTCTCACACAAGTTAAGCTCAAAAACCCTAGCTTCTCTAGCCACCACCAAGCTCAAAAAAAAAAAAAAAAAAAAAAAAAAAAAACCACCAATACTATTCTCTATCTCCAACACCCCTCTAGCACCCTCCTCTCTCCATTTTCAAGCTCCAATCAATCCCGTTACCAAGTTTGAAGAACTGTGAAGCGGAGTTAGAGGACGTGTTACTAGAGGTAACCCAGTGGTATTCTATGAGTTTTTGTCATTTTTGGAGAACTAAAGCATGATGTTTAGTTGGAATATTAATTTAGACTTCTTCTTACCTAGAAAAAGGTTTTGTGAAGAACTTTGGAGGTCCGAGATTTTAAAGGATCCACGGAGCATTTCAGTAAGATCTACGAACTTTGTTAGAGCTTGTAGTTGTTGTGGTAATATGGCATGCATTAGAAACTTTGGTATGAAAAATAAACTATATGATAAGATTCTACAGAGGATAAAATTCATTTTAGACTTTGGAATCACTTGGTTTGCTTTTGTATGTCTAAAGTTATATGCATTTGAAGTTGTGACACAAAACTAGAGAGAAAAGGAACCTCTGGGTTACAGTTTAGCCACGAGTTTTATGTACTTTGAACCCCTTAGTCTAAAAAATTTGGATTATAAATTATAGATCTGAAAATTATATTTTTTTAGCTTTCCAACAAGGTATCATGCGCCTCAAACGGATAAATGTGCAGTTTTTTGTGAATTTTACAAGTTTGGACCATGAACCGAGAGTTTTTGCTGGAACCCTGTACCAGCCACGGGTTGTATATTTTGGGTTAGTAAACCATAATTTTTTACAAAATTATTCTCAGTGTATGAACTAGACATCGTAAGCTTTCCAATGACATATCTTTTTCTTTATTTGGACTTGTAAGTGAATTGTTATGATTTTTCTAAGTTTACTCATAAATCTGGACATATGGTACATACGTGGGACCAACAGTAACAAAACCTAAGTTTACGATATGAAAGACTCAAATAATAAAGGAAATAACTTTATGGCTATAAAGTAGACATCTCAAGCTTCGAAATGAGTTATCATGCATTTAAAATGGATATGTACGTAAATTTTAATAAATCACATAATATTGTATTGTAATCTGGTAAACTGATATTTCACCATAAAACACTTAGGAAAACATTCACATTAATATTTGAAATGCTTGAAATCTTGGAAAAAAAAATTATAAAGACAGAAATTAGATACTTCAAGCTTTCCAATGAGTTATCAAATGTCCAAAACGGGATTATACTCAAATTTAAATAGATTTTGCAAGTTAAAATCCTACAACGACAAAATGATTAAACATTAAAATGTGACATAAGGATAAATCATAACATGTTGACATATTTATTTATGAAATGAGTTGGTATTAAATGTATGATCAAATAATATGAAAAATCCTAATTTTATAAAGTTTAATCACAAGTTTTTAAAAGAACTAAGATAAAGTACGCTAGAGAATTACTGGACATATATCAAAAGAGTACATTAGCCCAACTAAATGATCAAAACTAATGAGATTGGGCCTTACAAGCCCAATACTAGATGTAAGGTATACACCTAGGTGACTCCTTGTCACCTTAATTGCTTAATTAATTAAGAAAGAAAGAAATAAAAAAACTAATAAATATATAATAAAATGTAATTATGCTAAGAAAGTTAATTAACAATTAATAAAGTAATTAATTAATTGATTAATAATTAATTAATTAAATATAAGAGTTGATAAGTGATAATTAGTTGTGTAAGTAAGATTATTATGTTGAGTAACTATATAATTATAATACATGATTAATTAGAGATTAATTAATCATTAATCATTGATCATTGATGTAATTGTTAATATAACTATAGATGATTAATTAGAGATTAATCAAACATTAATTATTAGAATAATCTAATTATTAATTATTAATATGAGAATTAATAATTGATAATTATTATATGAGAAAGATTATTTAAGTAACATAATTAAATTATTAACGATATAATTATTAATTAGTCAATTAAAATTATGTAATTTAAATTATAATTAATCAATTAAATAAAATAATAATTAACTACTACCTAATTAATTAGTTAATTAATTAATTAGTTAATTGATTAATTAATCAATTAAATTAAATTAAATTAATTAAATAATAATTAGTAGAAATTTATTTAACACTTAATAATTAATTTGAATTAATTGTTAAGGTTAATTATGATATAAGTAAATTAAGCTCACTTTAATTTATAAAATAAATGAATAAATGAATAAAATAATATAACTATGATTCTATCTAATAATGAGATATATATTGTTAAATCATTATAATTTCTTAAACTTGCATAGTAGGAGGTTCAACTCTGGAAGTTTAAGCACATAAGACAAGTAAGTACAAATCTCACCTACAGCATGGAACGAAATGTTTTTCTTTGTTGATGCGCTACGTTTGCTATGACTTGCCTGGATGAAGTGATGTGTAAATGAGTTATATGTATTGCTTTGATTAAGCATTTGACGTGCATAATTTCTTTAGTACTAATATGATCAACATGCCTCATAGATATTTATGTCATAATGACAGATGTATAGTGACATGTAAATCTTTACATTGTCACAATTTAATAAGAAGGAGGCTAACGAAAGATAGAAATAAGTGTCGTACCAACCTCCAATTAGTGAGAAGATATGATAAAAACGAAAGTTATAAGTTATGACCTTAGAGGTGGTTGGAGGGTCGCTCCCCCAACTTCTCATTGGTTGTGCACATATGGATACGACATAGGGATCCTTAAGTAGACAAGACACGTATATAACGAAGCACAATTGAATACACATAAATCACATGTATTTTTGAACATTCATGTTGTTACGTGTGATGATATGATTTTATGAAAATGTTTTGTGAGATATAGTTTGTGCTTGCTAAGCGAAAGCTCATATGTATGTGTTCGTGCTATAGGTAACACGGGTAAGTAGTCTGCCACTTAGATGTTTATGAACTGGCAAAGTAATGCGGAGGTGATGAAGGAAGGGAGTGGAATACCACCACGAATTTAATTTCCGCAATTAGACTTTCTAAATTATTTTGTATTGATTATCTTTAAAATTTTGTTTTCAATATTTCGGAACTACTAAACTAGTAGGAGTACTTAAAGACTTTAAGGTCATTCGTTTTAACTCGTATGACGTTACAGCTTTTTAAATACTATCTACGTACGAATTTGAATGTAATAATTATTATTTAGAAATTTCAATTTTTTTTAGTTAAATTTTAGTTTATTAAACTCTTCAAGTACATGTATGATCTGTATGTAAAAAAAAAAAAAAAGTTATGCATTTTTTTGAAATCAAAATAAACAAGTATTAAGACTACATTAACTAAGAATAAGTAAGATAGTTAACGATCCAAAAATTCGGGTCGTTACATCCTCGGTTTGGAGAAATAAACTGTGCCGACCACCCATAGTTTGATTATTCGCCAAAAAGGAACCAGCGGATATAATGGCGTCCTACGTTCTGAAAAACTGAACACCAAAGACCAGTGGCTGACCACGTCCGACCAGGTAGTGGGCCTTTAGGTTCAGGGCACATCCGAGCCTTCCTGAGAACCAGTTTGCAAGGGTACAGACCCACCGCTCTGTACCAGCTGACAATAGTGCTACGGCAAGGTGCATGTACCACCTTGACACTTGATATCTGACACGCGATACCGATACCTATCTTTGCCTTCGCGTTGACACCACCTGCCTCCACTACTTGTCCCCTCTGACAAAAGTACCTATAATCTGTACCCATGTTCTCCCAATGTCCGAGCAAGGGACAACGTGAAGTTCACTCAATGGGCGTCGAGTATCCGTGCACCTGATATAGGTCTATCCACCGGGACCACTTGAAAAACAGCCCACCAAGGCTAATCGAGGCACCTGAACTCACTAGAATGTCTATAAATACGGGAATACCTCACTCCCCAGGTATGACCATTTTTCCTTGCCAAAACTCAGCTTCTCCGCTTGCGCATTAGTTCCCTTCACTGACTTAAGCATCAGAGTGTCATTAGCAGACACTCCACTAGTGTCCCCTTTACTCCAAGGTGCTTCTCTTTTCGCAGGCGACCAGGCGGAGCACAACGGCATAGGATCAACCCCACCAACCAACCACATTTGGTGTTGTGCCAAGGATTTTTGGCATCAATAGGGCTAGTTGCCCAAATTTTTCATTGTCGTAGCATATATAGTGTGTTTACCTACGTATACTTGGAATGAGTAAGATTCGGAGTGAAGATGATACAAAACGAGAATTTGGAGTCCAAATAAGTTGTTTACTTGGTTATAGGATTTGGTATCAAAGTCATTATGACTCTTGATTATACATTTACTTAAATTCAAAAATGGAATGAAATATTTTAAAGGTACTTATATACTCCTTCGTAATTATGTTTTCAAAAGTAGAAAATGATGTTTGTTTATTTCCAATCAAAATTACACTGATCATTATGATATTAAGACAATAAAATAAAATAATAAATAATTGTTGTGTAAAAAAGTGTAAAAAAAAAAACTTGAATTAAAATAAGTAAAATAAGAAACAAAGTGTCAAAAATAAATAGATATTATCTTATTCTAATTAAAATATATTTTTTATTTGTTCTAACAAAATTAATTTTAAGTAGGGTAATTTAATTATATAAAATAATCAATATAGATTGTTATTGTAATTTTTTGGTATTTTTTAATATAAGGGTAAGATAGTAATTTGATGCTAATATCACGATTTAGAGTCATAAATCGAAGGGGTTATGGAATTGTCAATCTCCATTACTCCATACTAAATTTGCACAGAACCTATCTTTTCCACTCATGAGAGTAAACAAAGTGATTAATTTTGATTCTCCATTCTCCGTTCTAATTCTCCGCTCCTGATAACCAAACATGATACTATTAATTTTGATACGTAGAAAATATAAGCAAAACAAACATAACCTAATAGAGATGTGACCGTTAAAAAATAAAGTTCTCTATTGATTTAACATTATACTCAATTGTAGAGTTCTCCTAATATGTTGATGGTAAATGATTTGATCTTGTCCCTAAATTCGCGTTCATGAGCAAATACTGGTGAAATATACAATCCTATGCGGGATAATAGTGAAGAAAAGACAATATATATATGCTGGAATTTTTTTTTTCTTCTTGATTAAAAGAAGAACAGTAAACTGAAGGGCTTGTGTCAACCGAATTAAGAAGAAGAACATGAAGATAGTGTACTCTTTAAACTCGCATACAAATCTACTATGCTTCTGCGGAAGTATGTACTCGTTACGGAATCTTAGGTGTCAACTTGATCATGCAGAAGGCAGATTGACCAATTCCAAAAACTAGTCTTTGAGCTCTGCCAGAGATTCATAAAAAATTAAAAACCATTTTGAAAACAATGCAGGTAAAAGAAAGGCAACACGTGCAAATTCTCACTTACCAAGCACCAAACAAGTTGACTTTAGATCATTTTCTTATAGTAAAATGAATCACATTCATGCTTAGTCGTCATAAAAATTTTCTTTGAGGTTTGCTGCGATGTTGAAGTCAAGCTTCCGGTTCTTTGGGGCATATGCAAATTGGCTAAAGTCCGGATCAATGGTTGACCTTCGATAAGTAGAAGCCAAAGTCAAGATGATGACAGTGATGATGAAAATTGGAGAAAGTCAATGAAGATCAGGGCCACACAAATTGTACAACCTTTTGTTACAAGTATTTCGAACACCCTTAAAGAGGAGCTCGAAGACGACTTGCACGAGAACCAAACGAAGAATATCGAAAAGATGAGATCGTTCAAACGGACTTTTATATAGAGTATTCTGCTATATCAGAATAGTGGCCAAAAGGGGAAAAATATTGCAACTTGACCATACTCATTAATCATGAAATCTCAGTGTTGCTCATTTTTTCTTAGAAAATTGCTGGAATAATTAGTTAGAGATTAAATAATTTATGCCTATTTGGCATAACTTTCTAGAAACTGTTTTTGGCTTTCTAGGTCCAAAAGCAACTTTTGAAAGTGTTTGGATAATTTATCAGAAGAGCTTCTAGTCTCTAAAAATGCTTCCTGTCAAAGTCAAAAAAATGTGACTTCTGACAAAAGCTCTTATGAGTAGACTTTAAAACTTGTAATAAAATTTAAATTAGATATTATAAATTTTATTTTTAACATTTTTATTACTTGTTAAAGTACTTTAAAGATCATTTTGATCTGAAAAGCTCTTTCGTTCCAAACACTTACTGAGAAGCCATAGCTTTTGTTTCTCTTCTTCTACTGGCTAAAAGCAAAAGTAAAAGCTCTGTCAAATGGGCCTATTGTATCCGTTAATAATCTACAAAGATACTTCTTTTTTGCTTTGAGAAAAAAAAAAATCATATAAGGCCTCAGTTTTTATTGAGCTGGGAAAGAAAATCACAATTGAAAGAACTTAATAATTCTTGAACTTGAACACAGTCATTTGTAGTTTACTTTCTTTGCAAAACATTGCCTATGGAATTGCCAATTCTAACCGCACTCTCAGGAACGCTGGAATAAGAACTCCTCACAATGATCTTTCAACTCTCTTTTTTCCTGTTTTCCGTCAACCGCATCTCGGGCAGTCTCAATGTCATGCTCCTTTTGCTCCATTTACCGAAACTAGACTCTTCACATAATAATGAGCATCAAACCATCCTACATTCCCTTTGCTAATCCGCCTTATGACCTTCCTCGTATATGTTGTAGGAGAAAATGCCTTCTTCAATTACGTGTAGAAGGAGCTCCTAGCTATTCAAAAATATTGTTGGAACCCCATGAATTCCTCCCACATCTATTGACAGTTGTTTGGTCCAACTTTGAGAATTTCTATAACCCTCAATTGACTCGCGCATAACCCAAATTTCAATAGGTTTTTCTGTGCACCATCCTTTCATTGGAAAGCAAATCAAAACAACAGATCTGTAAGCCTGGTATTGAAAGCTGATGAATATTCTATACTTAGGACCATATCAGGTAAGGGTATGGTATCGAATTCCTCCTTATGCATATCAATGAGTGAATCAATTTCTGATCTACCTCGCTTATACCAGTCAATAATAGAATCCTTTGCAACGCACCTCCTTGTTGGTGCGCATAGAATACTCGTTGCAACTTTCTACTGCTTGATTCACCTCGATATCTCTCCATGCATCAAGTCCCAAAGTACATACCTCACCTCTAAAATTACCTAGCCATCCACAAACCCTAACAACCTTGTAAACGTTATCAATGTAATCATAACCAAATCCAACTTTAACCATGATTTTGTTTTGCTTCTACGAAAGCATGGATTTGGAAGACGCTTTTACTCCCTGGTTGCCGGATTGCAAAGTACAATACGACAACTTCGTCACAATGATATATATATATATATATATATTTCATAAATATATATACATATAGATTATAATTCATTTTGGATTTTAACAGAATTTCTCAAAATTATCTTTGTCTATTTATTTATTTATTGTTTTGTTCTTTGTTCAAGACTTTGTTCAAGATTTTGATGAAGCTTCCTTAATACTTTGTTTGATGGCTGAGTTTTTGGTATTTTGTTTGATTATTTTTGTTATCATTGGTGTAATTTTGTAGTAGAATATTAAAAGCATTCTAGAATTCAAAAAGCACTACAGTAGAATTTAAAGAGTATTTTAGTAGAATTCAAAAAATATTCTAGTACAAATCAAAAATCTATAACGCCCCAAACGCTAACTAACAATAATATTAGGAAATTAAATTAGAATTAATATGGGTGATGTGATGAGATGACAACTTCTTAATTCTAATGTTATGTTGAGTTATTTTTACAGGTGACGCGCCGATGACTCGATGTGCTAGAACAAAGTTCATGTCAAATTGATAAATTTTCCTCATGATGATTTGATGAATTAATGTGACAGTTTTTTTTAGTATATATAATATGATATGTTATATAAATGGATATGTATATGTCTATATAATATATTATAATTATATTCTGCTAGCTATACGTAAATTTATATATAATTAGTTGTATATATATATATATATGAAGGTTACATATATATGGTATGTAGTATTTGTGATGAGGTTACTGTTTTTTTTTTTTTTTTTTTTAAAAAGGGGGGGAAAGTATGTTATCCGAAAAAGGCTTATTTTATATAATGTTAATTTCCAACTCAATTATGAATCGTTAAATGTCTAAAATTATTCTTTAATTTAGATAAACTTATAGATCTTTTTATAAGCTTTCCAACGCCTACTCATTTGTGCAAATCCGATATTAGAGTAAGAAGTTATGACCAGTATACTATCCGGATACCTGCTAGTCACCAATCAGTTTACCATGTGCGATTGTAGGTGCGAAAATTCTAGAAGTTAACCTAGTTATTTCCTTTTCCTCCCACACAGTTTCACACCCTAATAACAGCCATTCCACAGCTATTAAGAGAATTAAACCAAATAATTCAATCTCAATTAATTCCAAAATTTATTTGGATTAAATTACTCACAAATTTTTTTATAATTTTCAAAATTTCTCTTTTCACATGCTCTCTCTCTCTCTCACTTCCCTAGTCTCCCTCTCCCTATCATTCTCATTCTCCTTCTCTGCTCTCTCTACCCCTCTCACATGCACAAACAGAAAACAAACAAACAAACAAACAAATTTCCGCCTAGCCTCCAAATTCTTTCAAGTCAAAATCAAAGGATTTCAAGGTCTGTTTCAGTATTGCTTAATGATGATGATGATTTTGTTATTTATTTAGTTTGGGATTCTTCGAAGGATTGGATGATTTTCTTGATGAGTGTCTTCATGTGAGTTTGAGGAGATGATAAGAAATATTTGTCGAATGAAGATCGAAAGAATGGCTATATGGTTGATTTTGTGAAAAGACGAATTTAGGGTTTTTGATTTCTTGATTTATGATTTCATTGGTATGGTGATTGAATAATTTTATGTTTTAGAAAGATGTCTTAGGGCTGTTTCGTGTGTGTGTATGTATGAATCATATACATTGTGATGATAATTTTTAAATATTTTTAATGATTTTCGGATTTGACCACTGCTGCTGGAATTTCCAGATTTTATAATAAGTTTTCGAAATTGCTTTTAAGGATGAAAATAACCTCCATTTTTAACAAATTTAGTATTTTTGGAAAGCTCTGGATATCTATTTTCATTGAAATTAGTTTCATATCATTTGGAGATATATGTAAATTTTTATGATTTTTCAAAGAGGCAGAGGTCCGACTGCCAAATTCTATACAATTTTAGCGGTCCGTTTTCAAAACTGTTTTTGAGGATCCGAACGGTCTCCGTAACAAATTTGATATTGTTAGAAAACTCTAGATGTCTATTTTCATTTGCAATCAGTTTCATATCATTTGGAGACATATGTAAAGTTTTGTGATTTTTCAAATAGGCAGAGGTCCGGCTGCCAGTTTAGGTAAAATTTTAGAAATCAAATTCAAAACTATTTTTGAGGGTCCAAACGGTCTTCAGTTTTTACGAATTAGGTACCATTAGAAAGATCTGGATGTCTAATTTCATTTAAAATTAGTTTTAGATCATTTGAAGCTCTGTATGAATTTTTGAAGGGACATAGGTCTGACTGGTAGTTTCTGTAAAGATTTGTAATTTCATGAAATTGTTCAATTTTTTGTGTTTTGATGTTATTGAATGATGAAATAGGCCTTTTAGGCACTGCTATGATATGATGGATGTGTTTGATGAATTATTATGAGTTTTTGTTGATTTATTATATTTATTATTCATGGCATAAACGGTTCTAAGACGAGCACCCGATACCTCAATCGCACGTCACCATCGGAAAATTTGAAAAGGTTAAGTAAGGCGTTTATGTAAGTACACTCTCACCTGCAACATGAATTAAAGATTTAAGAAGTATATGTTTTGATATTGATGATGATGTTCTGATGTTCTTAAATAATAATTATCCTATGATGACGTTTTGATGAAAAGTGTATGTATTGTATGTATATATATTTTATGTTTTAAAATGACATTGTACACCCTTGATATTGATGATGATGTTGTCCGGTGAACGAACTTTTGTTACCATTGGTTTGGGATTTGCCACCCTAACCCTTCTGTGACTAGCGCGCTATGATGGTACAATGCCGGGCCCAATATATGACGATTTTAAAAGTTAAAAAGTTTTAAATGATGTTTATATTTATGATGAGAAAAAGAAAAATGTGTATTTACATTTGTGAGATTTAAGTGTCTTACTAAGCCCTTGCTTATATAAGTTAATTCATGTTGCAGATAAAGGAAAGGGTAAAATATAGTGTTGGAGGAGCTTGGAGCGGATACCGGGACGATATGTGATAGAAAAACGGGAGGGACGATCATGAGATGGACATTTTATAATTTCAAATGAAGTTTTGAGACTTTAATTTATTATTATTTGATTGGATGATTCATATGGACTTATATTTTCATTTAATGAATTGGGTTTTAAAAATATATATATTAATTAAGAAGGTTATTTTGATATAGTTTAAAAAAAATTTCTATAGTTTTCTAAAATTATCTAAGTAAAGTTTTTTTTTTTTTTTTTTGTTATGTAAAGATTTTTATTTCAAGCTTAATATTTTCCGTAATTTTATAAGAGATGAATGATTAAATAAAAAGTCAACTGTAACGGTCCGTAAGGGGTCCAAAATCATAGTAGAATTCATAGAGCATTATAGTAGAATTCAATATGTAATTTTTTTAATCCAAAAAGTATTTTGTAGAATTCATTTTAGATTCTAACATAATCTCTTTAACGACCGGAGTTTGCGGCATCTTTATTAAAATTTAGGAAAATGACATAATCTATTTTGGATTCTAAATTTCTTCAACGACTGAAACCTACAACATCTTTGTTGAAATCCAGACATATCCCGTTTAGTGAAACCAAACTCCTCACGTAATAAAAAGCATGAAAACGTCTTGTAATCCCTTTGAGAATCCACGTAACCTTCTTCGTATGCATGTTGTAGGAGAAGATGCCTTGTTCAATTGCATGTACAAGAAGCTCTTCACTACCCAAAAATACTTTTGTAATCTTATGAATCCCTCCTAGATCAAGTGATATTTGTTTAGTCCAACTTCGAGAATTTCTATGACCTTCAAATGACTCGTGCATTACCCAAATGTCAATCGATTTTCCCTCGTACCATTCTTTCCTCATAATAAAAATCAAAGCAACAGATTCATTCCACTGAGTAAGGCTTATTCCGCAAGAAATCAAAATCCTTCTGCTTTGGACGATATCAGGCAAAGGTATGGTGTCAAATTTCTCCTCATGCATATCAAATGATTGTATCATTTGCATCATGCGCTGATTGGTTTAGGCATCTTGCACACCAGCCAATAATAGAATCCTTTGCAATGCACCTCCTTGGTGTGCAGATTATACTCATTGAAACTTTCTACTAACTGATTCACCTCGATATCTCTCCACGCATCATCAAGTCCCAAAGTATATACCTGAGCTTTGAAAGTACCGTGCCGTCCACAAAACCTAACAACCTTGTAGACGTTGTCAATGTAATCATAACCAAATCCAACTTTAGTCATGCAATTGAGAATCCAATTGCGAAAGCTTGGATTTGGAAGGCGCTTCAACTCCCTAGTTGCCGGATTGCATAATACAATACGACTACCAAATAGTCAGCCATGCAGATGATGCCATTACAATGGGAGATGCCATCAGTGCTAAAAACTCCAAGTACATCATCAGACTTGGGAAGTAGTGGTGCCAAATCCTTTAAACTAGATATAAGGTGTTGTCTGTTGTTCTCATTATGGTAAATATGGAGAGACGCGCCACTCATAAACTCGTGGACGCACTTGATGATGAAAGGCGACGCCTTCTTCTTGCTATTGTTGAGATGCTTGGTCACAAATTTTGGGTTCCTAATGACATCATTGATGAGAAAATACCATAATCTTTCAACACATTTAAACCGAAAGAGAGACTCCGGCGGTAGCCATAACAAGATTTCTACGACTATGTGCTCTGGTAGGTCTGAAAACTTTGTCATATTTCTGCATCAAATAAAATTAAAGTTTAAGATCTTCTGTGAAAAGAAAAGGGATGATAATAGCATGCATAAAAGTACATAATATATAAATATGTGTGTGTGCGCTGAACACTTATTTGGCTGAAATTCAAGAATTAATCGCATGTTACAAAATTTTGAATTAATAGTCAAAATTTAATCCAATATAGAGATGTCAAACAAGCCGGTCGAGCCGATTTACTTTGAGCCCGTTAATATTTGGTGTCCGTATCCAACCTTAACATAAACATGCCTAAATCAATCATGCCCTTATTTTGCCCAATAGCTAAAATTTTAAATAAACAAGAGATAGAAGGGTCAATTTGATACATGTTTTCTGTTTTCAGTTTTCAAAATTTTGCTCTCAAATACGAGAACAAAAACAATTCTCACATGTTTACAAAAAAATATATAGTGTTTGGAAATTGTTTTCGAAATTAGATTTATAAAAATGAAAACAAAACATGCATGTTTGGATCCTTTTCTATTTATTTAATTTAACTTTTATCGTTTACCAGAGTCGGGATTGGGTTTTAGGATAGGAGTCAGAATTTTAAAACTTAGGTAGAATTCTGGATTGAGGTCAGGATTGAGTTTGAGGACGGGGTTGGGTCAAAATTCGAGACTGGGGTCAGGTTTCGGGAAAGGGGGATGCGTTTTGGGACCAAAGTCAAGATTTAGGACCGGATTTTGGATTCGGGATAAGAGTCAGGGTCAAGTTTCGGGACGGGGATTTAGGATTTGGGACAACATTTATGAATCAAGACAATGGTTGAGATCGGGTTTCGAGACACGAGTTAGGGCTATGATTCGGGATTGGGGTCAGGGTTAAGATTCAAGACTAGAATCGAGGTCGGGTTTTAGGATAGGGGTCGACGTCAGGTTTTAGGTCTTCATTAATAGAAGTACATATAACACAACTATAATGATACATATCTAATAAATATCACCTCTATTTATGGACTTGTAAAACCTCTAATAACTCCAAATAGAAACTCTAATCAGTCCGAGTAGAATTTCTCAAGAAAAGAAAATAAACAAAACTTGATTTGGCCTTGAAGAGAATTAAAACCTGATTTGGCTTTGAAGAAAATTGAGCAGAGGATGAATAACTCATACCTTGTGAAAGCAATTGAGTAATAGGCTGTGTTGCCCTTAGAAAATAGAAATTGTGCTTGGGGAAGTTCAGAATTTGGGGTGCGTTTGGTTCACCATTTCATTCCCAACTTTTCAACTCAAATTTTGTCTTTTCCTCAAAAGTCTTTGTCTTTTTCCCAAAAAGTTTTTTGTCTTTTCTGAAAAGTCAACAAAATTTACTATTTCAACTTCAAAAACACAACTCAAACTAACGAACCAAACGAACCCTAGTTTGGGTGCGCTGAGTTTCAAAACAATAAACGATGAGAATAGTCAAATCGTAGTGATCACCAAAAGAAATACACACAAATCGAAGAGAAGAACCAGAATATCTAATAAATGCCTAATTTTGTAGTGACGGATAATTATGAAACTAATTAAATCTAAGATATAAGCCAAATCCCAATATCTAGATCAAGATATAACAAAACACAAATTACTTATCCTTCTCTTATCACTAATACTATTTATAAACAATATGTATGATGAGTTTCCGAGTCCTAGTAGAAGTGGAACTTCTCGTACTAATTTAATTGTTCAATTTTCCAATCTTAAATTCTAATGGAACTTCTACATAGGAATTGCTATTTTCATTAATGGTAATTACTTCAGCCTAAGCCATTGAATTAAAAGTTTTAAAAGTCTAATTTTTCAAGGGAAGTAATTACATGTGCCCTGCTGCACGCTTTTACTGTAATCACCTATAGATCGACTATTAAAAGTTAATCTAATGACTAAATATACTTCCATGTAATGAAAAAGAACAATCTTTACAATAAAACTCCGAAGTTAAATATAATATGCTAGCCATGTGGAAAGTTAAACACAGATACCAACAACTTACTTGTTGATGTGACTTGTAAGAAGAAATTTATTATATTTGAAATTTTATTTCCACATTCGAAAAAATAAAAAATAAAAAAGATAGTCAAGTGTGATTTGAACATCACTCACCAGTAGTTAGAAAATTTCAATTAGTATTGCTTAATTTCTGTAGGACAAATTACATTTTCTTCCCCGAATTTTAGACTTTGTCACAAAATGCCTCTCGAACTGCAATCTATAACATTCTTTTCCCTGAATTTTGGAAAAATTTATGAATTTTCCCCCTCAATTAATTTTTTGACTAAAAAATATACATAATACTCCTTTGAAGTATTAGTTGTGGATTTAAATGTGAAACACTTATAATTAAGTTTAAAAAATAAAATTTTAGTTTGATTGTCATTTTTTTCCCCTCATGTTTATCTTTTATAGTTAACTTCGTTATTTCACAATAACAAAGGTAGCAGGTGCCAGAAGTGCTATCAATGTGTGTCATTTCATAATTCTATACTTAATACCCCTAACAGATGCTTCAAACGAGTGTTAGATATATTTTTTTAATCAAAAATTTAATTAAGGGAGAAAATTCATAAACTTTCCAAAGTTCAGAAAGAAATAATGTTAAAAATTAAAGTTGTGTGAGCATTTTGTGACAATGCCTAAAGTTCAAGGGGAAAACTATAATTTGTCCAGTTCTCTATATGCATAGTTTCTATTCTTGTAGGATTTAGAATTTTTAACTTCTACTATGATTTCTCTCTCTTTAGATGAAACTTCCAATATGTTACACCATATACGTATATATATATACTTGATATATGATAAGAATGATATTTTTATCCATGAATACAGATAAGGATAAAATATGAGTAATGGGGCAAATATAGGTTTAAAATTAACCCCCTACCCCCAATTGGGGATGAGGGCAGCTCCTCCCCGCTTATATTCACCTAACTATATATATATATATATATATATATATATATATTAAACAGAGAGAGACAACGAGATAAAAGTATTTAATATGTATATACGTGTGCTGAACATTTATTTGGCAGAAATTCAAGGATTAATTGCAATTTCAGATGTGTTTAACTAAATCAAATAATGTCACATATTCCATAAATCACAAAGTTTTGAATTAATAGTCAAAACTTAGTCCAGTAGCATAAAACACATCAATAAAGATACTTACAAAACAAATTGGATGACAGAATTTATCAAAAACATATATATTTATACATAAAGAAAATAAAATAAAATAAAAACTAGATTAGGTTTTGCAAGAGAATTCAAATGAGCAGGGGAAGAATAACTCACACCTTGTGAGAGCAAATCGGGTAATTTAGGCTGTGGTGCCCTTAGTTTATTGTATTTGGGAATTCTAGGTTTGATTTGGCTAGTGATCAATAATTCAGAATTTTATGAACAGTGTATATAATTAATTTCTCCGCGAGCAAACTTTGAAGGCGGCGAGAGACAAAACAGAAAGGGTAATTTAGGGTAAAAAGTCTTTTTTTTTTTTTTTTTTTTTTTTTTTTTAAGTTAAGGGAGAGAAGGGTAAAAAGTCTTTTATATATACTCGCAAGCTGTCGCGTTTTTTGAATTCTAAATTTCCAAAAAAAAAAACCATATGTGGAATGTATTTACCAAAAAAATCAATAAATTTGAATAAAAAATAATTTCAGATTATCAGTATAACCTAATAGTAATATCACATATGACTTCACTGTAAGATAATAATATTAAAAAATAATAATGATAATTTAAGATAACAAGTAGATTAAAAAAAAAAAAGAATTCAGATTCATAATATGTATATTTTTTAATAATTTTTTTTTTAGATTTGAATTTGAATAGACTTTAATGATAAATAATGTGTTTATTTTTTATTAATTTTTTTTAAAGTTCGACGGAGGTATGATTCCAATTCTGCACATTTTGATAGAGAATCGTTAGAAATTTATTAGCTCAACAACAGATTAACTAAATGTTTGAAATACTTGAATAAAATCTCCTAATAGCTATATGTCGTTGTTGACTTCGCTATCATATTTTTTCCTCTTACAAAGAGGCACTAAACTTGGCCAGTTCAGTCGTACAAACGAGTGGCATTTCTTGACCATTTTAATGCCAACAGTCCCAAAAATCATATATAAATTTGAAAATGTGGATAGTGCCAATTGGTCATATTAAACATTGTCGTAGCACTTTTTTCTTGCGGTTTTTACTCTGCTGGACCAGCGGACCATTGTGCCACAGTGGTAGTATGATGAACTAACGGTGTCAGTGATATTGAGCACCATTCACTAATACGAGGGTCCAACAGTAAGGAGCTCACTGATAAAATTCATATTTTGAAGAAAATGACTTAGCGTCGTTCTGAATACTCTTCTTTTAATCATCACACGCTTATTATAATAAGAGGAACACCACTTTTAGAGAATTTGGGATCACTTTTGAAAATTTAAGTCTAATTTTCACATCAAAGTAGTGCAAATGAAATAACTAAACTTCAAAAGTGGTGCACACCCTACTTAGTACGCAACTTGGTGAGGAAAAACGAAAGCGCGTTCAGCGTAAGTGGTATGATCTTGTCGTGAATTTCGCGGTAACAATACCAGTTAAATGTAAAAACCATGTATGGAAATTTTTTTGATGAAAAGAAGATGAATGGCAATGGCAAGAGAGAACAAGTTACAATGGAAATCGATTTTGTAAAAGTCTTTGTAATCCAAAAGAGCTCGTTCAACCGAATTAAGAACATGAAGAAGAAATAGTACATTTAAACTAACAAAGTCTGCGGAGAAACACCTTGATCATGCGGATGGAAAAATTGACCAAAGCTTTTGAGAATCAATTCCAAGAAACTTTATGCTCTGCCAGAGACAGAATTCATAAAAAATTAAAAACTAATTGAAGACAATACTGCAGGAGAAAGGAAAAAAAAAAGTAGTAATAACTCGTGCAAATTCTCACTTACCGGACACCAAAGAAATCAACTTTTATTCAATTTCTTAAAGTGAAATGAATCACATGAATGCTTAGTCGTTATTGAAACTTTTCTTAACAACACTCCAACAAGTTTAGCCGTGAGCTTGAAGTCAAGTCTTGTGATTCTTTGGGGCATAGGCAAATTGGCTAAAGTCCACACCAACCGTTGACCTTCGATAAGTAGAAGCCAGAGTCAAGATCATGATGATGATGATGATGAAAACAGGAGAAAATCAATGGAGATTAGGGCCATGCAAATTGTAACCTATTGTTACTAGTGTTTCGAACGTCCTTAAGAGGAGCTCGGAGGCCACTTGCACGAGAACCGGATGAAGAATATCTGAAAGATGAGATCATTGAAACGAACTTTTCCATAGATTTTTCTGCTATATCAGAATAGTTGCCTAAATGGGAAATATTAGAACCGAACTTTCCTTCATCAGTGTCTGTACATATGTGCTTGAACTTTACATTTTCCTGAAGCAGTTGGAACAATGAAAACTTCATTTTCAGAAACCATCAGAAAGAAAATTGTTCCAATAGAAAGAAAATAAAAAATAGTAAGCACTTACTTCTTGAACACTGTCATTTGTAGTTTTCTTTCTTTTCAAGACATTGCCAATGCCAATGGAATAGCGATTTCCAACGGCACTCTCAGGAACTGGATGGTTACAAATATCATTGGCCAGATTGTCCCTTACCAAACCATCTTGTTTGTTTTCTTGGTCATTGATGTTTACCGTCTTATGCTGAAAATAAGAACTCCTCACGATGACTTTTCTGCTCTCTTTTCTTGTCTTTCCCTCAACTGCATCTCGGGCACTCTCAACTTCATGTTCCTTTAGTTGTGTTAGAAAAGGTCTATGAATCGAATGTTTGGGTTGTTGCAACGAAGTATGTTCTGAACTTCTAGTCTCGTCCTTCATGTCTTTCATGTCATGAAGATAGCTAAAGTGAGAATCATCAACAAACTGATAATTTGTTCCAACAAGAAAAAATATATCCTTACCATGTCGTGGAGATTCGAATGGGTTCTCAACTTCAGTGGCAATAGCATCTTCAACCTAGAAAAAACAAGAATGTTTTGTTTTATGACATCAAAAGAACAGCTTGATAAGATCCAATACCTGGTTATAGTAACTGAAAATTTATCACAACACCTATTTGGAATACTCACTGGGTCACTCGGAAGAGAGACATTGCCCATTTTCTCAGACAGAAGCGGGGACGGTGTCTCTGTGCATATTTTAGAAGCGACAGCCTCCTCAGCAACATGTTCAATGGGACAGGGAGAAGAGTTGCAACTAGGACTCGTACGTGGAGCCCTGAATTTCCTCTTTGCCTCAAGAGAGGCTAAGCCTTTGAAAGTTAAAGAAAACGAATAATAAAGCCTTCATTGACAGAAAATGAGCAACAAAAAATTCATCCAGTCACCTCATGCCTCATGACGCCATAGCATAAACCATATGTTTCAGACTTCCCTTTTGTTTTTTTTTTTTTTGTTTTTTTTTTTTTTTTGTTTTTTTTGTTTTTTTATCTGTATAGTAAACTAGGGTGTACATAGCAATTTGGTCAAACTGGCATAATTAAATTATAAGGAATATATATATATTATTGCACGTTTTTGTTATGTAATAGAATATTGATGAGTTTAAAATCCAATTCCGTTAGTCACAAGAGTGGTTGATAACGACATTACCTAATATTAAACATCCACTCGTATCATGAGAAAAAAATATATATATATATATATCTCATCCTTCATGAAATTCAACCAAAAAAATAAAAATAAAATAAACTCCTATCATGAGAGTGTTAAAGATTTTGTCAACTCAAAAACTCAGAAACCATGTCCTCTAAAGTTATATCGAGAATATTGCGCATCACGTCGGGTGGAAGTTTTCCATCTCCTCGTCAACTATGCGCAGCCCGCTCTTAAGATGCAGCATGTTTATTCCAACCCTGTTCTCAGTTACTTCCATAGCCAGTATCATATGGTAGAAATCAGCTACGACTCGGTCGAGAACACGGTAATTAAAGGCAGCTCCGCTCTCCGAGACCCTCTCTGCCACCACCCTCTCCGCAGTTTCCAACAACTCCAAGAAAAGTTCCGCTACATGCAAATCACATCCCAGGCAACTTGTCAATTTTTTTTTGAGAAGTCTGATAACAAGAGGACTCTCCAAAAGTAGGATGTCAATGAATAGGTCTTTCAAGCACTTAACAGTGTCTTTTGATTTGAAAAACAACGTTTCAAGCGCATCTGCGAGCTTCATCTCCACCTCGGAATCAAGTAGTTTCCTGGCATCCTTTGGGAAGTGAGAAAGGGAAGAGATATAATCTTTGATTTTAGCAACTCCCCAAACATTAGCAAATACATGGCCAACAAGACCATAGAGCTCGTCCATCCTGGTAAAATCCGATGCCAAAGCCCAAATCAGGGAGCCAAATGTATCCACAATTGCTTGTTTCAAAACCCCATGAAATTCGCTTTCGTAAGCACGACATTCGAAAAAAAGTTCTTGATGACATTCGAAATTATGATGCAAATTTTCAGCCTTTTCTACCAGCGCAATCACATTGCGGATCACCCGTGGTGTCTCCAAATCCCCCTCCCCTTCCCCTTCCCTCCCAAGTAGTTTAAGCTTGAGAAAATATGCTGTTAGGCTGGCGTCTTCTGAGTCACGTAGCGATGCAAAAAAAGCGTATGATCAGCCTATATAAGTCCCATTCCAGTCAAGTCAGCGAGTCCATCTTTTGCTGATCTATTTCTCCCATGGAAATTTGGATCCAACCATCATCAAAAAAATTAGCACGAGCAGCAGCAGAAGTAGGAACTTTCTCCTCAGTGTTGGCAGCTGATCCCTCCACAATCACACCAACTCCATCACCGAAGACAAAACTAAAGTCCAGAAAATAAAATTAGCCCATAATTAAAAAATAAATAAACCAACAAACAGACCAATCTATGGATGTTAGAAAATTACAACCAAAGAGTCACAGTTCTGTGGATTTCATACTTTCCAGCAATATTATACAAAAACAATTGTGCCATTAATGTTAAGGACAACCGTTGTAGAGTCAATGCTTATCAATAGTGGCAGTCCTTGGAACATCACAGAAAGTTTCAGAGAAGATACCAAACTTAAAGTGCACGTAAATAGGAGTCGTCAAGAATAAGAATACACACCCCCTGAGACGTTCCTAATCGATCAAATCAATAACACAAAAAACAAGACCTAATATCCAGATCAAGAACAATGAAGCAAATAATCAAGAACAGCATACAATTCAAGAGAATTTCACCATTTCCTTAATTAATCAAGAACCCCAGAAAATTACACATTTTGTTCTTCTTCACGCCCAGTACCCCAAGAAGAACCCACCCCCACAATTTTCTGTCTCCCATCAAAAGCATAGTACAAACGAATACAATGTAAGGAAGGAAAAAAAAAAATCCAAACCGACAATAGTAATTAGTTACCTCCATCGACAAAGATTAATGAATTCCTCCGGGGGAGTCTTCGAAATTGCAGTGTGCACTACTATGTCGTCGTTCGAAGGTTGGTACCTGAAAGCATTACGCTATATTTATGTAAAAAAATGTTGTCTACACATACAGTATCTCATAAAAGATTAGCGCATTAATTTCCAAAAAAAAATGAAAAAAAAAAAAGGGAAAAGAATTTTACCCAGAAATGTAGCTCCGACTCAGAAGATATTCATCTAGGTACTTGAGCCCAGCAGCTGAGGTGAGGTCGTTGAAAGTGACGACCATGGAAAACGGCGCGGTGGAAGGAGTCGCAGTCGGAGAACCCAGTGGAGTCATCGCCAGCGTCGTTTGTTCTTCGTTCTCTCTAGTCTCTTTCTTTTCTTTTCTTTTCTTTTCTTCTTTTTCTCTTTTGTGGCTGAATCTTTGAAGTTTGTTCTCCCAATGAACTTACTATCTTGCCTTCTGTAAGATTTGTTGTTCCCACCTTTGATATTAGCCGGCATTTATGATCTGAGTATATCAACCGTTCACCGTGTATACAACTCCTTTTTCTCTGTTATTGGCATAAATTTTTATTTATTATTATTTTTTTTTCATTTCTCTCTCTCCTTTCTTTTTGGAGGGATTTAGTAGGGTTTTTGTCTGCATGTTTTTTTTTTTTTTTTTTTTTTTTTTTTTTGTTGAGAATGAGAAAAAATAGACCAAAAATCTTTAATAATAAAAATAAATACCAGAAAACTTTCTGGATAATATTATGTAAAGTAAATGCATATTAGGAAACATATTTGCAAGAAATATCTTAAACAAATTATTGAAACAAATATCAATTTTTTTTATTTAGAACAAATATCATTTTATGATAAATAATTTATTTATGTAAAATTTACTTTCAAAAATTTTCTTAATAAACGACTTGTAATATATAAATGTTATTTATCTTTAAGTATTTTTACAATATGTTATTTACTGTAAATATTTTTTAATTCCACACTTAATTCAGATGTAAAGTGTAGAGGTTAATTCTCCACACCCAAGTTCAAAAATAACAACAACAATAATAATAATAGTGAAATATAAAGTATCTCAAACATGTTATTTTTTGAAAACAAATTTCATTAAGTGTGAAAATCTATGTCAAGGTTTGGTTTTGGGTAACAATAAGCATGCTACACATCATAAACTTCCTAAGCAATCAAACCCAAACGAATCAAAAATTGAAGACAATTTTTCTATAGAATGATAATGAGATATAGTGATATCCCCGATATATCTATCATAGCTCAATGAGCTCAAGAAATCATATGCGAAAATACATCATATATAAGGCATTAAACTTTTGTGGTTTATTTAGGAAACATCAAGGACCTTCAACATTATTGTATAAATTTAATTCTTAGAAACTTGCGTGAATAATTAATTATAAATTAAATAGCTTACTGTATCTATTAATAATCTACAATGATACTTCTTAAATTACTTTCAAACGTCCCTGAAAAGGAAATCACAAATAAAAATTGCTTTGAACACTGTCATTTGTAGTTTATTTTATTTACTTTCAAACTATCTTGTTTTTCTTCATCAATGTTTACTGTCTTACGCTGAAAATAAAAACTTGTCACAATGACCTTTCCGCTCTCTTTTTCTTGTTTTTTCCCTCGACCGCAAGTCTTAACTTCACTCTTCTTTTGCTCCATTTACCAAAACTGTACTCTTCACATAAAAATGAGCATCAAACGATGTTACATCCCCTCTGCCAATCCAACTTATGACCTTCCTAGTACGTATGTTGTAGGAGAAGATGCCTTCTTCAATTTCACATATAAGGAGCTCCTCGCTATTGAAGAATGTTTTAGGGACCCCATGAATTCCTCCCGGTTCGATTGATAGTTGTTTGGTCCGACTTTGAGAATTTCTCTGACGACCGACTCAAACGACTCGCGTATTACCCAAATTTCAATAGGTTTTCTGCACACCGTCCTTTCATTGGAAAGCAAATCAAAGCAACAGATTCGTTCCACTCGGCAAGCCTTCTTTCGCTATCATATTAGTTCAACAACAGATTTACTAAATGTTTGAAATACTTGAATAAAATCTCCTAATAGCTACATGTCATTGTTGACTTCGCTATCATATTTATTCCTCTTACAAAGAGGCACTAAACTTGGTCAGTTCAGTTGTACAGACGTGTGGCATTTCTTGACCATTTTAATGCCAACAGTCCCAAAAATCATTTATAAATTTGAAAATGTGGACAGTGCCAATTGGTCATATTATACATTGTCGTAGCACTCTTTTCTTGCGGTTTTTACTCTGCTGGACCAGCGGACCATTGTGCCACAGTGGTATTATGATGAACTAACGGTACTGGTGATATGGAGCACCATTCACTCAACAGTAAGGAGCTCACTGATAAAATTCACATTCTGAGAAAACTGACTAGCGTCGTTTTGAGTACTTTTTCTTTTTATCATCACACGCTCATTATAATACGAGGAACACCACTTTTAGAGAATTTGGGATCACTTTGGAAAATTCAAGTCTACTTTTCACATCAAAGTAGTGCAAATGAAATAACTAAACTTCAAAAGTGGTGCACACCCTAATAAACACGCAACTTGGTGAGGAAAAAGGAAAGCGTGTTCAGAATAAGTGGTTTGATCTTGTCGCGAATTTCGCGGTAACAGTACCAGTTAAATGTACAAACCATACATGGAAATTTTTTTGATGAAAAGAAGATGAATGGCAATGGCAAGAAAGAACAAGTTACAACGGAAATCGATTTCGTAAAGGTCTTTGTAATCCAAAAGAGCTCATGTCAACCGAATTAAGAACCCAAAGAAGAAATAGTACATTTAAACTTACAAAGTATGAGGAGAAACACCTTGATCATGCAGATGGAAAAATTGACCAAAGCTTTTGAAAATCAATTCCAAGAGACTTTAAGCTCTGCCAGAGACAGGATTCATAAAAAATTAAAACCATTTGAAGACAATATTGCAGGTTAAAAAAAAAAAGGAATAGCTCGTGCAAATTCTCACTTACCGGACACCAAAGAAATCAACTTCTGATCAATTTCTTAAAGTGAAATGAATCACATGAATGCTTAGTCATTACTGAAACTTTTCTTAACAACACTCCAACAAGTTTAGCTGTGAGCTTGAAGTCAAGTCTTGTGATTCTTTGGGGCATAGGCAAATTGGCTAAAGTCTGCACCAACCGTTGACCTTCGATAAGTAGAAGCCAGAGTCAAGATCATGATGATGATGATGAAAACAGGAGAAAGTCAATGGAAATTAGGGCCATGCAAATTGTACTACCTATTGTTACTAGTGTTTCGAACGTCCTTAAGAGGAGCTCGGAGGCCACTTGCACGAGAACCAGATGAAGAATATCTGAAAGATGAGATCATTGAAACGAACTTTTCCATAGATTTTTCTGCTATATCGGAATAGTTGCCTAAATGGGAAATATTAGAACCGAACTTTCCTTCATCAGTGTCTGTACATATGTGCTTGGACTTTACATTTTCCTGAAGCAGTTGGAACAATGAAAACTTCATAATCAGAAACCATCAGAAAGAAAATTGTTCCAATAGAATAGTAAGCACTTACTTCTTGAACACTGTCATATGTAATTTTCTTTCTTTTCAAGACATTGCCAATGGAATAGAGATTTCCAACGGCACTCTCAGGAACTGGGTCGTTACAAATATCAGTGGCCAGATTGTCCTTTACCAAACTATCTTGTTTGTTTTCTTGGTCATTGATGTTTATCGTCTTATGCTGAAAATAAGAACTCCTCACAATGACTTTTCTGCTCTCTTTTCTTGTTTTTCCCTCAACTGCATCTCTGGCACTCTTAACTTCATGTTCCTTTAGTTGTGTTAGACAAGGTCTATGAATCGAATGTTTGGGTTGTTGCAACGAAGTATGTTCTGGACTTCTAGTCTCGTCCTTCATGTCTTTCATGTCATGAAGATAGCTAAAGTGAGAATCATCAACAAACTGATAATTTGTTCCAACAAGAAAAAATATATCCTTACCATGTCGTGGAGATTCGAATAGGTCCTGAACTTCAGTGGCATTAGCATCTTCAACCTAGAGAAAACAAGAATGTTTTGTTTTATTACATCAAAAGAACAGCTTAATAAGATCCAATACTTGGTTATAGTAACTGAAAATTTATCACAACACCTATTTGGAATACTCACTGGGTCACTCGGAAGAGAGACATTGCCCATTTCTCAGACTGAAGCGGGGATGGTGTCTCTGTGCATATTTTAGAAGCGGCAGCCTCCTCAGCAACATGTTCTATGGGACAGGGAGAAGAGTTGCAACTAGGACTCGTACGTGGAGCCCTGAATTTCCTCTTTGCCTCAAGAGAGGCAAAGCCTTTGAAAGTTAAAGAAAATGAATAATAAAGCTTTCACTAACAGACAATGAGCAACAAAAAATTCATCCTGTCACTTCATGCCTCATGGTGCCATAGCATAAACCATTTGTTTCAGACTTCACATTTTTTATTTTTTATTTTTTTCCCTTTTCTATTACTCTAGCAAGCTGCCTTAACGTTCAAAGGTAGTCATTAATACGGACTATTGCAGCCTTTATTGTATTAGGAGGAACCTCTTAAAACAACTTAAACTCAAATATTCCAGAGAAGCAAAGGGTTGGGAGAAAAAATGGAGCTAAAGATCTCCTGAAAAAAGAACAAAATACTAGGTATAGAGGCTGAGATTTTCATTGCAAAGGCTAACAGCATTTGTTCGATAGTCTCATGTATAAGTAAACAACCATTTGACCGCCACATTCCAATTTCTGAGCCTTCAGTCAATCAAAATGAAAAAACAGAAAAAGATAAGCATAAATTTCCAACAGTATGAATCATGTAAAACAAGAATAACATTAACAAAGGAAAAAGAAACTCAAATTTCAGAAGGATACAAAAGTACTTAGTCAGAAGATTCTTCTGTACAGGCAAGTCTAGCTTTTTCTTTACGTTTCCAAGATCTACGCTTGTGAGTTTGTAAGTTTTGCTGCCACTAGCACTCTCCTGTTGGTTAAAAGAAAAGGGAAATTGAGGATTCATTTTACACACGCCATTGGTAAAACAGAGAGCTTTAGAAGTAGAAAAACATGAAGCAATCTAATATGTACATTAACCAATCAACTCTACAACATATCATCGGGTATTCTAATATTACGTATAGCTCAGTATCAGCCCTCGGACAACAAGAACTACCCCCTTGTTTAAATGTTTTATCTAGTTTCATTCACATATTAAAAAGTTATCATGCTTGGGGAGCAAGAAAACATGTAAAGCAAAACACTTGAAAAGCATTCAAATTTGGAATTTTGGAGGAAATTCACATAGATAAGTAACACCGGGACGTGAAACCTGAAATGGCATGTTGGTAAATGGATCAAAATCACCTTCTGCTATGCCTTTAGCAATATCTCGAGGTATCAATGTATTTTCACGTTAAGGAATATCAAGCATTCCACTCATAGAAAAGACGCACATATTTAAGCTGTTGAAATGATTTCTATTTGAAAAGGATATGGCCCTAAGAAGTCCAGATCGTCACCAATATTGCAAGATATTTTGGACAAATGTACAATGTCCTCAGTAACAGGATCATAAACACGTTGATGCAGAAAAGTCAATATTGCTTTCTTGAATGATTCTTCATAAAGTGGAGGAACCGAAGAAATGCTGTATCTCAGGTGCTTAATCACCTGCAGTCATAAATTGGCAAGTAACAGATATATTCACAAGATCAGACGAAAGAGATAATTAGACATGCAGGGAAAATTGATTTTCTTGTCTATCCTCAAGCCATGACCGATAAGAATTCACCTTGTCATAAGTTGTGAACCTTTTGATAAGTGCATGGGCCCGTTTCAGACCCATTCCGGGCAACGACTGCAAATAGTCACAGCCACTCAGATGCACATCTCGAGAACCATTTGCTTTGTGAATCCAGAAAAACTCAATTCCTTGTTCTGTTGCAGCTTGGAATACTGAAACTGAACAGCTTGCCCGAACTTGTCCATCTTAAAAATAATCTGGATTTTATGAAGTTTGAAGTACATAGAGAGATAAGCACATGACATAGGAAAAGAATGTGACACCAAATTTAGAATTATGGATCGGTGATAACTCACCCTGGGACATCCAAATGCTATTAGGTCTGAGTCCTCGGTGATAACTGCATCGACCCGATTGCTGACGGCCAAGAAGGTCATTTGGGCATCTGCTTCATAAGGAGCCACAACATAACTTATATTCTCCTTCTTTAACACCTTTTACAAGCAACCATGTCAAAAGAAAAGAACATGGAAATTTTTTAGCAATCAAAAAAGGAGATAAATTCTAGAAACCACATACTTTTGAGGAGGTAATGGTTTTGGTTCCATTGAAAAGCTAGTATTACTTGCAAAATATTATCTTTCTCACCTGGATTAACTCATGTGCAATTGCAGGTGAAATGTCAACAGCTTTCTGATAGCACTCATATGCAGCAGCGGAATTTCCGTTTGACTCATGCTCCATAGCACGTGCAAGATTTTCCTTCCTCGCCCTACAAATTCGCTTGAGTCAAATGCTATCCAGGAATCTATACCGAGCACAGTGAAAGGTAGCCTAATCTCATAAAAATGAATAGAGAGAATGATTGGGAAATGCCATTCTGTACACTTGGTCAGGCAAACCGATCAAGAATTTAAGTAAGGTTTTTAAAAGGGGAGAGTATAAATGACAAGAACGGGGAGTATTTAACCAGGGATGTTTTCATGAGCCTTTGTCCTAACACAAAGGGCAAGGAAAAGAAGGAAATAACAAGATCAAAAAGTATTTAGGGAAAGCTGATCACCTTTACGACAACACAATATATGAATAATCTTAAACCACCTTCTGCGCATGCAAACTTGAATGCATAAATCAACAAAAAAAAATGAGAGACAAAAAAATAAAAGACATACACAACAAAAACAATCCAAACAATGCATGTAACTCAGACCAAAACGAACACCTAGAACACCATAGACAAGTTCCGAAAGAAAGATCCAGTGCAAACCATAAAATCACTAATGAGCAAGAATTTAGGCTACAGAAACAAAAATATTTACAGACAATTTAAATCACTCTGTGGGTGGTTAACAAAACCTTAAAAAAGAATAACAATCGAAAAACTACATCTTGGATACCTAAATTCGAAAATAAGTTGAAACTGCAAATTAGGATTGATGCAGCCTACTCCAAAGTGCTTGGAATTCGGGCTTATTAGTTGGCGATCGTTGATAAAAGATAACCAACAAGCATACCTTGCACGTTTGTTCTCTTGTTCACTCTTCATTGGTAGAAGACCTCCATCAAAGACAAGAATAGGTTTGACACCAAAATGCCGCAGCAGATTCACTCTATGCATGCAATAGTCAATGTGCCTGAAAATTAGACACAGAAAACAAAAATGCTACGATAAGATAGCCATCTGTTATATGTTCATTTATCAGTCATCAAATACGAATGGATTACTCAGTATATTAAGCAAACTTTCCTCCTAAAGATTAAACAATGTCCAAAGTAATTAGTTGTTAAAATAAAAACTACTAATGATCATAAGTCAAATAGATGCTTATATTGTTCAACCAAGTTCTTTAGGACTCACTAAACAGTGAGTTGAATACCTCATTTTACCGAAGCAACATGATTAAAGCCTCTCTATCACCTTTGATTCGGTTCTTGGAGATCATTAAAAACAAGAATATGCATCGGGCAATGCTTCATTCAATAAATGTCGTTTTGAACAATTTAAAATCATCAACAACTCAGTTAGCTTGTGTTCTTCCACTCAAATTTCCAGCTTCTAAAACACAATAAATGCAACAAAGCGAAATAGATGATTAGTGGTTAAACAACTTTCACTTTCCAAGAAACCACCTTGATAAATTCCTCAAACGGAGAAAATTTCTGAAATTTCATCTACACAACGGAAAACAAAATTTAAAAAAAAAAAAAAAAAAAAAAAGAATACCCATTACGCAAAACACATTTTTAAAGAATACCCATTTTTCAAAAATCTGCTAAAACAAACTAAAGCCTTGAAACGGACAAACCTATTATCCCAAATAGAGAGAAAAAATCGGGAGAGAAAGGTGGGAAAATATCACCTGGAAGTGAAAAGGCCTTTGCAAAGTTCTTGGCTGCAAGACAAAGCGCCTTTGTGGAGCCAAGAATAGGTGTCGACAGCGACAGAACAGCCCTCCAATTCCTTGATGTGAATCGGCGCCATTATCGACTTCAGTAGCGGCAACAGCCCTTGAATCCCCATTTCCGAACCTGGGTTTACTGGCTTCCCTTCTTCAGCTACGGAAATGCCCTCTGGTTATTTTGCGATTTTGTTCTCTCGCATTCGTTTAGAGAGAGAGAGAGAGAGAGAGAGAGAGAGAGGGTTTTTGTGAAGAGAATATTGGGGGCTTATTCGGAGATTAGGGGAGAAAAATGGCGGGAATGTTTTTGTGTTTGGCTCTGAAAAGAAGGCTTTTGTTTGGCTCCTTCGTCTGTTTCCTTGTACTAACAACGACAAGTCGTTTTACCATTATTTTGAGGTTTTAGCTTAGCGACGACATATGTTGTCATCGATATTTAGCAACGACAAATTGTATCATCAAAGGACAATTCCAATCTCCCAAGGTTCTTTTAACTTATCTACAAATAAAACTTAAGGTAGTTTTGAAAATGATTTTGTTTTCGATATGAAAATAAAAATGTGAATTTTTTGAAAATGATACCGAGATCGTTTAAAACATTTATTTGTTCGTGTCATTAGATAAATTGGTTTGAATATAAAAGGGGTTAAATTGTTTTGAGTATATTTATGGAAATATGTATTGAGATATATTGCTTTAGAAAATGATAACAGAAATGAAAAAAAAAAAACTTTCAACGGTTTTTTTATTTCTTTAACTAAAATCATTCATACCATTTTTTTTTTTTTTTTTTTTTTGTTTCGGTTTTCAAAACATTTACTAACCAAATGCAATTTAGAAAATATTTTCATTTTCGCGACTCAAAAAATGTGCAGAACCTTTTTCAAAAACATCAACGAGTCTATTGATACGAACAACAGGTTTATGGGTGTACTTCAAGAGCGAACGACATGTAGTATGTATTTTGCATTTCGGTTGTTAATGCCATCTCGCTTTTCTCATTACGTTTTCCTTTAAAAGAAAAAAAGACAAGTCGTATTATGTTTTAAAAAAATAAAATAAAATAAAAAGGAGGATTATTTTTCCAACATAACCCTTGAACAATGTATGTTGTGCCTAATTCGGCTTCTGACTTTTTTTTTTTAAACATTTCACTCATACGTACAGTGTACACCAATACATAAATTAAACACGTGATTTAATCACTCAATCTAAATCACATCAAGATCTCATTATTCGTGAGTCATATAAATAAATAAATAAATAAAATATCATAATATTTCTGGTGAGGAACTGTCCAAGCTAGTGACATAAAAGCCCTGTATTCCATTGGGAAGTCGCTGTGGACCACAAAGTTCTTGCAATAAGTTCCAAAATTTCCCACCACCGACGTGGCATAGCTATGTGTGAACTACGAGCTGGCTTGTGGTACCGTTTCATTTGTGGTTCTACTAAATTTCTAAACGTATGATGAACGGGAGATGTGAGGATGCCACTTATCACTTTTTTTTTTAGCAAAAAAAAAAATTACAAAATTCGCATTTTATTCTAGGTCCCTCATTTCCTAAATAAATAAATAGTGAGTGAAATGAAGTCAATTACTTTTAATGGTCTTTGTTTGCTTATAAACAATTGGAGGTGATCTCTAAACTAGATCAAGTTGCCATAAACATGAGGACCATGTTCATTTGATGTACAAGTCGAAGCAAGTTTAGACCAGTAGATATTTTTATTATTTATTTATGACGTGGATTTTGAGCTTAAATCTCTTAAAAGAGCGAGAGAAAAAAAATAAAAAAATAAAAAAGGTTCAAAGGGTAGTTAGAGTCCATATCATGTAAGCCTCTCCAACGTTAAAAGCCTTTGCTTTGGGGACAATAAACGTATAGAAGAGAGAGAAAAAGAAAACAGAACTCAGCTTTGCAAAGCCCTTTATTTTTTTTTTTGACAATTTGTATAAAACTTGCAAGAGAGAGAGAGAGAGTCCGGTTTGTTTTAGTTCGGAAAATTGGGTGATAATTTCTACGGATGTCATCAGCACTGTCTTCGGTTTATGCAGTTTGCAGTGATGCAGCTGGAGTTGCAGGTACTCAAAACTTGTGTTCTGTTCAATCCTATTTTGGTTCCCAAACTTTAAACCGTTCATTTATCCTATAATAATTCTTTCTTTCAAAATCGTTTAAAACTGGACTGTAATTACCTGGTTTGGCTTACCATGGATTGAAAAATCAGCTTAGATGGGAGAACCGGTTGCTTTTCGCTAAGAAAAACAGAATGAATCAAGTTGGTAGTTTATTTCCTCTACTCTTCCATTTGCTTTGTGACAAACCGAGTCCATCTTTTGAGTCTTTTACTGACTATATATCATTAGGCAAGGATTGAGGAACGAGTTTTGATAAAAACAAATCTCACTAGTTTAAAAAAAAAAAAAATTCTAAATTTCGGTTAAATTGTCAGAACTTTTCTTAATCTGAAATAGTTATGGTATAATCTAACTGTACTAAAAATGGTGTTCTATTGGCACGGAATTCTCCTTATTCTTTACGGGGTTAGTTGATAATTGATGGATTGATCGATCAACTGCAGGAAATCTCTTTGCTTTTGGCTTGTTTGTTTCACCAATGTAAGTTCTCCAACACCAAACAACTGAATGAAATTTTCTACTTTTACTTTGCTTTTTTTTGAAGTTTATTTCCTTGTTTTTTTTATGCAGACCGACGTTTCGGAGAATTGTGAGAAACCAGTCAACAGAACATTTCTCTGGATTGCCTTATATATACTCCTTTCTGAACTGTTTGATATGTCTCTGGTATGGAACACCTCTGGTTTCACCTGGTGTTATATTGGTTGCAACAGTCAACTCAATCGGGGCCGTTTTCCAGTTTTTCTACATAATCATTTTCATTCTCTATGCTGAAAGAGCCAAAAAAGTAAGGACTTTAATACCGATAATTCACCTTAAACTTTTGTTGTTCTAAACCGTATTCGTAAATCATCTCCTGGATGTTTGTTGCAGCTAAAGATGACAGGATTGCTGCTAGCGGTTTTTGTTCTATTTGCGATCATTGTGTTTGTTAGTGTCAAAGTTTTAGACCCCGGTGTCCGGCAACCCTTTGTCGGATACTTGAGTGTTGCTTCACTCATTTCCATGTTTGCTTCGCCGCTCTTCATAATTGTAAGTACCAGCAAGACGTTAACACACATTTTCATTTTAGACGCTGCAGTTCCTTTTCGACTAATATGCTTTTCAATTGCGATGTGTTTCCACCAGAAATTGGTGATCAAAACAAGGAGTGTTGAATTCATGCCCTTCTATCTCTCTCTCTCGACTTTCTTGATGAGTCTCTCTTTCTTCGCTTATGGAATACTGAAATGCGACGCTTTCATATATGTAAGTACTTCGTCACTTCTTGCAGACAAGGCCGCTTTCTGTGCTCAAATTTTTGTATGAAATCTCGAGATGCTAAATTAAGATTAGTGGTGAACAGAGCTGATACAAGGTTCAAACTTGAACTAATTTCTTATATTTATGACTCGGCAGGTTCCAAATGGAATCGGAACAATCTTGGGGCTTGTCCAGTTGGCCTTGTACTTCCATTTTAGCAGTACTTGGTCGGAAGACTCGAGGGAACCCTTGATCGATATGTACGCATGAATCATTTGTTAATCCTGAGTGTTTAAAACTAGTTACAAGGACATTCATCTTGTCTAAATTCCGTCGAAACAATGCATCTGGTATAAAATGCCATGTTCCTTTCCGAAGTAGCTAAGAAAGTGCGAAAATAAGAAAGCAGTGGCAGATCTTGAGAAAAATGTCCGCTGAAAATTATACTTACATGTTTATATGAAATTTCTTGTCCTGCTCAAAGAAGAGACACACATTCTCAGTCATGTAAAAAAAAAAAAAAGATAAATAAAAAAAAAAAATGGCCAACCTTGTTCAGTTGGTGCATATTCAGAAAAGAAAAAAAAATTCTAGCTCAATAAACTTTAGTAGCTTTGTTTAAGACTATTTGAACTTTAATTATCCTTTCCTACATTTGGTTCTACTTATCCAGCCAATTTTGTTTCAAGGGACTACAACACAAAGATTGCCAAAATTAGCTACTTACGCAAACGCCCACCTACAAATGCAATGCGACCCTATTAATATAGGGCTAGTCGGGCAATGCTTTTAGAGACTACAAAAGTCCTTTACACAAATTACGGTGTAAATATTGTGATCGGTAAAAGTATTCAAAAATCATTTACACAAACACCAATGCATTTTAATATTTATTTGGAGAAGTTAGGCTTTGAAATTTTTGCTTTCAGTTTCTACTTCTCCTTTTGCTCGAAGTAAAAGTAGAGATAATCTCAAAAGCACAGCAATCCCAAATTAACCCATAGTCTACAACTTTAAGGCTACACGACCGCCAGAAGGATTTTATCCAATAGAGGGTGGAATCATTATTCACCACCAATACTAAGTTTTATTTCCTTGCATGTAGTACGCGACACTATACAGGCTCGGTGCTTGTTTGAAATATTCAATAACTTGGTTTCTAATAACGAAGTTAATCATTTATTTGCTACTTGGTGTGCCTTTCTATTATTTGCCAGTGCAATAGCTAAATCTACCCAATTTCCCGTCCTTTCTATTTTAGTACACTGTCAATGGTAGATTCCTAAAAAACCTACATGTCGACGGGCCTCAAAGCCTAACTCATTCCGAGCCCTTAAGAACACAGAATCTCAGCCTATTAAACCCAAAGGCAAGATCATATAGGAAACAAACAGAGAACAGTTGTGCCCAAGCTTGGTAAAAATTAACCTCACTTTTCGGGACTTCCAATTTTAAAAAACTCAAATAGCAACTGGCAAGCATTCAACATTTCGGCCTGGTCTATTACCTACTCCATAAACTAGATCTAAAACCTCAAATGACTACTTATAATGGATTCGATCGATCAGGAAAACAAAATCTATGCTATCCTTTAAAAGAGCCAACGACTCTTTTAATCTCCCCTTCTCTGCTTGCCAAGTAATAGCCACGTGGTTGTCACGTCAATATCACATGCTACTCATATAGACTATACCTTCACTTTCAGGTGACTTTCATGTTCAAGATCCCATTACCATAAACCGCAACGGTTCTCAAAGGAAAGAAACAAAAACATAGCCCCGATAAACCGACAACACTCACCTTCTAGTAAGTCCTATACACACTAAATCATCATGAATATGTTTTCCCAGTTAGAGAAAAATCTACAACTCTCCTTCTTGTTTTCAGTATCAAAGTAAAATAAGGCCATTTAACAATAACAATTCTCAAAGTGCATAAGAGCTGAGAGTACGTTATGAGCTACTACCAAAGAATGTCGATAGATCTCATTATCAGGTTCCTATAAAATTGGAAAGAAAAACCACTCTAGTACAAAACTATTATATTTTTTAGGAAAAAAAAAAAAAAAGTTTTTGCAGATATTATACAACCTCGTCAAGTGCTTGTTGAAAGGATTTAGCAGCGTTACGGAAATACTCCTTAGCCTCGTAGGGATCAGAAGTCAGAAACGCGTGAGTAATATGAGCATTTCCCAGGCACCAAAGAGTA
Source organism: Ficus carica (assembly GCA_009761775.1). NCBI lineage: Eukaryota > Viridiplantae > Streptophyta > Magnoliopsida > Rosales > Moraceae > Ficus > Ficus carica. Next base: position 6,428,143 of record CM019739.1, read on the forward strand.
TCGGATTTCTTCGGATCGGCCACCAATGCCTCCACCAGCTTCGAAATCGCTTCTGAAAAATTACGTCAAAGATTTTTTTAAAAATAATTTTATTTCTTTCAAATTACCATATTAAAACCTACAATCGATAACTAATTTTAAAGTCTCGGCATAATTACCCCTCAGAAAAATATTTCCCAAAATGACAGCCTAAAAAAATAAAACTAGTACAATAACCTTCTTTTATTTTTACCTTTGTAACGGCCATCTAAAAAATCGATTGTTCCTAGTTATTCTCGGTTGTTATAAAGTTATTTTGTTATTAAATTTTGACAGACAATTTACAAAAAAAAAGTATTTGAGTCATTTTGAGGGGAAAAAAAAAAGTTGGAGACAAAATAGCACCTAGAACTAAGGCCGGCAATTTCGGACACGACACGAGAACGACACGTAATAAATGGGTTTGGATCGCACGTTTAATAATTAGGTCGAAATTGGGTCAACACGTTTAACACGAAAATAAATGGGCCGGAAATGGGCTAACACGGTTAACACGTTTCATACGTTTATGTTAGAATTTTCAAACTATTCTAAAGCTCTTTTATAACAAGTATAGGCCTATTTGTGTGTTTGATACAAGATCAGAAAACAATTATTGAAGAATTTTCATTACTAAGACAACATAAATCAGAAGTGACGGAGATGTTGCTTCGTATAAAATAATAATATTATAATTAACTAGTTAATAATATAAAATAGTAAATGAATTATAGTTATATTTAACTAGTTAATAATATAAAATAGTAAACCTAATTATGTATATGTAATTGGATTAGGGTAATAGGGTAATTTTATAGTTAACAAAGACATAAATTTACTAGGATGTAAAATAGTAAAACTTACTCATCAATTTGAAACTACATTTTCAAATTTGAACTTCAACTTTCCAAAATTTTTATTGACCATGAAAAAATTTTTGACACTACATTACTCATCATTTTGAAACTACAATTTTTTTTCTTTTTTCTTTTTCTTCCCGTACTCACTACTACTGTCACTGACTCACTCTGTCACATACATAGAGAGTAGAAATAGAGTCATCTCTTCCATTCCCATTTCCAGCCGGCCCTTTAGTTTTATGAAAAGGAAAGCAGAAAAAGAAAGCAGAGAGCCAGAGACTCTCTCGTTTCTCCCCCTCCTCCCTTAGCAGCTCAACCTTCTCTCTCTCCCTCTTAATCTCATCCTCTCTCTCTCTCCCTCGAGCTCGATCGTCCCGAGGGCGACTCGCTTGTTTCTCACGCCATCGCCTCTGGACGCGCCATCGCTTCTTTCTCGAGCTCGACAAGTCTTTGCTCACCAAAGGTGAATTTTTTATATGCAGAAATTCTTTGCATTTCTTTATGTATTTGGATTTCTGGAAAAATGAGCTTTATCTCTGTCTTTTCAAAATAAAAACCTATGCATTTTCTCCGTTATTGCCGGCCCTATGCATAATCCATAAAGCTAATGACACGTAAAATTCCTACAAAATAGAACCCAATCTTTTCTATTTTCATAGAAGGTTCTGGATAGATTCGAAACAATTTTTTTTTTTCCTTTCTTTTTTGTTACAAAAAAGTTATTGTTATCATATACAAAAATAATAATCTAAGATTCATATTACTATATTTTTCTTAATATATTTTAAATTTTTATATATATTTTAAATTATTATAATTTATTTTTGTAAAAACACATAATTTCAACTCTAAACATCGACTCATTTTTAATAAATCATTTTCATAACTTCAATTACAATGTATTCTCCATATGCTTTTTTACAGCATAAAAAAAATGGTTAAACTTTTAGTTTTTACATTAAAAGAAAAATAATTTAGCTGTTTATGACTTTCCACTCCTAATTTAGCTGTTACTTTAAAAGAAAAATAATTTAGCTTTTAGAAAGAAAATTGATTGAAATTTGGAAGTTTGAAACGGTGCGTATTAAGTTTCCCTTCGGCCTTCACTATCTTTCCCTTCCTATTAGTTCTTTCCCTTCCTATTACTTTGAAATGGTGCGAATTGATTGAAATAATTCGGCCTTCACAAGTATTAGTTCTTTCCCAGTTTCCCTTCCTTTTCACTTTTTCAGAAGCCCCTCTCTCTGCTCTCTCTCTCTCCACAGTTCTTAACTTATTCTCTCTAGGGTTTCCTCTTTAGCTATGCAATTATCAAACTCTCTCTCTCTCTCTCTGCGTTTTCATGGTTGGAGAAGAAGACGAATGTCGCAAATGAGCCTTCGTCTTGGCAGTGGATTTTCCAATTCCGACGTCCAACAACAACTACTACTTTCTGGGTCAACCAAGGCTTGATTCGGTTTCTTCTTTTTCTTTCTCTCTTCCTAGTAATTTCACTTTCCTTTCACTATCTTTTCCTTTTAATTTGTGATTATCGTGTTTGAAACGTTTTGGTGTTGGTGATACTCTACTTTGATTTCAACTTTCAAGATACTGTTGTTTTTGTTTTTTAGTTTTGGTGATACTCTGCTTTGATAAATTCTTGAATATTGTTCATAAAATAGAAAGTTGATGTCCGTGTTCATGTTTGTGTTCGTGTTCGTAAACGGTTTGTGTTCGTGTTCGTGTTCATGTTCGTATTCGTGTTCGTGTTGTAGACGGGTTTTTCGTGTTAAATGGGTCATAAACGTGTTTGTTTTCGTACCAACCCATTCTGACCCGTTTAATAATCATATTCGCATGTCGTGTCATGCTGTCCGTTTATTAATTGGTTCGTGTTCGTGTTTAGGTTCCTGACCCGTTTATTAATTGTGTCGTGTTCATGTTTATGCTAATCGTGTCGTGCCGTAATTGGCCGGCCCGAACACGGCCCGCGAACACGAATTGCCAGGCCTACCTAGAACCATTTCCTTCGACTCCGGAACATCCTTGAACGAAGACAACTCTAGTAAAGCCCGTGCTCATCTCTTCAAGTTCTGCATTCAACAAGTCAGGAAAAAAAAAATCAAATAATCGACACAAACAACAATTAAACTGATTTAACGGAAGCGTATGTTAGAAAAACAAAACAGTAAAAATAAAGATAATAGATTAGTTAATCTGTTGATTCATACAGAATGCCAGGAAAACTCTTTACATTCCGTTGATTCACACAAAATACCGGAAATTGACATCAAAATTCGTTGATTCAAAAGAATACCGAAAATTGAAGAGAGAAGAGTAGAACTCAAAAATTTCATTCAAAAACTGGTTGTATCTCCCTTTTACATATGAATGGATTAATATATTTATAGGCTGAATGCCCCAAACGTAAACGGGAAACTACAAGTAAAATTAGGAAATAAATAAAATAAACCTAACTTTCCTAATTGTGAAATTGCTAATTAACTTTTCTTCTATAATAATTGTCTTCGAGCCAAAAATATGCTTTCTAATTTCGACACGATTTGTTTTCCAATATGGCTTCATCATTCTCCCTAGGTTGGAGAGAATTCGTCTTGAATTCGAAGTAGCTTCAATTGATAGGTGTAAAGAACAATCATGATGAATTCGTAATGACCCATCTTTGGACTAAATGGCTTGTCGAATTCATGAAAATCAACCAATAAAATAATTTCTTCGATATTGGATCCTCTAGAATCTAACTCAATCTTCAATGGAAAATTTCCTTCAATGAATATCATGATAAATTCGAATACTAGATCTTTTTCTTCATTACCTTCATCAAATATTAGACATTCATCTTCTCGTTCAATTTCCTCAAAAATTGGATCAAAAGAAAAATGGTCTTCTTCTTCTTCTTTTCCATCACTTTCGTCAAAGGTCGGAGAAAAATTGACAATATGATTTTCTTCTTCTCCAACATATTCGTCATATATTGGATCAAAATTAATCTTTTTACCTTCTCCCTCATTATTGCTTTCGTCAAATATTGGATCGAATATTCCCTCAAAGTCATCAAAAACAGAATGAGATGTGGCGGCCAATGTAGCAAACTGTTGTTTTAGGGCAGCAAGTTCTTGCCATAGGCTTGCAACCTTTTCGGCAAGTTCGGCTGGCAGAGTGGCGGCAGTGGCGGTGAGTTGGCGGCGAGGTAGCATCACAAACAAAAAATCAGTTCAGGAACCTGTTTCTGATACCAATTGATGTAGCGAAAGTGTATGTTAGAAAAGCAAAACAGTAAAAATAAAGGGGATAGATTAGTTATTATATTGATTCACACAGAATGTCAGGAAAACTCTTCAAATTCTGTTGATTCACACAAAATACCATAAATTGGAATCAAAATTCGTTGATTCCAAAGATTACCAAAAATTGGAGAGAGAAGAGTAAAACTCAATTTCATTCAAAAATTGATTGTATCTCCCTTTTATATATGGATGGACTAATATATTTATAGGCTAAATGCCCAAAACGTAAATTGAAAACTACAAGTAAAATTAGAAAAATAAATAAAATAGACCTAACTTTCCTAATTGTGAAGTTGCTAATTAACTTTTCTTTTATAATAATTGTCTTCAAGCCAAAAATATACTTTCTAATTTCAACACGATTTGTTTCCCAATATGGCTTCATCATTCTCTCTAAAAAGAATGTAATCCTCCAATTTTCTCCCTTCTCAAGATCATCAGAAAGCAATGAAATGGTTCGAGAAAGATTGGAGAAGAGAAAAAGAAAACAAACATCGGCGTCGAGAGGGTTCTTGGTGTAGGTAGCTTCGGCGTTCTTGCGGGTGTTCTCAAAGACCTAGAGGTGATCGAAACTTGCTCTGTTGCAAATCCATCGCAATGAGTTGTTCAAGAAAAAAACAAGACTTTCTTCGGCTAAGGCCCTGTACGGATGGGGCTAGGGTTTTCGGTGGAGGGTATTTAAAAGCATACGGCAGAAAGGGGGTAAAACCATCATCAATTAAATATAAAAAAATAAAAATAAAAAAGAATTTGTCACCACAGAACTTCCTATGATTGGATAATAATTATAAAAAAAAAGGGGGGGGGGGGGGGGGGGGGAGATAGAGATATTTATTTTGAAAAACCCCAGACTCGAGGGAACCCTTGATGGATACGTACGCATGAACATTTTGTTAATCATGAGTGTTTACAATAGAACACAAGATTAGTGATCTCGTATAATTTCCGTTGAAGTAATTCGTCCAGTACGAATATCGTGTTCCTTTCCGAAGTAGCAAGAAAGTGTGAAAATAAGAAAGCAGCATCGGAACTTAAGAAAAATGTCTGCTGGAAATATACTGATATGCCTTTAGAAAATTCCTTGTCCTGCTCAAAGAAGAGATGCACATTTATGTAAAATAAAAATGAAAATGAAAAATGGCCAAACTTTGCTCAGTTGGTACATATTCAGGAATATATATATATATATATATATATAGCTCAATAAAATTTAGTAGATTTGTTCATGATTTATTTGGTTCAAAATATCAAACTTGCTGCTAATTTTTTATTTATGCTTTACTCCTGTCTGGGTAAATTCATTGTTATTTGGTGATCATGACAGTAATTTTTAAATATCTTGTTTTCATTTTCCTCTGTCTCGAAATAGATTTTTATGTCACTTCCAATATGAAGTCTAGGCTTGAGCCTTAAAAAGGCAAATTTAGTTTAACGATAAACTCACGTATGATTTTACTATGAAATATATAATTTTATTTCCTCTTCCTAAATTCAAGGGAGAAAAAAAAAAAAAAAAAAAGACATTTTAGGTTCAAAATGGCTTAGAGGGTATTGATTAGGAAACATTTTAGGGTCAAAAACTATTTTATGACATGTTTGGATGAGTTATTAAAATAGTTATTATCATACTTAAATGCAATATGTATTTGGTTGAGCCACTACTTAGTGGCAGAGCCAGAAATTTTTTTTAGGCGGTTGGATTGAGTCAAAAAAGTTTGAACTAAAACTACAACGTCAAAATCATTTATCATTATTATCTATTTGTATTATTATTTTTAAATGAACTAAGTTTATAATAGAGTTTAATTTAATTTTGAAGTTTAGAATTCAAAAAAAGTGTGAAATTTTATCGTATTATAGTTGATTTTGATTTCGTGAGTTATTAAATTGTAAATACTAGTACTTTAAAATCAAAATTTAGGGTGAAATATGTAAATATGATAATTAAATTGAATTAAATTTAGGAAGGGCAAATAAGGGACAGAGTTCTAAAATATTTTTTGACAAGGAGGAAAAACTATAGGAAATTATGAGAATTTTCAAAATTAAAGAGGTAAAAAAAGAAATTTTCAAAAATTTAAAAACGAAATTTACACAAAATTCAATGACAATACATGATTAAAAAATGTTATCATTTGAACCAAATATGAAAGGAAGAATGAGGAATTTATTGAAATTTCTTTCATCACAGAGAAACCAAATTAGGGGAAATTGTTATGCTTTTTAAACGTATCAAACCATATCTCTTAAATATAAATCATTAATGTGATTGCAGATATAATATAATAACAGTTTCATGTATAATTAATTATCTGACTAAATGATAAGATATAAAATTTAAATATCACGTCTAAATTAAATATATATATATATATATACACATACGTATAAAAAAAATATATCAATAATGTTTGGGATTTTTTTTGTCTTCTTTCATGTGAGTAAAGTTCCAAATTGGAAAAGTACGTATAATAGATCGGGTCCCATAGGCAAATAAATTAAGTACCTTACCTTGTACCAGACTATTAGGTAGTAGTGACGATATTTCTTTCAAATAATAATAAAATAATAATTTGCATTAGTCACGTGCCAAACATAATTTGAGTGAGGGCATTTCGTTTTTATCGACGTCAGCTAGATTTAAAAAAATAAAAAATTGGGAAATTGCGTGGCTTCAGCTACGACTTAAAAGCTCTTACTAATTTCCAGCAAAAAAGAAAGAAAGAAAGAAAGAAAAAAAAGCTCTTACTAATTAATTTTGCATAAAAAAACTCTTATTAATTCCTCAAAAAAAAAAAAAAAAAAAAAGCTCTTATTAATTAAAAAGGAATTTCTGTTATTTTTTAAAACAAAAATTTAGTTGGGTGGCTTTTTTTTTTTTTTGCCTCCTTTTATATAAATAGTTATACCTTTTATTTTTTTGGGGCAAATGATTATCCTTTATTTTTTTTTTTTTCGGGATTTTATAATGGCATATCAAAGCTGAGTAAACCATTGATTAATCACTAACAAATCAATGATATATCACTGACAAATTAACAAATTATTAATTTATATTGATTAATCACTTATGGATCTTAGTTAACCATCATTGATAGACCATTTAAAAAAAAAAAAAAACTTTTCAATAAATAAACAAAACTTGGGACATTTATTAAAAATTACTAAAAAATTGTCCTTTTCCTATTAACCCTATATATTTTTTTCTATCAATCTAAAGGGTCTTTTCTGCATAAACAAATCAAGTAATCTATTCATACTTTTTTTTTTGTTTTTTTTTCTTTTCTTTTTCAACTGAATTATATATTTTTGTTTGCCGGAATTTTTTTTTTTTTTTTTTTTTGGTTAGTTACCTTCTCAAAAGTATGGAGATTGTTTCAACTCTTAAAATAATCCCTGAACTTCAATTTGTTTTACACTTATTGGCTATTGTTCAAAATTTTGTCCAAAATTCCAAAAGAAAGTCCTTAAAGGAAAGAACGTTGTATAAACACTTGGAAGAAATACGAAGAACAGTGCAATGCAGAACAAACAAAATGACTCGCGGAAAATTGCGAAAATTTTTGAAAGAGTTTTAGGTATTGTAAAAAGTGCGTAACTTAGCCTCTCAACTGAGAAGAATTTGTAGACCTTAGATTACCGTTTTCAATTATCTGGTTTCCCTTGGATAGATGAGGGAATCTATTTATTTATTTATTTTTTTTAAGTGATGATCAAATTAATGTGCCCTTCCTTAAAGGAGGAGTGGGGGACTGATTCAGGGGGTGTTTATCTCCCACAAAAACCATGGTTGAATAAATGTGTGGTGTCAATCACCGATCGAAATTAGGCGATGGTTGAGTTGGAGCTCGGGCGAAGGTTTTGATTAGCCTTGGTGTGGCGCGTTTGCAAGGGCCGAGCAAGAGCCTTAACTTGTTTAATCGTACATGTAAATTGTAGGTTTAACTACCTCATGGGTTTATTTGCAAAATTAGAAAATGTATTTGAAGCTTTTATAATTAGGAGATGGGGGAACCCCAAAATTGAGCAACCCATAGATTTATATTCAATTCATTTAGCCAAAAAAAAAAAAAAAAAACATTAACAACAACAACAACGAAATTACTCATAATTTACAAATCATGTAAAAGTATTATTTAAGTATTTGAGTTGTTTTATTATATTTCTGAAATTTAGTAAAAAATATGAAGAAATTGGAAAATTTCCAATTTTAATTGCTAACAGTAATTGGTAAATGAACATCATTAAACATTATCGAAAAACGAAACTGTATAAAATGAGAAATAATTGGATTAAAGAAATAATATATTGATCGAATATTTTCGACCAGAATAGGGTTATTTTGCATGGCCTAAAAACACGATGATCTGATTTTCTTCCATTTATGATAAGTAAACATGCTATTTAAACTTTCGGGCTGTAAATATAGAATTATTCGTACAAATGACCTAATAACATGGTGTTCTAAAGACGTGTTTACAAATCATAAATTCAAAAAAGATGATACGACGATGGACTAATCAAACTTTTTAATTACTAATTAGAGTCTTCTTGCAGTGTCAACTGGAGCTAGTTTCTCAAGAAAATCCTAACACACTCTTCCCTATTCGCTCTAAAACGTCTTCTCCTTTCGCTTCAATGACCAATTAGAGGGCTCATTGACCCCCTTCGACGCTTCCTTACTCCGAATTTATATATTGTGTTTCTTACACATTAAAAAATGCAATTTTAGTAAAAACCTTATAATTAGGATAATTGGGAAGGGAACCCCAAAATCAAGCTGATCATAAAATTTATTTTCCATTCAATAATAAACTATGAGTTATTACTCATAAATTGTTAGGTAATTTTAAGTTAATAAGTTAATTAATGTACATGATTAATACTAGTAAAAGTAACAGGTAAACAAACATAGTTAACCATAGTCGGAAAAAAAAAAAAAAAACAGTTGTAGATACGATTAAAGAAGTAATACTTACTCCAATTCTCTTTTGGTTAATGATAATTGAAAAAATGTACTCCAATTCTCTTTTGGTTAATGATAATTGAAAAAAATGTACTAATCAAACATTTTCAACTAATTAGTTCAGATAATTCTTGCATGGACTAATTAAAACACATGCTGATTAAATTCTCTTTACATCGATACTAAATTAAAGCATTTTCGGCTCCGTTTGGATCACGTGTCTATTTTTCAAAAAGGAAAATTTTCTTATTTTAGACGAGAAAGTCTTTTCATTTTGAGAATAAAAATGGTGTTTGAATGTGTAAAAAATTTTCTTTTTGAAAATAAAAAGTTGTTTGGAATGAGAAAAAATGGTATTGAGAATAGCACATTGTGAGAAGATTTCAAAAAGATTAATTTTTCTTTTTCCAAAAGGATAAGATACAAAGTAAGTTTGAAAATAAAAGAGTTTTTATTTTTCAAAATGAGATAATGATGAAAAAAGTTATGACAAATACTTTTTTATAAAAAAATTTTAATTTTAGAAATTGGATATGTCATCCAAAACAATAATTAACCCTTTCCAGTTATAAATTTAGAGTAATGCATGCATGTGTTCTAAAAACACAACGATCTGATTCTAAAATTTCATACATAGAAGAAACTCTTGAGTACACAATCTAGACCATTTATTCATCCAGGTAAAAAGACCGAAAATCGTGCTTTACATATATAACATTCCTTAGAAAGAAAAAAAAAAAAAAGTACATTCACTAATTAAACTCCTTTGGTTATAAGAGTGCACGGCAATCGGATTTTAAGGGCCCGTTTGGTGCACAATTTCAGTTTGAGTTGAGTTGAGATTTTTAAGTTTAAATAGTAATTTTTTTTAACTTTTTCAGAAAAGACAAAAAACTTTATGAAAAAAATACAGTTTAATTTAAAATAAGTGTAAATGCCAAACACCCCCTAAATTTCCAAACACGTAAAAAACTCGCGACTATGTAATCTAGACCATTCATTCATGTGCATAAAAGATCGTGATCTTGCATTACAGAACATTCCTTAAAAAAAAAAAAAAAAACACTATAGTTTTTTTTTTCTTTTTTTAAGCTATATTTTTTTTTCTTTTTGTCTTTTTAAGCTCCAACACTATAGTTTCTTTCCTTTTTTTTTTTATTTTTTAGCTCCAATACTATAGTCTCTTTTTTCTTTTTTAAATTTCTTTAAAACTCCAACACTATAGTTTCGTTTGACCAAAGAGTAAAGAACATGCAACTAATTAATCAGCAAAACAAAAAAAAAAAAAAAAAATAAATAAATAAAGACACTCCAAAGTACAAATGCAATACGGCAGCAAGGGGTAAAACCGTAATAAGAAAAAGAGACTTTTTAGCACCACGGAACTCCTAGGATTGGATTTTTAATATTAATTAAAAAAAAAAAAAAGAGGAAAGAGAGAGTGAGATATTTATCTCGAAAAACCCTAACTCTGCTCTGTTCACTGATAACACTCTCTAAAACCTCGCTCGAAGAGCTGTGTTCCTCTCTCTCTCGCCTCCGCATCGCTCGGACCACTCACCGGAGGGCTCGCCGGCCCTCTCTCCGGCGCTCTCTCTTCTTCCCAATCTCTTGGCGTTGGAGAAGCTTTTCGCGAATTTCGTTCCTATTTGGTGAGTTCCTCAAACCCTAATTAGCCCCACTTTCGATCTGCTCTCTCCTTAAATTTTTTTTACGTTTAGTTGTTTGTAGTGAAAAGGTTTTGTTTTTGATGTTTTTGTTTTTAATTTTTTGCTAAGCTTGAGTTGATTAGGTTTTCGTTTGTCCAATTCTGGTTTTGGATTGGGTTTTCGCTTCTTCTATATCGGTCTTCGTGATTTGGGTTTGGGTAATTCGTGTCTTTTCTTATTTTTTTATCAATTTAATTTGTCCTGACGAGGATTTCTGCAAAATTTGCTTTCTGAAGTTCAATTTTGCTAAAAATCTCATGTGGGTTCTAATTTATTAATTATTTTTGTTGAAAAATTATGGACGGTGGAGTTTATATTGGCCAAAAGCAATTTTATGAACAAAAAAAGTTACGAGATTCCTTTATTTTTTTTTACACTATTTTGAGGTAGTGTATCCCCTTATTCCTGGTCATGCAATCGTCTTTATAGCTTCTCCATATGCCTGTGAGTACAGATAGAAAGCCAATTTATTGAACTAATATTACTCGCTTCTTAAAGGTGTTATCCGAAGCGGCCAAATTGGCTCCCGTGAACTTTGAAAACTAGACGGTGTTTTCGAACTCCTAAAGTTTCTTCCAATGATTGCCATCAAGACCGTAATGCCGGAGAAAAAGCTGAAGATTAAATTTACCAGCAAAAGAATCGAAGCTGATTCTGGTATAGGGTCATGCAACGCAGGGCAGCAGGTGTCACAGGGCAATGACTACTCAATGGCAAAAACTCCTGTCCCTGGCACTAACAAGCGTGGGCCAGAATGGGTGATAGCTGGTCAGAGCGAGAAGAGGCAGAAGATAGATCGCAGTGTGGTGGTGCAGTGTTCCACGATTCTGAAAAAGCTGATGTCTCATGAAGCTGGTTGGGTTTTCAACACACCCGTCAATCCTGTTGCATTGAACATTCCGGATTATTTTTCTATTATCTCTGCACCCATGGACTTGGGAACGGTAAAATCTAAGCTGGAGAAGAATTTGTACTTTGGCATTGAAGAGTTTGCATCTGATGTCCGATTGACTTTTTCCAATGCCATGCTCTACAACCCTCCTGCCAATCATGTTCATCAGATGGCAAAGAAATTAAACCAGATCTTTGAGATGAGGTGGAAAGTTGTGGAGGATAAGTATAATGGTGAAGGTCCAAAGGTTGAATGGGCAAAATCTTCAAGTGGGAAGATCAAGAAAGTCACTCAGATGGCAGAGAAGTTTGACAAGACAGGTTCCTTGGGTAATAGGTCAGAGCCGAGGAGGCCAGTTCCTTCTAAAGTGAAGGTTGTAAGCCGTTCTTTTGAGGCAAGTTATGCTGAAGAAGTAAGTGTTGTTCAGGAAATCTGTGATTTAATCTCTTCATATTTTTGGGAACATGTATCAAAGTGGTATAAAGACATGAAATCTTGTGAGTGCCTTAATTATTCAGTGTTGATATGGAATTTAGAACAGCAAGGTTTTATGCCTGGTTATCGTTATTGTTACAATTTGTCCCTTGATATTATAAATTTATTTTCTGCAAGATAAGTATTGTTGTTTATTTTTTATTGAGTTTTACATATTGTTTTTATAGGAAGAGCATTTTAAAACAGCAAGAAAGTGCATTCTAAAGTTAGGGAAGAATGTCAATAAAGGTATGAGTGACAAACTTCAATTTCAGCCTGACAATCTGTAGCTTGAAACAGGAGCTAATAGGAAATATTTCTTATAGGCACTGACAGTAGTGGTACACAATCTTGTTGCCCTGTTAATCCGAAAGGGTCATCAAGTCCAACTATCAGGAGATGTGGTTTGTGCGGCAGCATTGCATGTGCATGCAGCCTATCTAATGAGTCAGCTCATGTTTCATCAAGTGGTTAGTTGATCTCTTCTTTTTTTCCCTATTTGCTGCTATCGTGTGCTAAATTGACTCATGGATGTCCTATCAAACAATTGAGCTGTGGATTTGTTTCTCCCCGGTTTAGATATGTCTTCTGACCGATCACTGGGAAGAGATGATCCTGCATGTAGTGAGGCGTCCAGATTGGTAAGGATTACCCTCTTATTTTACATGTAGAGTTATTATTAAGAGTTTTTTTTACATGCTCCAATACTTAAGTTGAAAACTTTATTCAAATCCAGGGTTGTCAAAGTAAAAGCATGTCGACATCCCAAATTAGCAATTCTGATCCAGATTCTGATGGTGAGTACAGGTTTCAATATATGTAATGGGCGTTAGTATTTCTGTTAGCAAAAAAAAATGTGGTGTTTGTATGAGTTATTATTATTTGGTATCTGAGTATTGGCATGGTGTTTCAGGAGCGGTAAGCGCTCTGGATGAAGAAAATGCATGCCCTAGCTCCCATCTTACTCGTGTAACAAATGCTGCTTCTGGAGAAGGTCAGTCTATTGAAACCTTCTGGAGAAGGTTTCAATATATGTAATGGGCGTTAGTATTTCTGTTAGCAAAAAAAATGTGGTGTTTGTCTGAGTTATTATTATTTGGTATCTGAGTATTGGCATGGTGTTTCAGGAGCAGTAAGCGCTCTGGATAAAGAAAATGCATGCCCTAGCTCCCATCTTACTCGTGTAACAAATGCTGCTTCTGGAGAAGGTCAGTCTATGAACTAGTCATGCCTCACTAAGTGTGCTTGTGCAACTTTACTTTGGCAGTCCAGTAACTGAAATCTCTAATTGATTTGTTCTTTTAGGTCGGAGAACTCCTCCTTTGGACGTTCAATTGTCACCCCAAAAGGCCCTCCGTGCTGCAATGCTAAAGTGCCGCTTTGCGGATACGATCTTAAAAGCGCAACAGAAAACACTCCTGAATCATGTAAAACCTAGTTAGAGTAATTAGATTCCTTTTCAATTAACAAAAGTTTATAGTGGCTTGGAGTTGTAGTCATGAATATAAGTCATGTTTTTTCCTTGTCGTAACTAGGCTGATATAAGTGATCCAGAGAAGTTGAAGCAGGAGAAGGAAAGGTTGGAAAGGAGGCAGCGTGAAGGTAATTTTATTTTCATACTTGATGAAAAATATAGAATGTAAACTGTGGCACGTGTGATTTAGTAAGTCAGCTAGGGCTCTGCTTCGCCTCTCTCCCTTTGGAAGACTGGGAAGTATTTGATTACTCGACTTGGACAATTGGACATCTCAAACTTTTTCTTTTTGTATATTTAATTGTGTTGTACTTAATGATGGTCCAATAGGAGTGAATTGTAAACTGCTTGACGAAATAAACAAGCCCTTTATTGCTTAGGTTTTTTTTTAAGCCCAAGAACCGTGCAAGTATGCTAGTTTAGATTACTGCACACCATTGGCAGCTTACTAGCAGAGCCCCTAATCTAAAATCTAAAAAACTAGTAGGCCAGAGTTTTCTGACTACCAACTTTCATCTGGCTGGAATTAAAATTTTTCTCTAACAGAGAAGGCAAGGATTGAAGCTGAAATAAGAGCTGCTGAAGCAGCGTCAAGATTGAAGGCTGAAACCGAGTTGAAGCAGCAAAGAGAGAGGGAAAGAGAAGCCGCTCGAGTTGCACTTGACAAGGTTTACTTTTGTCTTCCATCATAACTTTTTATGCTTTCTCATGTATAATCTTGAAGCTCTGATGAAATTAGTGCTCACGTCCAACCCAGATGGAGAGAACCATTGAAATCGGGCACAACTTGGAAGTGCTAAAGGAGCTTGAAATATTGTGTGGGTTCACACCATCATCATATCAGCATCTCACCAGAGACAAGGGCCGTGAAGTATTAATGGTATCGTCTTGCCCGGCTGATATGCGATCTCCATTGGAGCAGCTAGGTCTATTTATAAAAGACGAATATCTTCAAGATGAGGATGACAACGAAGAGGAGGCTATTCTGAACGGCGATGGGGAGGAAGGAGAAATTTTTGATAGAGATTAAAGTCTGTCCTGGCCTTTGTTTCTATCGTCTTGATGGAAGCTCAACTCTCTTCTTGTTCTAGTGTTCGGTTGTGTTTCTTTTTTCCAGCTCAGCTTGTTTATATGATTATTGTGAGAGGGGGGAAAGGGACTTGTAAATGATGTTTTTGGTCGATTTCATTTTTGTGAATAGAAATCGAGACATAAAAATGCTGATCTAGCTATGGTTAAAAAAGAACGTAGATACAAAAAGTGTTCAACAGTAGTTGGTGAATTTGACTATTCTCGCAAATAAACTATTGCCTATTTTCCCAATCCTTCTGAATCTCATTTCTACTCGAGTTCTCTTGTGATGTTGTATTGTCATTCTGTAGATATTTCTAAAGAAAGTCTGATTGAACTTCTGTTGATATCTCGACAATATATAGAACGATGTGATATGACAAAATGATTCTAAGGGGCAAGGGCAAGTGGTGTGTTTTTCTCAACTTGAAAACGGGTTTGTTTGACAACTTGTCTTATGATCAGTAGAAGAATAGAAATAAAAAATTCCAACTTTCAAGCTTTTGTCACCTTGTTATTTGTCATCATCACCTTGTTTGCCAAGTTTCATTAGGATTTTAACTTGTGGTGAAAGTTCCATCACAATTGCTTTCGACAGTGAATATTCTAGAAGCAAGCAGAAAACCGAATGAAAATATCGATATTAGTACATGACTCTACTCAAGGCAAACGGAAACAAATCATGCAATTTAGTTAGGAAGAAGACTTGATTCCAACTATGGCATGTCAAAACTTGGAGGAAACAAGTTCATTGTACACATCCATTCCACATTCCTCTACTAATTCAAGACCCAACAAAAAAGAAAAGAAAAGGCAAGCAGCAATCGCATTTTTCACGAGCATCTACTATAGAATTCTGTCACATTAAAGAAAATAATTGGAGCCTTGGTAGACATACAGCTCGCTATCGAAAAACAATATCTATACATATCATACTGTGTAGCGATTCTTGGCACCTCTGTCGAGCTTCATTGCGTCGTCCTGAAAAGAACGGAACAATTTGTTACTTGGGAGGGAGGAATATCACAATACCAATGTGCATAATTGCTGATTTTATTTTGAAACAATTTCTTACATGAAATATGAATCCTATGGTGTCATTGTAATCAAGGAGCTCCTTCCATTGTTTCCCAATGCTCAACTGCAGCAAGAAAATGTGCGTAATAAGGCGCCATCCAAGTTTTCTGAGTGAGATCAAATGTAAAAAAAGAAGGTTCATTTTAACAGCAATTACCTGAGCAGCTTCATTTGATGCATTCTTAGTCCAAATAGCAACCTTATCCTGCTTCTGTCTGACATTGACAACAGCACCGCAAATTTCATCTCCGTGGTCAAATTGCTCTCCAATCATTGCCAGCAGCTGAAAAGAAAGGAAAAAAAAAATTCAGAGGCTGAGGAATTCATCATCTAATTATTGTATTACAAATCCATTTTAAAGCATACCGTATACAGCCAACAAGTGTCCGACTTCCCCCTCGGGAAGGTTATAGTCCATCTCCCTCCATTAGCACAAACAGGATCCTCCCATTTTGGCTCAATTTTGAATTTGAAGCAGTGAAAGTCAGCACCCTGGGCCAATTTGCTTGGATGACGTACGTTATTGTATATGCTGAATGATGAAACAGGAAAACAAGTTAAAAAATATATATAAAAAAATAAAAAAAAATAAAAACTAAAGAAGCTTCAAGAGTTTAGACAAGGAAAAGCCTAGGAAAGGAGACAGCAACCAACAGCAGTACTGCAATACATTGCCCGAAAACAGTTAAAATAGCTAAAGTTACACCACGGGTGGTGTCACAAGGTAAAAGCTCAAAACACTGATTTAAGATGTGTGTTTGAAAATCGACTACCTCAAGAGCATCATTTCAAATTTACAAGTGCAGAAGTAAAGTATATACAGGGAACAGAGAAAAATAAAAAAATAAAAAAAATTTAAAGGGAAAGAATCAAAGAGTTCGGATTCCACTTGGTGTTGGCGAGCCGGTGCGTTCAATGGGTTGAAGAATGATGCCTAAATTACGAAGGCCATACTAAATTATATGGTTAACGAAACCAAATCTAATGATGAAGTATATCAATAAAAAAGCTTAGAGTTGTTCAGATTAAAATTTCTAGATTAGACAGCCATGAAAGCATCCCAAGCATATATCGAACCGTGGGCATTCAACAGCTAAGAACAATCTCTGATTACAATCAAAACTTCAACCAGAACAATAATACAGAACTAGAACATAAACAAATAGAAACCATATTCCCTCCACATTCCTCTAATCTCTAAGAACTCAAGAAGTTCCTTAAATCCAACAAATGAAAAGCATATTTCCTTTACATTCAACTTATTGAAATTCATATTTCCGTTACATTCAACAACTGAAATTCATATCATTAGGTCCAATCCGCAATGCATTATAAGAACAATATAGTTAAGTCAATGTTTTTCATTCAAGATACCAAATCTCAGCAAAAGAAATCACTTAACCCCAGATAAACAAACATTTTCTTTAAAGGATAAAGAAAAAGAAACAGCTTTTCAGTCCTCTAAAGAGAGAATATAAAAAAAATCCAAATCTTCAAATTCTTATTCGTCGAATCCAATTTCGTCGTGACAAGATGCAAACTTTCACACCGTCACCCCCATTATCCCGTCACCCAAACAAAAAGCGAAATCAAAATCAAAAGATTCAGCAAAAAGAAGATAAAGAACGAAGAAAACAAACCTCCAGAACTTCTCGACGGTGGTGAAGGTATAGATCGGGCGAATGGAGTTTCCCCAAGCAGTTTGCTTGGACTTGGCGGTGGGGCTATCGAACCAGAACGTCCATGAATGTTCCAGAGAGTGTGGCTGTTGGATTATTCCCATCGATTGCTTCGAAGAACCAGAATCCTCGTCTCCGACGATCTCTCCCTCCTCCGGCTCATCGTCTTCCTCATCTCCGCGAGCCCTAGGGTTTAAGTTCGGATTCTCGAGGGCTGATGATGACGAATTTGCTGCGCCCTCCACTACCATTTTCGATCGTCGATTGATTTTCTCTCTTTTCCGCTTCTTTCTTCCTTAACTTTCTCTCGCTTTCTTGCTCTTTTGCTCGGCGTTCTCGAGTGAAAACCTGTACCAGAATTTTGGGGGCTTTACTTGCTTAAGTACGCTTATTATGGTTGTGTTTGTTGGGCCTTGATTTTCAATGAGCCGTGTTTATATGGGTGGATGTTCTGGGCTTTTTTCTTGATTGATGGGCTTAGACTAAGCAATGCTTTTCGGGATCCTTACAAAAATGCCATGTCCCAAATGCCACTATTTGGCAACCTCTTGATTGGACACTTTACTACTTTGCCACATGAGAGTACTAGTCAAAAGTTAAAAGGATACATGTTAAAGGTCAACACAAAATGCTTTATCCAAATTACCCTTATTAATTAAAAAAAAATCTACAAGACACAAAATTGCCCATTTTGTGGAAATTCTACAAGAATATTTCGTGTTTTTAACATGAATAGCGGACGTCTCCAGCAAGAGTCGTCAATGCTGGTCATCGGAATATTCTAGTGGAATGTTTTGGATATTTTACTAAAATATTTTTTTTATTTTCGACATAGATATTTGAATGTCTCTAGCTCCAGCCACCGGCGCCGGCTATGGGAAAATTCTAGTAGCATATTTTGCTCATTCTACTAGAATATTTTCTGTTTTCAACAAGAATGATCCGAAATCTCTGGTTCCAACTGCCGCTGCCGGCGCCGGTCGTCGAAATATTCTAGTAGAATAATATGAGTATTCTAGTAGAATATCAAAATATTCTACTAAAATATTTTCTATTTTCGACATGGATGGTGAGATGTCTCCGGCTCCGGCCTCTAGCGCCAGTCGTCGGAATATTCTAGTATAATATTTTGCTTATTGTACTACAATATTTTCTGTTTTCAACAAGAATGGTCAAAAATCTTCGCTCCAACTGCCCGCGCAGGTCACCGGAAATATTCTACTAGAATATTTTGAATATTCTACTTATAAATTTTCAATTTTAATATGGATGGTTGGATGTTGCTGGCTCCAGTTGTCGAAATATTCTAGTAAAATATTTTGGTTACTCTACTAAAATATTTTATGTTTTCAACATGGATGGTCGGGCGTATTCAGCTCCGACTATCGGCACCGGTCACCAGATTATTTTGGTTATTCTACTAAAATATTTTGAATATTCTACTAGAAAATTTTCAGTTTTTAATATGGATAGTCGAATGTCTCCGGCTCTGGCCATTGGCACCGATTGCGGAATATTCTAGTATAATATTTTTGTTACTCTAGTAGAATATTTTGGATATTCTACTAGAAAATTTTCAGTTTTTAATATGGATGGCCGGATGTCTCTAACTCCAATCACCGGCATCGAAATATTCTAGTAGATATTGCTGCATACTCTATTATAATATTTTGAATACTTTAATAGAATTTTTTTAGTTTTCTATATGTATGGCCGGATGTCTCTGACTCCGGTTACCGGCGACAATCACCAGATTATTCTAATAGAATATTCAATATATTCTATTAGAATCTTTTGAATGTTCTATTAAAATTTTATTAGTTCTTTAACCAAGAAGTCAAACTATAGCTTAGTATGTGATTTAGTTTCTGTTTGAATTATAAGGGCAAAAAGTAAATTTAAACAGTAAACTCAAATTTCAAAAGAGAAAACAGTATTTAAAAAAAAAAAAAAAAACTTTTTAAATAGTGCTCTAAAAATCGTTTTAAAAATGGTAATTCAAACGGATTATGGTGTTGCATTATAGATAGATGCTATTATCCCAGTATCTATCGGCAGCCACCATTAATATAACACGTGCGTACTGTCGTGATCCTCATCCTTATGTATAAGATTTAATTAGTAGAAGTATCGTCCAAGGTCAAAGAGAATGCCGTTATTTCATCAAATTTAAATATCAACATTGTGTCCGAGTGGAAATGGATGTACAAAAAAGGGGGTTAGTGTCTTTAACAATAAAAGTGGACAAAATTGCAATGAAAAAAAAAAAGTTAATCATAGGAAAACTTGTGTTGTATTGGATGACGGTCCAATAGGAGTGAATTGTAAAATTCTTGACGAATAAACAAGCCATGTATTGGCTTAGCTTTTTATTGTAAGCTTAAGAACCGTGCAAGATGTGTAAGTATGCTGGTTGCACTCCGTTGGCTTTCTCACCATAATTGTTCTCTTCGTTTTCCTTCTTTTTTTCCCCTGCCAAAATGAACCTCTTTTCTGACCGACATTGGGAATCTTTTGGTACCCAGTCTTGTTTTTGAAAATTTAAATTCAATACTATGGTCTAGTTTTGTGTAATTTTGTTAAGTTGCTGTACGGTTGTGACGTATAGCAGCTTACTAGCAGTGCTCCTAATCTAAAATCTAAAACTAGTAGGCCAAAGTTTTCTTACTACCAACTTTTATCTGGTCGAAATTAAAATTTCTTTCTTAAAGAGAAGGCAAGGATTGAAGCTGAAATAAGAGCTACTGAAGCTGCGTCAAGAGTGAAGGCTGAAACCGAGTTGAAGCAGCACCGAGAAAGGGAAAGAGAAGCCGCTCGAGCTGCACTTGACAAGGTTTACTCTTTTCTTCCATCAAAATTTTTTATGCTTTCTCATATGTAATCTTGAAGCTCTGATGAATTTAGTGCTCACGTCCAACCAAGATGGAGAGAACCATTGAAATCGGGCACAACTTGGAAGTGCTGAAGGAACTTGAAATATTGTGCGGGTTCACACCATCATCATATCAACATCTCACCAGGGACAAAGGCCGTGAAGTATTAATGGTATAGTCTTGCCCGGCTGATGTGCGGTCTCCCTTGGAGCAGCTAGGTCTATTTATGAAAGACGAATAACTTCAAGATGAGGATGAAAATGAAGAGGAGGCTATTCTGAATAGCGATGGAGAGGAAGGAGAAATTTTTGATAGAGATTAAAGTCTGTCTTGGCCTTTGTTTCTATCGTCTTGATAGAAACTCAACTCTCTTGTTCTAGTATTTGGTTGTGTTTCTTTTTTTTCAGCTCAGCTTGTTTATATGATTATTGTGAGAGGGGCGAAAAGGATTCTCAAATGACGTTTTTGGCAAGACTTCATTTTTGTGAATAGAATTCGAAAGACATAAAAATGCTGATCTAACTGTGACGAAAAAAGAACGTAGATACAAACAAAGTGTTCAACAGTAGTCGGTGAATTTGACTATTCTCGCAAATATACTCTTTCCCCATTTTCCCAATCTTTCTGAATCTCATTTCTACACGAAGTCTCTTATAATGTTGTATTATCATTCCGATCATTAAATATGATGTAGCTTATGATGTTTCTAAAGAAAGTCTAATTGAACTTTTGTTGATATCTCGACAACTTTTCGAATAACATGTGATATGACGAAATGATTCTACAAGACAAAGGCAAGTGGTGTGTTTTTCTCAGCTCGAATATGATCCGTTTGATAAAGCTTTTGTCTTTGATTAGTAGAATAATAGAAATAAAAATTCTAAATGTTTGAAATTACATTTTTAAAAGAATTTAACAGATCATAATAGTTTTTAAATTTTCTAATGAACAATAAAAATACAGTTTATGATGTTCATTCTAGAGAGAGTGCTCTTTTGACAGATTATCTAAACGTTTTTGGAAGCAGTTTTTGCAGTTAAGAAGCCAAAAGTAGCT
Source organism: Ficus carica (assembly GCA_009761775.1). Classification (NCBI taxonomy): domain Eukaryota; kingdom Viridiplantae; phylum Streptophyta; class Magnoliopsida; order Rosales; family Moraceae; genus Ficus; species Ficus carica. The sequence goes on from CM019739.1 coordinate 6,449,579, forward strand.
TTAAAGATGCTTTGCCCAAAAAACTCGTCGTAATTCATCAACTTGTTTGCCAAATTTCATTACGATTTTAACTTTGATGAAAATTTCATTACACTAGCTTTTTATAATGAATATTCTAGAAGCAAGCAGAAAACCGAATGAAAATATCGATATTAGTACATGACACTACTTAAGGCAAACGGAAAGAAATCATGCAATTTAGTCAGGAAGAAGAATTGATTCCAACTATGGCATGTCAAAACTTGGAGGAAACAAGTTCATCGTACACATCCATTCCACATTCCCCTACTAATTCAAGGCCCAACAAAAAAAAAAAAGAAAAGGCAAGCAGCAATCGCATTTTTCTCGAGCATTTACTATAGAATTCTGTCACATTAAAGAAAACAATTGGAGCCTTGGTAGACATACAGCTCGCAACCGAAAAACAATATCTATACATATCATACTGTGTAGCGATTCTTGGCACCTCTGTCGAGCTTCTTTGCGTCATCCTGAAAAGAACGGAACAATTTGTTACTTAGGAGGGAGGAATATCACAATACCAATGTGCATAGTTGCTGATATTAGTTTGAATCAAATTCTTACATGAAACATGAATCCTATGGTGTCATTGTAATCAAGGAACTCCTTCCATTGTTTCCCAATGCTCAACTGCAGCAAGAAATGTGCGTAATAAGGCATCATCCAAGTTTTCTGAGTGAGATCAAATGTAAAAAAAAAAAAGGTTCATTTTAACAGCAATTACCTGAGCAGCTTCATTTGATGCATTCTTGGTCCAAATAGAAATCTTATCCTGCCTGACTCTGACATTGACAACAGCACCGCAAATTTCATCTCCGTGGTCAAATTGCTCTCCGATCATTGCCAGCAGCTGTAAAGAAGGGGAAAAAATTCAGAGACTGAGTAATTCATCATCCAATTATTGTACTACAAATCCTCTTCGGAGCATACCGTATACAGCCAACAAGTGTCCGACTTCCCCCTCGGGAAGGTCATAGTCCATTTCCCTCCATTAGCACACACAGGATCCTCCCATTTTGGTTCAATTTTGAATTTGAAGCAGTGAAAGTCAGCACCCACGGCCAATTTGCTCGGATGATGTATGTTATTGTATATACTGAGTAATGAAACAAGAAAAGATGTTAATCATTTTAAGCAGAAGGGAAAAAAAAGAGAGGGAAAAAAAGAGAGCAAAACTAAAGAAGCTTCGAGAGTTTAGAAAAGGAATAGCCCAGAAACAGTTAAATATAGCTAACATAAGCCTCTGGTGGTGTCTCCATTGAAAGCTCAAAACACTGATTTAAGATACGTGTTTGAAAATTGACTAACTCAAGATCATAATTTCAAATTTACAAGTGTAGAAGTAAAGTACATACAGGGAACAGAGAAAAAAAATATTTTAAAAAGGGAAAAAATCAAAGGGTTCGGATTCCACTTGGCGTTTGTGAGCTGGTGTATTCAACAGGTTGAAGAATGATGCCTAAATTATGAAGGCCATACTAATTTATATGGTTAACGAAACCAAATCGAATACTAAAGTAGATCAATTAAAATGCTTAGAGTTGTTCTGATCGAAATTTTCTTGACTAGACAACCATAAAAGCATCCCAAACATATACCGAACCGCGGGCATTCACAAGCTAAGAACAATCTCTGATTACAACCAAAACTTTAATCATAACAATAATACAGAACTGGAATATAAACAAATAGAAACCATTGTCCCTCCACATTCCTCTAATCTCTAAGAAATCAAGAAGTTCCTTAAATTCAACAAATGAAATGCATATTTCCTTTACATTCAATTTAATCAAATTCATATTTCCGTTAAATTCAACAAGTAAAATTCATTTCATTAGGTCAAATCCGAAATGAAATATGAGAACAATAGTCAATGTTTTTCATTCAAGATACCAAATCTCAGCAAAAGAAATCACTTAACCCCAGATAAACAAACATTTTCTTTAAAGGACAAAGAAAAAGAAACAGATTATCAGTTCTCTAAAGAGAAATAATAAAATAAATCCAAATCTTCAAATTCTTATTCGAAAAAACCAATTTCGTCGGGAAAAGATGCAAACTTTCTCACCGTTTCCCTCATTTTCCCGTCACCCAAACAAAAAGCAAAATCAAAATCAAAGATTCAGCTAAAAGGAGATAAAGAACGAAAAAAACAAACCTCCAGAACTCCTCGGCGGTGGTGAAGGTATAGATTGGGCGAATGGAGTTTCCCCAAGCAGCTTGCTTGGACTTGGCGTAGGGGCTATCGAACCAGAACGTCCATGAATGTTCCAGAGGGTGTGGCTGTTGGATTATTCCCTTCGATTGCTTCGAAGAACCAGAATCCTCGTCTCCGACGATCTCTCCCTCCTCCAGCTCATCGTCTTCCTCGTCTCCGCGAGCCCTAGGGTTTGGGTTCGGATTCTCGAGGGCTGATGATGAAGACTTTGCTGCGTCCTCCACTATCATTTTCGATCGTCGATTGATTTTCTTTCTTTTCTGCTTCTTTTTTCCTTGGATTTATTTTAGCCCCTTTACCATATACCCAGTTTAATTTTCGGGTAAAACTGTGATATAATCTCTTTAAGAGTAATTATTGATAGAGTTCTTTTTTGAATTATTAAGATTTAATCAAACGGTAGATATTTATTAATGTATCATAATTACCATATACCTTATCTCATTTTACCTCTTCCCACCCCAATCTTCTCCATTGCCGGCGATCTTCTCGCCGTCGTCAGCGACCCCTCAACGCCAGCGACCACACCCCAGGCTTGGCCGGCCCCCATCTCATCACTGGCAACCACCCCTCCCCCTCCGACCCTCCTGCACCCCAAGCTCGGCCGACCCCCCCCCGACCCCACTCCCACCCCAGGTCCCCCATCCCCTGGCCCCCCACTCCCCGACACCCCCTTCCCCACTAGCCCGGTGCTCCCCCGCCCCACCCAAGCCTCCCCGGGCCCCTGATGCCCCTCTCTCTCGCTTCTCCTCTCTCCCTGCCCTCGGCCCCCCGACGACCCCCCCACCTTACCCCAACCCCAACCCCGACAGGGACCCCCCTCTCTCTCTCTCTCTCTCTTCTCGCCGGGGGGAGTCGGTCTCGTCGGGGGTGTGGGGGGGATCTTTTGGGGGGGGGGGGGGGGGGGGAGCAGGCCGGGAAGAGAGAGAGAGGAGAAGAGAGAGGGGTGGGGGGTCCCCGCCTGGGGGGGCCAGGGGACGAGGGCCTAGGGTGGGGTGTTGGGGGAGGGGGGCTCCGGAGGGCTGGGGCAGGCGTGAGGGCCGGGGGCAGGGAGAGAGGAGAAGAGAGAGAGAGGGGTGTCGGGGGAGAAGAGAAAGAGAGAGCGGGGAAGAGAGAGATAGAGGGCCGGGAAGGCCTAGGTGGGGGTGGGGGGGGAAGCGCCGGGCTAGGGGGGGGGGGGGGGAGAGGGGGTGTCGGGGAGTGGGGGGTCTGGGGGAGGGGGGGACCTAGGGTGGGAGTGGGGGCCGGGGGTGGGGGGCCAGCTGGGCTTGGGTTGGGGGGGGGGGGGGGCTGGGGGTGTGGTCATCGGCGTCGGGGGTAGTTGGCTACAAGGCACAAGTCGCCAGTGACGTAGAAGATTGGGGTGGGAAGGGGTAAGATGAGATAAGGTGTATGGTAATTATAATACACCAACAATATATCAACCGTTTGATTAAATCTTAACGGTTCAAAATAAAATTCTACCGATAGTTACTTTAGAAGAGAACTCTACCACAGTTTTACCATTTTTTTTGTTTTGGGGGGATGGTAACAAATAGCATATTTTTATACATAGTTTTAAAATTTATAACATATTTTTAAAATCATAATCAATTATAGCATATGTTGATGTTTTTTATGCTTTCTTCCATCATAATTTTTTATGCTCTCTCATGTGTAATATTGAAGCTCTGATGAAATTAGTACTCATGTCCAACCCAGATGGAGAGAACCATTGAAATTGGGCACTACTTGGAAGTGCTAAAGGAACTTGAAATATTGTGCGGGTTCACACCATCATCGTATCATCATCTCTCCAAAGACAAGGGCCATGAAGTATTAATGGTATCGCCTTGGCCGGCTGATATGCGATCTCTATTGGAGCAGCTAGGTCTATTTATAAAAGACGAATATCCTCAAGATGAGGATGAAAACGAAGAGGAGGCTATTCTGAACGGTGAAGGAGAGGAAGGAGAAATTTTTGATAGAGATTAAAGTCTGTCTTGGCCTATGTTTCTATCGTCTTGATGGAAACTCAACGCTCTTCGTGTTAGTATTCGGTTGTGTTTCTTTTTTCCAGCTCAGCTTGTCTATATGATTATTGTGAGAGGGGGGAAAGGGACTTGTAAATGACATTTTTTTTTTGGCCGACTTAAATTTTTGTGAATAGAATTCGAGAGACGTAAAAATACTGATCTAGTTGTGGCGAAAAAAGAACGTTAGATACCAAAAAAAAAAAAATGTTCAACAGTACTTGGTGAATTTGACTATTCTCACAAATAAACTCTTTTACCTATTTTCCCAATCTTTCTTAATCCCATTTCTACACTCTTATAATGTTGTATTATCATTCCGATCGTTAAATATGATGTAGCTGACTGTTGATATGTCTAAAAAAGGTGTGATTAAATCTGATCGAACTTTTGTTGATATCTTGACAACATATCAACGATGTGACATGACAAATTGATTCTAAGGTACAAGGGCAAGTGGTTTGTTTTTCTCAACTCGAATATGGTCCGTTTGACAAAACTTTTATCTTATGATCAGTAGAAGAATAGAAATAAAAATTCCAACTTTCAAGCTTTTGTCACCTTGTTGTTTGTCATCTTCACATTGTCTGCGAAGTTTCATTAGGATTTTAACTTTAATGAGAATTAGTACATGACTCTACTTAAGGCAAACGTAAAGACATCATGCAATTTAATTAGAAGACGAAGAGGACTTGATTCCAACTATGCCATGTCAAAACTTGGAGGAAACAAGTTCATCGTACACATCCATTCCACATTCCCTTACTAATTCAAGACGGGAAAAAAAAAGAAAAAAATGCAAGCAGCAATCGCATTTTCCTAGAGCATCTAGTATAGAATTCTGTCACATTTAAGAAAACAATTTGGAGTCTTGGCAGACATACAGCTCGCAACCGAAAAACAATATCTATACATATCATACTGTGTAGCGATTCTTGGCACCTTTGTCCAGCTTCTTTGCGTCATCCTGAAAAGAACGGAACAATTTGTTACTTGGGAGGAATATCACAATACCAATGGGCATAGTTGCTGATATTAGTTTAAATCAAATTCTTACATGAAATATGAATCCTATGGTGTCATTGTAATCAAGGAACTCCTTCCATTGTTTCCCAATGCTCAACTGCAGCAAGAAGATGTGCGTAATAAGGCATCGTCCAAGTTTTCCAAGTGAGATCAAATGTTAAAAAAAGAAGGTTCATTTTAACAGCAATTACCTGAGCAGCTTCAGTTGATGCAATCTTGGTCCAAATAGAAATCTTATCCTGCCTGTTTCTGACATTGACAACAGCACCGCAAATTTCATCTCCGTGATCAAATTGCTCTCCGATCATTGCCAGCAGCTGTAAAGAAGGGGAAAAAAAATCACAGGCTAAGTAATTCATCATCCAATTATTGTATTACAAATCCACTTCAGAGCATACTGTATACAGCCAACAACTGTCCAACTTCCCCCTCGGGAAGGTCATAGTCCATTTCCCTCCATTAGCACAAACAGGATCCTCCCATTTTGGTTCAATTTTGAATTTGAAGCAGTGAAAGTCAGCACCCACGGCCAATTTGCTTGGATGATGAATGTTATTGTATATGCTGAAAACAGGAAAAGATGTTAATCATTTTAAGTAAACAGGAAGAAAAAAAAAGGGAAAAAAAAAAAGGGGGAAAAACTAAAGAAGCTTCGAGAGTTTAGAAAAGGAAAAGCCGAGGAAAGGAGACAGCAATCAACTGCAGTACTGCAATACTGCGCGAAAACAGTTAAAAATAGCTGAAGTTAAACCACTGATGGTGTCACTAGGTAAAAGCTCAAAACACTGATTTAAGATACGTGTTTGAAAATCGACTACCTCAAGAGCATCATCTCAAATTTACAGGTGCAGAGGTAAAGTATATACAGGGAATATAGGGGATAAAAAAAATTTAAAAAGGGAAAGAATCAAAGAGTTCGGATTCCACTTGGCTTTGGCGAGCCAGTGTATTCAATGGGTTGAAGAATGATGCCTAAATTACGAAGGCCGGAATAATTTATATGGTTAATGAAACCAAATCTAATACTAAAGTAGATCAATTAAAATGCATAGAGTTGTTCTGATTAAAAATTTCTTGACAAGACAATCATGAAAACATCCCAAAACATATAGCAAACCACGGGCATTCACCAGCAAAGAACAATCTCTGAATACAACCAAAACTTCAATCATATTTATAATACAGAACTAGAACATAAACAAATAGAAACCATAGTCCCTCCACATTCCTCAAATCTCTAGAACTCAAGAAGTTCCTTGCATTCAACAAATGAAATCCACATCAATTACAAGAACAATATAGTTAAATCAATGTTTTTCATTCAAGATACCAAATCTCAGCAAAAGAAATCATTTAACCCCAGATAAACAAAGAAATTACCTGACCATATACAAAGAACAAAATTTGGGAAACATTTTCTTTAAAGGATTAAGAAAAAGAAACAACTTTTCAGTCCTCTAAAGAGGATTTTTTTTTTTTTTTTTTTTTTTTTTTTTTATTTTTTATGAATACCACCTCAAAAGAGGCTCATATTATTAATGAAAAGAAAACTATAACAAGCAACACAAACAATCAAAAAAAATCTATAAAAATTATAAAAATAATCCAAATCTTCAAATTCTTATTCGTCAATATCCAATTTCGTCATGACAAGATGCAAACTTTCTCACCGTTTCCCACATTTTCCCGTCACCCAAACAAAAAGTAAAATCAAAATCAAAGATTCAGCAAAAAGAAGATAAAGAACGAAGAAAACAAACCTCCAGAACTTCTCGACGGTGGTGAAGGTATAGATCGGGCGAATGGAGTTTCCCCAAGCAGTTTGCTTGGACTTGGCGGTGGGGCTATCGAACCAGAACGTCCATGAATGTTCCAGAGGGTGTGGCTGTTGAATTATTCCCTTCGATTGCTTCGAAGAACCAGAATCCTCGTCTCCGACGATCTCTCCCTCCTCCAGCTCATCGTCTTCCTCGTCTCCGCGAGCCCTAGGGTTTGGGTTCGGATTCTCGAGTGCTGATGATGAAGACTTTGCTGCGTCCTCCACTACCATTTTCGATCGTCGATTGATTTTTACTCTTTTCCGCTTCTTTTTCTTAACTTTCTCTCGCTTTCTCGCTCTTTTTATCGGCGTTCTCGAGGAAAACCTGAACCAGAATTTTGGGGGCTTTACTCGCCAAAGTACGATTATTATGGTTGCGTTTTCCGTTTTCTGTTTCTCGAAAAGATTGGGCTCGATTTTTAAATGGGCCTTGTTTATCTGGGTGTTCTGGGCCTCTTCTGCTTGTTGGTGGGCTTACGCTAAGGAACGTCTTTCGGTTCTTTACATAAATGCCACAAATTCAAGCCTCCAAAAAATGTGACTCCATGTCTTGTCTTTATATTTAATAAATATACTCTTTAATGATCAATAACCACAGTGAGGCCCTTCCATATTTGTCCGTATTCACCGTGATACCGACTAGTAACTGTTGACGAATGGTTAATTGATCAGTAACCATCGTGATATCGACATTCAACAGTTTTTATTAATAATCATCTTGATACCGATTGGTATCTACTATTGACACGAGTGTGTCACGATTCATTGGCATCATTCTCCCACCATAGATGACACGTATAGTAGATCTAATACATAGCTCGCTTGGGTTGTGGATTTGGGTTTGCTTTCGAGTTTTGTTCTCTTCAATATTGGGCTTAGATTTTAGGTGGGTTGCATTCATCTAGATTAAAAAGCTATTCCAGGCCATTTTAGTGGTTGATGAGCTGAAACTAAACAATGGCTTGTATGGTTCTCGAAAGGGATTAAAATAGCAAATTAAAGACCGAGGTAAAGTACCTGAATTACATAAATTTAAATACCATTACCCTAATATGACACAAAAGTTTAACATTAGAGTAATATGACACAATAACAAAACTAAAGTTTGTGTCATGTGATCAAAAAGGGGGAATTCGTGTCAAGTTGATCAATAGATGAAAAAAATATGACTATTGGATAATTTTCTCTTAAAAATGTACTCTCTTACTACTTAGATATGCACTTCTCTCATACTTATCAAATTTGGGCTCTCCTTATTTGAAGTTGCAAAATAATGTAGATAAAATTATCTATAAGTTCATAATTTTCCCTATCTCCACTCTCCCTCCTCCTCTTCTCGTGCTTGCCCTCCGGTTCTAAAGCATGCAACACTCACAGTTATATAGCATGGCAGATGTTTGACACGGTCATGCGGATAGCTTAAAAAAGGTAGATTTGCAACATCGGTCCTTGACCTCTACACGCGTTGTGTAGAGGTCAAGGACCGATGTTGTCCCTAAGGTTTTTTTTTTCACTGTTTACGTAACAAATCTCTCCTTTTTTAAAGATCATTCAATTTTGTTGTTTAGTCATGAGTCATGACGTGCTTAGACGTGCACTCTTAACAAACTGAATTTTGCTATAAACAAAAAGCTTATTATTTGCATGAGTGGTCCCAACTTCTTACTTTTGTCAGAATTTGATCCTCAACCTTCTTTCAGTATGTCCTTCAAACTTCCAACCTTCCATTTCTTTTACAATCCCGTCCCTAACACCGCCTAGTTACTAATATATTTAGCACAAAAAGTGCAAATGACACAAATTTGACATACCGTACTTTTTTTGTGATCCCAAATGCAAAACTATATCTCAAATTCCACAATTTGGAATTTATATAGGGAAGTCTTTTACTTTCAATGATTATAATAAATAAGTTTAAAAGTCCACATTAACTACGATAGGCAATAAAATGTCATATTTAGTCATTTGGAGATTTTTTCTTAACCAAGAAGTCAAACTATAGCTTAGTATGTGATTTAGCTTCAACACTATAGAGAACTTATCAAATAATATCTCAAAAACAGTTTCACAACGGTGATTCAAATGGATTATAATGTTGTATTGTAGATACTCTTATCTCAATATCCATCGGCTGCCACCGTGAACATACTACCTATGCTGTCGTGACCATTTTAAGATTTATTGTTAGGGGAAGTATTGTCGATCGTCAAAGAGAATATTACGTTAATTCATTAGATTTAAAAATCAACATGGTGTCCGAGTGCATGGAAGTGGATGAACAAAAAAAGGGGGTCTCAAGCTCGGTATATACAGTGTCTTAACAATAAAAGTGGACAAAATTGCAATGAAAGAGTTCATTAGGTATCTTAATGCTAAGGAAAAAAACAAAAAAACAAAAAAAAACAAAAAGAAAAAAAAGTTGATGATCGATTTGCAACAGAGATAAAGGTTTGGGGACCATTAGCACAACTAAGCCTTAATTTTTTACGACACACCCTTTGTAAATCATGTGATTACTAAACGAGAAATTTGAACCGGATAAATGGGAAAACGGGCCTAACATGCTAGAAAATATAGTAACATTGAGTATCTGAATGCAACAAAAGAAAACATAGGGACCTAAGTGCAATATAAGTGTACGATTAGGGACCAACGGCACAAATAAGCCCAAAAAAAAAAAGGAACTGTGTAAAATGCTAGAATAATATGATTACGTAATGCACAATAGTTTAGTAATCAAAATTGAAAACGCTTCAAGATGAGAAGTTTGACCCACTCAGCATTAGATCATAAAGCATCTATATATATTAATTGTTAATAGTAATTAAACACACCCATAAATTGGATTTTAATTTACCTGACTTGATCAAAATCTCAAGACAGATATATAGCTGCATGTTTTCATATATATATATATATATATATATCTATTTATTTGGTAGAAAGCTACACGTTAATACTAATCTATATATTGGTGGAAGATATACAAATCGATCAAATTGTAAATCATAAATAAATATTCAAAAGACAACGAGACAAATGCGTTACAAATTGATTTTTTTTTTCTGCAAGATGAAATTTTTTTCCTCAAAACATTTTCGATATTTTGTTAATATTTCTGTAAGTGTCCATGATATTGTTTAATATACACGATCGTATGTATACATTTACATTTTATCGACATTTGCGACATCATGAATTTGCAACAGTTTCTGCCGCGCGCTTTGAAAATGTCCTAACATTATAACGTTAGATATTTTGTTTTTTGAAACTGTTTTGTAGATTCTTTAGCTCACATATGTTTCACGCAATTTTTAATCTTTTGAAATTTGGCATGAGGAGAAATGTTTTTTAGATTCTAGAAAGCCGAGAAAGATTATTTATTTATTTATTTTTAATTCCATATCTTTGAAAAAGAAGGAAAAACGTAATTTTTTTTCATTATTCCATATCTTTGAAAAAGAAGGAACAAATAATCACTTCCTACTAATTAAAATGCACTACCTACTAATTAAAATGCATTTTCAACATGTTAAATTTCCTTTTTTCTTTATATAAAAATTGGAAACTTGGGAGAGCGTGCCCTATTAATGACTGTTTCTTTTGCCCTATCAACATGTTTCTTTGCATTTCTTGTCGACAGTGCGATTTGGTGAAGGCATTCCCCAGAAACAGAGGTGGCGATGGTTGTCGGAAGAGCGCCGCGACCTTGAGGGTATCGGCAACTACGTTGTCGAGGGTCCGGAACTCTAGCCCAGTTCTTGTTTTGGCATCTGGAGTGCTGAAATCACAAGCCTAGATTTCGATTCATAAGTACATGTAATTGATTTGGATTTTGAAATTTTATGTTTATTTCGTGTATGGAATTAATTTTTAGATTGATTTGTTATTTTTGGGAAAGTCAAGACAAGAAAGAGATACAGTACATTTTATTTTATTTGGAATTTACATATTCTTTTCTCTTGTAATGGTTAATACTTTAGATTTGGATCGATAATTAATTGTTCTAAGAACTATGGAAGAGGAAGATGCAAGGTGGTTTAAGGTGCGGCGGATTTGCAATATTGTTCTACCCATATCTGATTTTTTTTTTTTTTTTTTTACTAGGAAAGACGCGGTGTTGTGCTTGTTTAATAATAAGTTTCTGGACGAGGGTGATCTGAAAAGTTGGAATTGCAGATCTGTACCCAATATTCAAATATTTCAACTTTTCACCCCAAAAAAAAAAAAATCTCGGATCTTACAATTGGTTGGTTCCTAACCTAACTTCACAAATTTTTGCCCCAAAATAGCAGTCAAGCAAGTGTTCAGCTAAACTAGCTAGCTGTACAAGGATAAAGTGGAAATGAAATTTGCTTTGTCATGTACAAAATTGTTCTTTCAGACGTGGTTTTGCACTTCTAATATGTAATTAGATTGTCACAATTAACCTTATAATAATTACGTGATCATATCATAGGTATTTATATATATATATATATATATGTCTATACTATATTATAGAAAGGCTTCAACCTAGAATCTCAGGGTTTAAGAATTTATGCTTTTTTCATTTAATCTCTTTCAATGGCTTTATTATTATTATTATTATTATTATTTATTTATTTATTTTATAAATATTTCAATGGCTTTTATTGATCCACATGACATATTACTCTTTTCGACATCTTACACTTCAGTTAACAACAACTCACTACAACTTCAAGAAGACCTCATCATTATCTCCATTTCATGTCTTTTATCTTTTTTTTTTAATTGATGTTTTTTTTTTTGGTTACAAAAATGTGCCCTGTCCTGAGTGCAATTTGCAAATAAATGGTTGTTTGAAATTATCTTGGTTAAACTTAGTTTCATTTCGCTTTTAGGTCCAAACCTAAAGGTGTTCATATCAATTTTGCTCTGTTTTTTGCAAACAACAAAAAAAAAAAATATAACTAATTGTTGAAAAGTCAACAAATTTCAATCGAAAAGGTTCATTTTAAAACCCATACACCAAACGCAAGTTAAAGAAATTGGTAAACCATTTGATTAGCACGAGAAAAGGAAAAAAATTGAAAAAAAAAAAAAACTCAGTATCTTTGGTTGACCAAAAAAAAAAAAATCTCGTTTATTTTCTGTCTCCTTATCTGCACGTACTATGATTTTTTAAGGAGGCCGTAATGTGATTTTCTTTACTATGTACAATAAATTATTTACAAATTATATTGCTGTTTGTTAATTTTTTCTCTTGAAATGTATGGACAAAAGGTACATACTTTTAAAAACGCAATATTTCTTGCTTTTTTCAAAAAAAAAAGAAAAAAAAAAGAGAGTATAAAAGAACTGATATATATATAATTAGGGAACTATAAAAATTTTCATTAACTTAAATTAAATGATAATATTTACTCTATAAAATGATTTTTATATACTATATAATATATATCATGTTATATACATGATAGTTAAAAAATAAATATATCAGTATTGATTTTTTTTTTCATGCATTCAAAAGAATCATATATACATCCTTATAATTAGGTTTAATTGTTTATAGGCTAAAAATTTTAAAAAATAAAAGAAATTTGAACATTAAATAAAATCCAGCTAAATCAAAGTTTTAGTTATTTGAGTTTTTTTTTTTTTTTTGTAATTTATTTGGCCATTATAAAAATAATATTTAATAAATTCTTTGAATGTGTATTTCTGCTGTATTATTTTTATCAATACACCGAACATGTTTGATTTAGTAATACAAATACATTATCTTCTCATTAGAAATTTAATAACTAAAGTACAATAGTGCCGTAGGTATAAAACCATACAAGTATACATATACAGATATATATATATATATATATATATATATCATAGAAGCTCTATATAATGTACATATATATATTTATATGAAACTCTAGCTAACATTCAAGAGTTCCTAGTATATATAGTAGTTAATGTACAAATTAATAACTCAAGTCTTGACAGCTACGAGTTTATTTGTGTTTGACATGAATTAATTTCAAATATAGGAGGGGAAAAAAAAAAGGAATTAGAAGGAGAGAGAGAGAGAGAGAGAGAGAGAGAGAGAGAAGAGTTATAACAACAACGAGTGTAATTAGTGGTAATATAAGTTTAGGGAGAAAGTGTCAAATTATTATTGTATATATCAAACAACCCACTCTGAGTTCATATATTTATTTTCACTTTTCTACAGTATACCTGTACACACACAACACAAACCATACAAACTATATGTATTATATACTATTAAACATATAATTTATATAGTACATTGACTGGAAATCACTCGGATGCATGGAGTCATTATTACCAAAACTTATAGTATGTTTTTTTTATTCTTATTTATACACATGACTCCTGTTTATTGTCACACACGTAATAGAAAATTAACAAGATATTATAATATTGTTCCAGATTTAATTAAGTAGTAATTATAAGATTATCAGTATTTTCGCCGTTTTTATCCTCATTTGCTCCAAGAATGTCTTCCCATCAAGCTTACGGCGGGAGAAGAAATCATGGACGTATTTTTCCATTCCAATCCTCTTAAATAAAGGTGGGTTCTGTGGATTGACAAAATTGGAAAGGGGCCCAATTTCTTCTTCATATTTGGGGTTGAAGAATACAGCCATCGATATCCTCTCTTTGCTTGAGTTGGTATCACCCTGTGCTCAATGCTTTTGTACGCCCCGTTGCTCATTATCTGGAAAAACAAAAACAAAAAACAAAAAAACAAAAAAACAAAACATAAAAAAAAAAAAATGCACATATGTTAATTAATTAGAATTTTCACAGTTAATTAACAATATTGGAACTACTTTCTTTTGTTGAATTATTAAAACTATAATTAACTAGTCAAGAAAAACTTCAACAAATTCATTATTTATAATTTTAAGGTGGCATGCATTAGTATACATATGGTACTCGATAAAGACATTATAACTTTGTCATAAGTTTTGCATACATGCATATATATATATATATATAAATGTTAAGAATACCAACTTTAATCCCAATTTTTGAGTATCAATCTATGTGGTATATGAGTTATCATATTTTTATTGATAAGTATTTAAATATTGTCACATCAATTAATTGCATTTATCAATGAAAATATGACATATGAGTTGGTACTCAAAAAGTTCCCTACCATTACTCATATATATATATATGTATACATATTGGACAATTTTCTCTGGAAGGACTTTTCTTCCACCTAAAATAGAAGTATATATCAAAACAATAATAACGTTAGAAAGTTATAATAATAGTTTGAGATATACTAATTTTTACCGTAAAATTTGAAGTGATAAATATTATGATAAATAATAAACATTATGTTACAGTTCTTACTATTCTTATTAGCTAGCTCGGCGGACGAACAGGAAAGGATTGGAAAAGACTTCCCAAATCAAAAACGAAGCGTGTTTTCATTTAATTTAAAAAATAGGAGTCATAGATCCCATATCAACTAAAAAAAATGTTACAAGTGAAAGATGATCCTTCTAGAAAGATAGTGAACAAGCCTATACCTATTATAGGAGATCATATACATGTTTGAACTAATATTCTTGCTTTGAATTAATAACCCTTTAACATTTAAGTATAATTATTAAGAAGTGACTAACTAATTAACGAAGGATAATTCTATCACGGAAAAGAAAGGAAATACATGCTCCTTTATATGGAAATCAAGCCCAAGATTTGTACCATGGAAGTCTTGTCGGTAGCCTAGTGGTATTATATAAAATTTATACACACACACACACCACACACACATATATATATATATATATAGAGTTTGAAAATAACAGCTAACTTCTTAAGGTTGCTTATAATAAGTATTGTGAATTAAAACATGTTCCTGAATTTCCTTTCCTTTCTCTTCTTTTATTAATTTTAGTTCATCAGGAAGAAATTAATTATACTATAAAGTAGCGGCATGGAAAGAGTATTTAAGAGACCTCAAGAACATCCCCAACGTTCACCATTAAGGCATCTTGATGAAGGAATTCCACAGGCAGCCAAACCCCATCTTTATAGATCTGGAGACCACTCACTCCGTTAAGTTGGTTCAGGATTGTGATGCCCGAGGCGTCGGAGTGAGGCGAGATTCCGACGACGAGCTCCGGTTGCGGGCATGGAGGATAATACGTCATCCTCAGTGACTGCATCCCATCTTCAAATAAGTCTTTCATTAGTACATCTTGATCTAGGTTCGAGCTTTTCCAGCAGCCCAAACAGTGTCATCGCAAGCTTTTGCAAGTCCATGAAGTAAGACTCCAGTGTGGTCCTGATAATTCAACATATTTAAATGACTACTTTATATAAAACTATTATTTTTAAGTGATAATATTGATTTCATATTGTTGTACTTTCTAAAAGAGATTTTTATTTTATTTTATTTTTTTTAAGACTCCTCTCTTCTTTTGATGAGAAAGTAGATCCGTCATCATCCAGTCAATTGATGTTCGGTTTTTGTTGGCTCTTGGCTTTTTTTTTTTTTTTTTTTGGCGGAATGTTCGGCACATTTTTGAACCTATATATTGATTATTTTTTAGTAATCGAACGGGAGAATTTATATGGGATATATGTGGTTTCCTGTGGATGCTAATGTTTTAGTTGAGATGTACTTAATAAGATATATGTTCGTTGCCTCTACTTATTATTATTACCAAAAAAAAAAGTTAAATACACATGGATGCAAGCTTTCTAGGAAGCTTAATTAAATCATAATTTTAGGAATCTACATGTTAAAACAAATAGTTTTTATTATTCATAATAATCGCCCAAAAATAAATAAATTTGTAATAAAAATTTATACTTCAGATGAAAATTCAAAATAACATCTAACAAAAACAGGATGATACTTAAAAACATGTATTATTGATAGGATATGTGATGTAAACAAGTGAAAAAGCGTACCTAAGAGATGAAGGGAGCTCCGAGAAGAGATATGGTTTTCTTTTGGTGACAGGATTAAGTATCATATAAACCCTGTCACTCCAATCAACCTTTGGTTATCTGTTCGGGTTATTGTTCCATAGCCTTCAACTTCACCAGGTCTTATCTTGTATTTCATTTTCTCTTCCAAAGGAAGCTTAAAGAACTCTTCAACCTCATGCTTCACCTTCTCCAACAATGAAGGCCTCTACTCCCATTCACCAACTGTACCATTAACCAAAAAAAAAAAAACGATACATATATAAAGATATACTTTATTGGTCAACAAATACAAATTATATTAAATTAATATAGTACTGAAAAAAAAAATTGTACTTGGGAAAAAAAAATACCTGAAAAATTCCCAGTCCTCTGCAAGAGGAGTGCAACTTTTCGAGTTCAAGATCTCCAATTTCACCGGCCATGACTAAATTGTTCATGTTCAATTGTGGGGATTTTTTGGAAACTATAGGTGTTATCGAGAGATCGGTCGTGGGCTGCCCTCATCGAACACAACGTATTGTTGTGGAACGGTGATCAAGAGATTTTCGCGAGCTCCTGAACGCTCACCAGCGGATTATCGGAGCTCACAAAGTCAGACAAAAATTGGTGATGATGCCATTTCTAGCTATTTACTTGGAAATTTAAGGTGCACAAAAATAAAACAATAGGTGCATGCTTTTATAGAGGCCTAAAGATATGTAGAAGAGAATATATTATAATTTGAAAAGTAATACCACGTTGGCTGAAATTTAATCCGTGATTAGCCAGAAAAGTATATATGTCAAAAATATGGAATACTGCTGCTGTTAATCTCTCCCAGATGACATATTAACCAATTAATTGATAAACTATCTTTTACACACCACGTAATAGGTTCATGCAATTTACGTGTAGTAATTTCACCATATACACACCACACACACACACACACCAAAATATACGTCTCAGACACATATAAATGTACGTACTTGAGATTAATTAGATCGATCCACCTAACTAGATGGTGAAGTTAACTTTTTAAGCAACTAAATAACTATTTTACCGAGTGATTCTTCCGAAAAATTAGATATCGCAATAGAAAAGGCATTAATATTGCATTTACTGACCTTTTTTTTTACAGAAAAAAAATAGAAATTGTTGCTTTGAGATCTTTGGACAAATTAGCAGAACAAAAAGTTACCTAATGTATCAATTTAGAGCTCGTAATTTTAAGGATCGTTTTAAATTAAGAAA
This sequence comes from Ficus carica, assembly GCA_009761775.1. NCBI lineage: Eukaryota > Viridiplantae > Streptophyta > Magnoliopsida > Rosales > Moraceae > Ficus > Ficus carica. The sequence continues at coordinate 6,466,854 of CM019739.1, forward strand.
TATTAATGACTGCTTCTAATAATTTCTATCATTATCTTATTTTTGCTTAGTTTTGTTGGATGTTTTTTTCCTTTCTTAAGCTTCTTATACTTTTAGCATGCGTTTAGTACTAAGGTTTGATTGTAAAATTTGAATTTGAATGATTGTGCGTTTATCAATGCATTTTGAATTGCTAGAGTTTAAAAGTATAAACTGAAATATGTTTTGGAAAAAAAAATAATATATGAAGCATGTTTCATTCGTCTTGAATTGTATACAATTAAAATATAAAAAAAAATCTCATTTGGACTTGTCTATACAAAGTTATAGACTTTTAAAGTTTGAGTTACAAAACCTGTGAATAGTAAAACTGAGGGAAAAAGACAAAAATTAGATTGTAATTATAGAATTTGATTGTAGCGCAAAAAAAAAAAAAAAAAAATAACAAGACTTTTTAGATCATGGTTATCTTTTCAATATATATGTATAAATATTGAAATAAGCGCCCACACATGATATTCATGTGCATATGTGTGTGTGTGTGTGTGTGTATATAACATTTCAGAAATCAAATGTGTGCACTAGATTTTAATGGAAAAATCAACCTTATATATCAAAACTATACAGTTGCACTTCCACTAGTTTTTGTATATAATTAGTGGAATAAAGATAGTAATTATGAGAGAGTATGATTATGGGATCAGCTTCTAATTTCTTTCACAGCATTATTTTGCTGATTAAGACAAATGTTATGAATCATTAGTGAGAATGTATCTGAATCCCACAATGCATATCGATATCTATATCCATACATATATATAAGTATATACATACATATATGTGTGTATATATACACAAATATATACACACACAAGGAATACTCTCGAGGCATGTATATTAAAGATTTGACGGTTGGATTTGAAAGCCATTTTAAGATAAACATGCATATTCACCAAAACATTTTGTGGTAAAAACAAAACAATATCATGTTTTTGATTGACTTCTTGATCGACATGTCAACGTTACCACCTAAATTATTTTTACTAGCAATCCTATTTGTCCGGAGAATTACTTGTGTATACATTTAAAACATATTACAAAACTCTTTGTTCTCTAAATCTGCGTTTTCGGGTTATATATTAATTCTTTTTTTTTTTTTTTTAAAGTAATGGGTTAATATAAAAAGAAAAGAAAGTATTTCACTTTATTATTATTGATAATCAACGTAAGTGATAGAAAAGAAGATAATCATAATATATTCAGCGAATATTTTTTTTATGTTAAAAAAATTAGGTAAGGTTTCATATCTGACAACATATTGAATGATCTATCAAGGTAACCTAAGGTCAATAACGTTATAACAGTAAAATTATATTGTGTAACTTTTTGTATACATGTTATCTTCACTAAAAGCTCTACTTGATAAAACATTACACATAAAGTTACATATTAATAAACCTAGTAATTATACGTGTCTAAATAAAAAATTATATTTTCTGATAAATATGATCACCCTACTGGAGACTATTTCGCACACTTATATATATATATATATATAATATAAAAGCACATATCCCCTTCGAATTAATTTATTGTATAATCGTTGAAAATTGTATAGGATAGCTATCGATGTCTCACAGAAACATAAATGTTTTTTTTTTAAATAAGATGTGGGGGACGAAATACGAATCTAAATGTACATTAAAAAAAAAATTGCTAATTGATTAAATTGTCACGGCCACGGTTAATAATCCGACATTATGTGCATCTATAGTCTTCCACTAATCCTCAAAAGCCCTCCAATAAACAACAATGAAGAAAGACAAACACACGAAAATAACAAAGTGGAAGGTCCAATTCGAACCATCTATTTTAAACAAGTGGAGGCTTTTTATTAGACAATGTCGTTATCAGCCACTTCTTGTGAGTTACGGAATTGGATTTTTAATCACAATAGTCTATTACATAACAAAAACGTGCATAAAACAGAGTATGTTATTGTATTTTTTTCCTAATAAGTTAATTATGCCGGTTGACTAAATTGCTATTTGTATGCACTAGTTTACTAAGATTATTACTTCAAATATTCTTTTCCAAGGTCCTTAAAAACTTATAACAAAATGGGTACCTCTCGCTGACTAAGTTGTGATAATGTTTATTTTATTTTATTATTTTAATCAACAGAAAATAGGCAGTTTCTGATTGAGATAACAACGAGTATATCAGATTCCACCAAAAATCAAAAAATCAATGAGTATACTAGAAGTACATGGAAATGTATGATCTCTATTAACGCACATTTTCAATTCATTTAAATATGGAAAACGTCACCAATGATGGCAAGTTTTCACCAAATGGCCAATTCAAGTGAATATATTAATGAATAGATGGTCATGCATATATTGGGGGACAGATCCACGTGTGAAGCTGTGTTGTCAAGTGTGGCCCAATAAGAACAATTGAACGTTTTGGGTGAGTCTTTCTTTTTTATTATTATTTTTTTTTTAAATGAAAAATATTTTTTAGATACTCTTATTTATAATAAACATATTTATGTATCTGAATTTAAAACGAACCTATCATGCTCTATAATATATCTTCATATTCACTCACGGAACTTTGTGGTAGAAAATAGAAAGGAAGATCAATAGTATATTTATGCTCGACTGTCCAAATACTCATATGTAAGCGGGAACAATCACAGATGGAATGATTAAAGATCAAGACCTTGGACTTTATCAGCTAATAAGTTATGAGCTCATAGATTACATCATCATGTAGGTGAAACCAAATCTGGAAGATTTTGTGCGATGCTTAAGTACTCGAACTTTTGACCTAGTAGGAGTGCAGGCTCCTAGTTTGCCACCATAAACTTTTAGAGCGTACTATTTTAATATGGAACAACACATGCCATGAACATGAGGTTTCTTTAAGTTATTAACTAATTGAACTGAATTATAAGCTTCGTATTTTAATTCCCCCCCCCCCCCCCCCCCCCCCCCCCCCCCCGGTCAAGCAATTCGTGGAGTTACTCCCGATATAGCAGTAAAAGCAAGACGTGTAGGCGGATCGACTCATCAGGTTCCCATTGAAATAGGATCCACACAAGGAAAAGCAACTTGCCATTCATTGGTTATTAGGAGCATCCCGAAGACGTCCGGGTCGAAATACGGTTCCCCCTCCCCCCCCTCTTTTTCCTCTTTATGAGATTACTACAAAGATATAATGAAAGGTTTGGTACCCAATTAGTTTCGTTTGGAGCAAGAATCTAACCTTAATTCTAGTAATAAATCATGAAAAGTTTGCCCCCCAAAAAATATATTCTTCAAAGTTCATCCTGAATGTGAATCTGAAGACATATTAAAGATCATGAAGATACACGTACCTTTTAAGATTTGGAAGCATGTTGATACTCTTAACATAGTTCATGAGGAAGTCATAAAATTTTCCGTATTTATAAATTTAAAAATAATATTTATTTATTTTTACTTGAAGAGTAATAGTTCATTTGTAAACACCATTAATCCTAAATTATATCTGAATGCAGTGTAATGTGTTTTTGGATGTCTCATGTATTTTATTAAAATATAAATACTTTTAAATTTTAAATTCAATTTAACTACTTTTTATTATTTCCTTTTTCTATCTACTTTTACTAATGACATCACACACACTCTCTCTCACTAACAACCCAAATATATATTAACCAATTATACTACTAACCTATTGTATTATATTTAGATACAATACACAATCCAAACGGACTATAAATCTACTAACCAGAAAGCTTCCACCAATTTAATCACGATTTTATTTTAAGTTTTTTGTCAAGTATATATGTAAACCGTTTCAACATTCATGTATGTTTGTTTTGTGCCTTTACGGTTAGTTTACTTTTTTCCTTTATTTAAGTTACTTTTAATTTTTCTTTAATACTTTGATTAAGTATTTATTTTTTATTTAATACCTTGATTAAGTATAGTAACTTAGCGTGGGATGAGAGCTTTAATATATGCCAATCTTATTAGAATTATGTGATTCTTAAAAAAAAAAATATATTGGTTGTAGGCATAGCCTGACGGTAATATCACAACCTAATTTCTTCTAACGTGTAGAGTCTCGAACGTCACACCTCCAAATTCGGAAAAAAAAAAAGGACATAAAATTCCTATGTTAATATTTCCTGCTTCCTTCTGTTGAGAATAAGTGTGTGTGTATATATACACATATAACATAGTTTAAAATATGTGTGTATGTGTACAAATGTATTTATAGATCAATTAATAAGTGCGTTTGCATACGTAATGTATGTGTTAAATAATTATTCTTTCTTCTTAGATATTGAGGATCGACTTGATCAATGCTGTTTATATATATAGTAATATAAGATAAATACGTTATAAGAATATCCATAATCTTGAATATGTTTAAAGAAAATACTATTCCGCCTTGATCAGGTTTCCTCATTTGAGAAAAGCACGAAACATGCATTAATATACTATGATGTAGATTGAACCGTTCTTACTAATAATTTATTCAATGATTCAAATTTCAACGATAGAAAGTTATGTTTATAATAAATATGACGACGCGTTTTTTATTTTTTTAAGAATTGATTACACGTATAAATTTTAGCAACTTATAATGGTAACAAATAATTTCCTGCAATTTGTTTAGTATGTAAAATTATATGCTAAACTCCCGAGGAAAATTACTTGAAACATATATAATTATTACACTAAAAGTGATGGAGCTAGAAATTTTATAAGAGAAAGAGTGAATTAAACCAAAATTTTAAACTATAGTAGGTTGGCTTTTTTAAGTTACGGTTTACAAAATTATGAATTGATATAATAGCATTTTTTTTTAAAAAAATTTGACGGTTGAATTTGTCCCATGCATCAAGTTATATATCGGGCTGTTATGATATTTATGTTTCCTTGAGCTAACTCTTAAGGATGAGTTCTACCAAGTCCATTTAATATGGTATTAGAGCTAGAATTTTGCATGCGGTTATGGTTTTTTGCATGACATGCTTATGCATAAAAGAAGATGTTAGAAGTTAAATTTATCTCAAATCATCAAGGTATTAGATTATTATGATATTTATAAGTAGATTGAATATATATATATTTTTAGATAGGTTTAGAAATTAGTTCTACCTAAACCTATTTGACACTTTCGTAGTGGCCTAACATGGAGGATAGGCGTTAGTGGCTTCATTTGGTTGTTCAAACTAGCATCTAGTTGGAGTCAGTAGGATGTGACACTAAAGGTAGAGTGAATTCACTGCATTAGAAGAACTTGGGCCCCACAGCTGGGTGTGTCTGAAGTGCTCCCATAATGTTGTCCCTAATTGGGAGCCAAACCCAAATGATCTCAAAAAGAAGGTTTCAAGGGAGATACACGTTGCAATTTCAACTTCATGTGGATGAAGATTTCTCGTAAAAGGGATCTAAGATGAATTTTTGATTTGAGAGGGGAAATTGAATGGTTTTTATAGTGGAAAATATATGATTTGAGGAATTTGAAATTAGTTATCTTTTTAAAAGTTCTCATCTCGGGAAGAAAATTCGTGATTTTCTCATTGCGACTCGTGATTCTTGTCATCTCCAAGCCATCATGAAAGTCTAAGATTCTCGTCGTTGACCATGCTCGCGAACGGCGACGACTAAGGGAATGGGAACGGCAGTTCTGGGAAGGGATAACTCAAAGGAAAGACAGAGAGAGGAGAGGGAAGAATAGGGGTATATTTAGCAATTAATTTTGTAATAATTTTAGAATAATCAAATTATGCAATTTTTTTTTTTCACTTTTTAATAATTATGCTATATACTTCAATCGACCCTATAAATTATGCTACTGGCTACATTGCTCATTCTCTCCTAAAAAAATTTGTAGATTTAGAATCTTTGTGATGATATACCTTGCAACTTAATACTATCACAATACATCCAAATGCAATGGCTCACTTTACAATATATATACACATACAGATATATGTATATGTATATATTTAAATCTTGAGAACGACATCAAGCAAATCAGAATAAGGTTTTCCAACGAGAAAGGGTCTTGGCCAATAGCAATTCCAGTCAAAGAATATACATGATAAGATTATGCTCACTTAAATAAAATAAAATAAAATAAAATAACAAAATAAAAAAGGGTCAGAGTAGGGCACTGAAGCTCTTCACTGTTCACAAACCATTGTTTAGTTTTAAAACATTTTGTCCCAAGATTTGTTAGCATAAATCCCAAGACTGGTCAAACCATGTGGATGTGGAAAATGATCATCTGACAAATGCAAATTGCAAACCAAATTCCCTCACTGAAATTTCCATTTAATTACTAACTTTTTGTCTGCTTTTAAAACGTGATGAGAATAGAATATATATATATATATATATATATATATTCTAGGACCTGGTGGGCCAATGATGTTGTGGTTTGGTTTGCCTAATCCGATGGGATAATTTGATCACGTGTTAATTAAATTAGTGGCTAGTTAAAGTAAAAGATATGCAGGTAAATGGTGTAATGGTCATTGAAATGACATTTGTCATTATCAGCTAAGTTTGTCTATATTGAGTACAAGTTCACAGTACATAAAAAGAATTGAAAGATCTTACCTAATTGTATGCAATTAGAAATAGAGCCATTTATGACTAAAAGAGAATTTCTATCTCTAGTGATTTTTTTCCCCTAATTTATATAAAATAAAAATTAAAAAAAACATCATATTTTTCTAATTTATCTTAAAAGAATTGAAAGATCTTATCTTGTAAGCAATCAGAATCAGAGTCATTTATAATTGAATGAGAGTTTTTTTTTTTTAATAATTTTTTTTTTCCCTAATTTATGTTAAAAAACTTTATATTTTTCTTATTTTCTTCCACTACGTTGATTATCTCAATATTACCAAGTCTACTATTTTTTTTTTTGTTTTCTATTATACGTCATCATTAAAATAATAGACTGAAGAGTGGATGTTGATTAATAATTTCATAAAAGCAGTTTTGTTGTATTGTTTTTTTGTTTTTTCAAAACCAAATTGATCATCATGTTTTCTCATGCAATGGATCTAGGCATAAAGTCAGGTTAAGCCCACAAGTTGATGTTGATTTCTCTCTGTTTAAGTATTGACCCACGGGATAAGTAACTAATGAAAGAAAACGGTTGTGAAGTAGGTGATTACTAAGTCATAGTTACTTTGGTTAAAACCTTAATCTGGTAAATTTGTTTTTTTTTTTTTTTTAATTTCTTTTATTTTCTGAGTGGTTCAAATGAAATATTAAGTTCTATAACTATTTTCAGAGGTATCTGTATCTCAATCACAAATCTTATCAAATTAATAAGTGCAGATATAAAGAATCAAATCTCTGACAAAATAAGAGTCACGTTCTTATCGTTACGCCACTACTGTGGCCACAATTGACAGTACTTAACACCAAAAAAATGATTTTTTAATCTTAGGCTCCATTTGGTTGGGCTGAATAGAAAGGAAAGGGAAGACAATTTTTTCAAGGTGGCCCAATTATATAATGGACAAATTATTCAGGATGTTAGGATTGAGCCTAGCCACCATGTAAAATTTAGATTTAAAAAAAAAAAAAAAAAAAAAAAAAAACAGTGACTCGCAAAAAAGCTAATATGTCTTAGGATTTATGTCAGAACTTATTTGTAGTTCATATTTCTTTCATGTTTGCTGACCGTCCACTCAGGTGGCAAAAATATGAAGCTTCAATATTTTTGGCGGAAATTGAGAATTTCTCCAATATATATTGCAAATTCCTCACCTTTTTTAAAACCAAATGTAACGTTTGGCCGACGTTACTATTTTTCTAATTTGCTTTAAATTCTCTAAGTTGTTCTGAAACATTGTGGGATTTTTTTTTATTTTAAATTCTCGATGCTCTCTCTTCCTCATATTTTCCAAAATTGGTAATACACGCAGTTAACAATGTCGAAAGGCCAGACTTGTTGAAGAGTGTATTATTTGTTCTTTTGAAAGATTTCCCGGTACAATTTGTGAGGCCTTGGCCATCTACACTCGTAAATTTGATATTTATTTATTTATTTATCGTTCTTTCTTATCATGTGGAAGACACTCTTGTCATCTTGAAAAACTCGAAAGAAATAAACTATGTTTATATTAGATATAAGTGGTGAAACAATATATCCAGTCTATAAAAAAACATTTGTTGCAAAATTTATTAACCAAAATTTGTCCCCAAACATGGAAGAAAGTCTTTGAATTCCAAACACTAGCAGAATCGAGCCATGTTTCTAGAAATGTAAGTGGTGGAACGCAGTATCCTATCAGGATACTATTTAATTATTAGCCAAAATTTATTAATTTATTAGCGAAATCTTTTCTTTGTTTTTTTCGTCGGAAACAACGTCCCATATGTCTTTTGGCGACGTACGTCGACAAGATTGACTTGTGGCAACTCATTACTCACCACTCACCACTCAGATTTTAAAATTTCAATAAAATTGTAATCACCCATTTAATAAGAAAATCTATTTATGTTCCCATTCAGTTTATTGAAATTCATAACCATGCCCCTGTTCAATTAAAAAATATATAAATATATATAATTTCATAGAGACAATATTAACCAAACATGTTTCCTCTGTCACAGTTACCCAAATGGAGACATGGCAGGTGGAGGCAGAGACGTGTAGACTCGAATCACAATGGTGGTTGGTTATTGAAGTTTGATGGTGTTATCTCACACTGGACCATTCTAGTATTTCATGGTATATTGAGGGTATTATCGGTATTACGTGATAATATTGATAATTTATATATCCGTAACCTAGAACACAATTTATAAGAACATGGTGATATGGTTATAATGAGGGTATTATCGGTAGTACTTGAAAATACCGATAATTTATATATCCCTAACTTAGAACACATAATTTGTAAGAACACGGTGATATATATACATTTATATAATAGAAATTGTATTTTTACATTTTTTTAACTGTTATTATTTTCGTAATTATTAACTTTTTATCAGGATGATATGTTACTATTCACATTAACAATTAATAACACGACATGTACAATTACTAAACTTAAAGTCATAGCTGATTAAGGGCTCATTTGGGATATGTTTGACAGTTGGTTTCCAGTTGTTTGTTTTTTTTTTTTTTTTTTTTTTTTTTTTTGTCTTTTTTTCTCAACTTAAATTATTTTTTTACTATTCATAATACATATGCTACTTTAAACTTTAAAAGTTTACAACTTTATTACTTCAAGTCTAAATGAGATGATTATTTTAAATTGTATAAAATTTCAAGATGAATAAAATAAGATTCAAATTTATACATCTTTTCCGAATACATTTTTAAGTTTTATACTTTTTTAATCTAAACAAATTTTTTTTTTTAACGAATACATATTCCAAAACTCTAATTTAAATATATTCGAAACTACATGTCCGTTTGAATCGTTAGTTACAATTAAAATTTATAAGTTGGAGTTGATTGACCTTTAAAAATAGTTATAATTTTGTTGATTATTCAAAAAAAGATAAAATCTAACAAAAAAATACAATTAAATTTAAGTTAAATTAATATGTCAAATAAAGCCTACATCTTTGTTTGTGTTGATATGCTGATTAAAAATGAAACTTTTAAATAAAAGTTTATTGATTTTTTAAAAATTTATTATAAAGTTTATTAATGTTTAAAAAATAAAAATTAAGAATAAAAAAATATAATTAATTAAAATTAAAGTGGTGAAAGCATTCCTCAAATATGGGCTCTAAGAAAATAAAAATAAACACGAAAAAAAAAATTATAGTAATAAAGGAAGCAGTGCTTCCTTTTTAAAACTGTTGCGACTGGCTTTAGTTCCTTGAAAAAAAAAAAAGAAAAAGAAAAAGAAAAGGCCATAAACGGTTCTCTAGTTTTGCTTCCTTAAACCTCACCACATGTCCAGATCCATGGCGGCGTCCGAACCAACTGATCAAGTCAACTTCGGAAAATCCATTATAGTACCAAGTGTTCAGGAGCTCGCCAAACAGCCCCTTACCGAGATCCAACCTCGGTACTCGCACTCGGCCTTTCAGGAATCTCCGGTCGTCTCCTCCGATAACTCGTCGATCCCCATCGTCGACCTCGACCGTTTGGCTACTGGGAGTTCGGTGGACCATGATTCTGAACTGCAGAGGCTGCACTCAGCTTGCTCAGAGTGGGGATTCTTCCAGGTACGGAGTAGTTTCCTTTTCTAGGTTGTTGTCACAGTTATACTTGTTTCCAAACAATACCTGACGATGGGGATCAATAACAGATGTCACTTGCTATATATATATATATATATATATATATATATATATATGGGACCTATGATTTTTTGATGTGGTCTTATTCCTTTGAGGTTCCATTAGTTGGTTATTAATGACCGGTCAAAATTAGGTCCGTTTCAAGAGGTTTTAGAGATGTAGCGTGCCTTTGGAGTACGGATTTAAAATAAAAAATTTTATGTTAAAATTTATATTTTTTGAAAAATAATTATATATTTTTTTTGGTCAATTAAAAAAAAAAAAGAAGATAAAAATAACTCTAAAAAAGAAGGTTTGGACATTCCATTCAAACAAATAAGTACTTTTAGATTAAAATAAAGTGTAATTTTAAAATATGTGTTTAATGAAGAACTGTTTAGAATGAAAATATGTAAAATTTTAAATATAGATGGAAAAAATGGATTTTATTTCATTGCTTTTGAAATTCTATGTAATTAAAAAAAATCTCATTTGTATTTGAATAATAAAATAACGGATTTTTAAAGTTTGAGTTTAAGGTAGATATTTGGAATTGTGAACGGTAAAAGTAGTTTCAAGTTGAAAAGAAAGACAAAAAAAAAAAAGCACTCAAAAATCATATGTCAAATGTACCCCGAACGGGTCCTTATTATATGTGTAGAAATAGAGATAACGTTCATTAATAAAAAATAGGTTTTCCCGATATATGATATAGAAAAATTGGATTCACTTTCTATTAGTGGTTTAGCATCGCTTTAAACATTAAAAATTTGAATATGTAATATTAAGTGGATCTTTAATATCTAAACTCGTACTAAACTCGTACTTGTGTGGGTGTGACTGACAAACGATGAGAATTTGAAGATGTACTAGTGTTTCATCCATTACTCATGTAAAGAAAAAGGTGAAATTATCAATAGCTTAATATCGTATTGGGTTTACTTAATAGTAATTTAGTAACTACATGGGAGGTCTCAGATTTGAGTCCCAATAAGAAGTGCTTCTAGACTATTTTAAGGCTAGTGGCCTCATGTAATTAATTCTTAGTGGATGATGCATTTCTTCTTCCGACGCGTAAATAATTAATGACCAATATGGATATTTTTCAAGATGTAAAATCTTTAATGGTTGCCAAAGAATTTGTTGAATATTTATCTATGGAGTTTACTTCTAGGAATTTAAAAGTAAACAACATATTCAATGATTATGGAACATAACTGATGGAACTGTTAGAGTCGATATTCCATTTTAGAAGGGTATTATCGAAATATAGTTTCAAACAAGTAGGTATAACCATTGTGTTCTATGGTAATGATTCAATGGAGTCGGTAACAGTGATCATGTTATTATGGAAAAAATATATATACGCAAGACGTGCTCAATTGGGCGAAAACCTCGAATTAGATCGTGCTACATACTTTGAAATTTGAGGTGTTTTTCATAGCAGTGTGAGGGATGGTTACTTTTGGACAAGCTTCATTTGCTCTGCTCTGTTCAGGCATGTTTGAAGCGAGAAACTCAATCAAATACTAGCAAATACAAAACATAACATGTCAGGTGGCTATGCTTGTCCTATTTGCACCTTCGGTCTTTTTTCTTTTTCTTTTTTTTGAAATGGAGTTAGGAATCAGGCGTGAAATTACTGTTATGTTATGGTTGTAAACTTTGTGCCTTGAGTTCTGGTGGCAATAGTTTCACAACAGAACCATGCCTTCGTTTATAATTAGTTGTTTTAGCTGTAGATTATAAACCACGGGATTAGTACTTCATTGCTGGAGAAATTCAGGACAGAGATTGTGAACTTGTTCAAACTTCCCTTTGAGGAAAAGAAGAAGCTGTGGCAGAAGCCAGACAACCATGAGGGTTTTGGACAATTATTTGTCGTGTCGGAGGATCAGAAGTTAGATTGGTCTGACATGTTCTATGTAACAACCTTGCCACTTAATCTAAGGAAAAGTCCACTCTTTGAAAAGCTTCCCACAGATCTCAGGTTTTGTCTCTCACTTTAGTATATTTTTTAGTTGTACCATTCACACAATTTATTAGGCATTGGATAATGGAAAAATCAGTCAGCACCGTTGAAATTTGAGTTGTTTCTGTCGAGTGTGACCAATAACATAAAATCTCGACGATCTAAGTATTTTTTGTCGACTATCATCTGATACCTAAAAAATGTCTGCATTATGGAAACTATGGAATTATTTGTCTTCAAGTTTCGAACTTGGGTTTTAATATTGGCTGCAGAGATACCATGGAAGATTATTGTATGGAATGAAAAAGCTAGCA
>CM019739.1:6479498-6600258 GCA_009761775.1 Ficus carica
TAAAATTTGATATTCATCAAAATAATTCATTAGAAGTTGATTAATAAATGAAATCCATGATAATAATTCATGAAATCAAGTTTAGAAATTTCTAGGACGTCACACCCCATTAGGCACCACCTACCACTGCCGCTACTTCCATATGTCCTGAATGCTTCCAAAATCGACTGTCTCACCTAATCTTCTTATAAAAATCATTTTGTGACAAAACTACTGTCATGTAATGCTCCATGAAATCTGTATCGTTGATCTTCTGATCATATCCGAGGGTCCAAATTTGCTCCCCTTGTTTTCTCTGATCTAAATCTTATGATCTTTGTAATATTTCATCCAATTACGCACGTAGATAGACCAGAAGATATTGATTGGAGATGGCAAACAAAATAATTTTTTTTTTTCAAGTTTCCTTAATAATAATAATTAAATAGTTGAGTGAGGCTAATAAATGTACCGCACGCAAAGTAAGACCTCTTAATTGAAAACAATGATACCACATATTAAGTTGACTTTTTAAAATAGTTATCTTAAACAATAATTTGAATTTATTTGTATATATTTTTAAGTACGAAAATTTTCGATTTTAAGATATTTAATAGCTTGGTTTTAAATTCAATATGTTAGAATGAAAACTTGTTACTTCTTTAAAATAAATAAAAAATAAAAATTCATGGTTCTAAAAACACACTTCATTCCTATTGATTAAAAGATCAGTGTATTTTGGAACCATAATATATTGTTTTTAATTCATATGATTTACAAATATTAAAAGAAGAGAAATGTTCAAGGACAAGAACTTGCGACAAGTTACTATTCTCTTCGAAGGATATAATTTTCATATCACGTATTATAGAAATTTCCTCAAACAAATTTCATCAAACGTGCATACACACAAAATATATCTAACATACATTTACTTTAATTTGATACAAATTAAACAAAACCATACATAAAATAATTCACAGAAACGATCCAAACAAACGTTTTTTTTTTTTTTTTTCCTTTTCTTTTTTTCTAGAACCTCAATTCCTCAAAAGATGGCACTCCCTTGGGCGACCTTGAGGGAACCGCTTAAGGTCAGTGCAATAGTTGTAAATCATGTAGTACTTGTGAACCCATCTAAGCCTTCTACGGCTGTTCGGGTCGAGCCCCTGAGTCCGCCAGGCTCGGTTCGGTGTGGCGGTGGTCGGCATCGAGGTGCACGAAGAGGTCGCCGACGGGACGCAGGCGTCGGCATTGAAGTTCCGGTAGTAGGCGGTGAAAGGTGACTTGGACCAATCGGTCTTGACGAGCCCACCTCTTGTTGCCCATTGGTCTGCATTCCAAATGCTTGAGTAGAGCTTCATGGGCTGCTTGTTTGGGAATGGGATACCAAATCTTTCCCCGTTGTTGAGTACTCTTATAGGGATGTTGTCCACTAAGAACCTATAGCCAAATAAAAGTAATCTTAAGATGTAAAGATAGAGAGTGAAAATTCACTAAAATAAAATTAAATAAAGAAAAAAAAAAAGGTACTAATTCATTTATATCTCAAATATGCTTCCCATGAGAGATGCAGAGTTGACTACTTATAGAGTAAAATAACTGTATTTTTAATATCTTAATGGACACCGGTTCAAATTTAAGTTTTTCATCTTAGTTTTAATATTTTTTTTAATTTTTAAAAAATCTATCAACTTCAATATAAGAATTTCATTTTAAATTAATATTTTAAACAGAAGCTTAATATATTTTTTTTAATATCTTAATGCTGATGGATGATACTATTTTGTCCATATTGAATCTGATTATCATATAGAGGACAACGAGTCTTTGCCAATATTTTTTATTTGTAGAATATATCTAGCACACTATATTTTGAATAATAAAAATATGGCTATATACATGTGTGATGTGTGTGTATATATTATTCGTCAATAGTAGGATATTAATTATAATGTATCTTACAGGATGCGTTGAGGATTCCAAACAATAGAGTAGGTGTGGAAATTTTTGGTGGGGTCAAACCAAAGGTGGAATTGTTGTTCTCTCTCCCCTTTCCCTTGTGTGTACACATTTGTGTGGACTATGTACGGCTCTCCAGTGATATTCCCCAAGAACTCAAAATCAATCTCATCATGATATGGTCCTTGGGAAGATAGCTGCAAAAAAAAAAAAAAAAGTATATATCCATATATATCACAATCACTCAATAATTAAACACATGTATATCAACACAAATTAAAAACATATCATAAATAAATAAAAAAAATACCCTGATCATAAAAACACATCATATTAGAATAATTAATATGATATTATCGAGTGTGATGATCTAACGATAATAAAAAAAATTAATAATACTAGATCATCCTCTTAAAAGTAAAAGTTTATTCTGACAATTTGATACTCGATGATTAATGAGAGGTAACAATATGTGACAAGGTTTAAAAAATAGTAAACTGAAAAAAGACATAATTTACGTAGTATGCAGTAACGGTGCCAGCAGAGTTGCCAGCGACAAGTTTGAGCTGCATATCGATCCTTCCGAAGAGATACTCTTTCTTGGAAATGAAGCCCGAGCCAGAGGCCTGGTCGAGCGAAAGCGTGAGAAGCCTGCCTCCGTCGAGTAACTTTGCTCGCTGATCACCCCACACCAAGTCAAATTCCTGTCCCAAATCACCAGCCAAAGCAGCCCTGAAATTAGAAGAAGTAGCCACAAAGACAAACAGAAAAAATACCAATATTGCCATATTCGGACCCTGCAGATTTCTCATCTCTATTAGTGAAGTGGTACTAGGTAGTGTTGTGTGTAACTACTAGCTAGGCTTCTGTCTATATATATATAAAAGGAGACAAATATATGTGTATATATATGTATATAGATATTTTTGGAAGATGTTGGAAGTGAAAAGTTTAACAGAGAGGAATGAGCTGGATCTGGGAAGGATATAGCTCGGAAGCTTTGTCTGGTGGTGTGTGGTGGCAAAAATTGAAAGCTTGCTAGTCAAGCCTTTGCTTTGAACACTGTGAGTGTGGGGGTTAATATATATATATATATATATATATATATATTGTTGGAAAGAGTGTGTGGGTTAATTTAGACACTTGGATATGGCTGCAAAAATATGTTCATAGTTTATCCAAAATACATACAAATATACCATAAAAATATATAAAATATCTTGTATATGATATCGCATTACATGTGTCATTTTTAAATTTTTATTTATAAATTTATAATAATTAGTTAATTTATATATAATATTTCATTTGGAATCTTGTTAAATTATACTATAAAAATATTGATATAAAAAATAAATATTATAAAAAATATTATTTATTTTTGAGTAATATAATATGACACAAAATCTTATAAATAACATATGAAAGAGGTGCAAGAGATATTGTTTTTGGCCTTTTGCTAATGTTTCGGCACCGTATGACTCGGTGGGGGACCCGCCGCTTCAAGTAAATGAGTGTTTCAGGTTGATTTTTAGTTTTATTTTATTTTTATCTTTTTTACTTTTTTCTTCATTCCATTCCTTGCAATTGTAATGTATAGGACCATGTATTTTGGATCTTTCTGTCCGTGAAAATGTATCGGGACCAGTGTATTTTTGACCTTCTGGCCATGTGATTGAATGTTCAAGATTTTGTTAAATTGATCAAATAATAAATTGAGTTATTCTTATCTCTTCTGTTTTAAGCTCATGTCTTTTTTTTTTAATTTGAATTTTATAAACTCTTATTTTATTTTATTCTCTAAATTTTAAACTCAATATCTCACTTAATCTCTTGATCTGTCAAAAAAACGAATGCTGATATGCTAAAATAATTTACGTAACTCTAAATTCTATTTTTATCCGTTGAGCTAGTCCTTACGGAAATTTATGAATTTGTTCTTTAATCCATAAATTAGAATCGTTTATCCAACGCATTTTAGCAGTACAATTGCAGAGTTTAGCTGTGCTTTTTTGGAGAGAAGACTTTAATATCAGCTTTTAGCTTAGAAAGGAGTTATAACTTACAAGACCACTTGAGAATGAGGCAAAGTAACATTGAGAAATACAAGATTACACGTGAAAATTGCAGTTTTTCTAATTAAAGGACACAGCTACTTTTTTTTTTTTTTTTTTGGTCCACGTAATTCCTTATATGTATATATAGAACATGTCTGAATGCCACAACACATATCACACGGCACTTGTTACTCTAATTGATTTACATATAGATATCATTTAAGATCTCTTTTTTTTTTTTTTTTGTGTGAATACATTATTATTATTATTATTATAATAAATTATATATAATCTTGTTACATGTACTATTGAGATATCATGTAAAATACAAATATCATTAAAAAAAAATGTTACATTTTAATCACCTGATACAATATAACACAATCTAAATTAGAAGTGGCTTATGAGAATGGTGTCCGGCAAGAGCCCTTCCGATATATACTTATGTATTATTTGAGTTCAAGTAATTTTTCACTGCCGAAAACGACTTTTGGTGATCTAGGGATTAAGGCATTCTACGAACAATTTTCTTACTACGATAAAAACAATTCACCAAAAAATAAAAATAAAAAAAGGATAAGAAATTTTGAAAAAATACAGTAGTGATGGTGATGAGCATTGTGATGCTTGATAGATTTCGAAATTTTCATTTTTGATTAAAAAGAAAAAGTCAAGAGTTGTTCATTGAACTTGGCTTTCCCCTTTTGGTATTCTCATGAAATCAAGGTATGACTTGCCACTGAGTTTACGAGCAAAGAACTCCTTGAAGTACTTCTCGAGCGGAACTCGTCGGAAGATCGCCGGATTCTGGGGCCCAATAATGCTCCGAGCGGGTCCCAAGTCCGACTCTAGCTTGGAACTATAGAATGTAGCAACAGATAGCCTCTCTTTTGATGAGTTCACCGTTGCTCTGTGCTCAATGCTCTTGTAGGTTCCATTGCTCACTATCTGCAGGAGCAAACTAATATATAAGAAATAATTCCTACTTTACTATTGAATAAAGTTCCCAGATTTTGTGACCTTATCCTAAGTTTCTTTTTTTAGTACCTTTGTTTACCTACAACGTTAGGCCTAGCATACAAAATAGGGTAACCCAAAAATTTAATAAATAAATAAATAAAAAAAAGGTGCTCTATCGTGTATTAACAAAGTCAACGCATTTAACTCTATGGAAGGTCTTGAAGATGCCGGTCTTGTTCTAGTTGACGTTAAATCAAGTTACTAGCGGCTCTGTTTGTTGTGATATTACTCGTGATTATAACATGGTGGCCCACCTGTTAGCCAATTTTGCTTTTAAATTCTATGAAGTTTGGATGTAATTCCTAGACCTATTGGATCTGTTGCTTTCGTCAATTGGACGATTTAATAATATTTGAACTTTCCGCAAAAAGAGAAAAAAAGAAGTCGGTTTGATTTATGATGGAACAATGAATATTTTATGTCAAACTGGATTTCCAACTCTTCCAATAAGCCTATTTTTAAGCAATTCATGGCTTGATCAAAGTAAAACTTGAGTACCTCCATGATGTCTCCAATGTTGACAACAAAAGCATTCGGGAGCGGCTTAACTGGAACCCATCTTCCGTCCTTCCGAATTTGCAGCCCTTCTGTTTCATTGAGCTGGAAGAGGATTGTGAGAGCATCGGCATCGGAATGAGGAGTGAACCCGATAGCCCTCTCTGGCTGAGGACATGGAGGATAGTAATTCATCCTAATTGACTGAACCCCATCACCAAACAGTTCTCTCATTTCCTCACCATCCATTTTCAATGCTTTAGCCATGTGACTCAAAATCCCCATTGCTAGCTTTTTCACTTCCATACAATAATCTTCCATGGTATCTCTGCAACCAATATTAAAACCCAAGTTCGAAACTTGAAGACAAAGAATTCCATAGTTTCCATAATGCAGACATTTTTTAGGTATTAGATGATAGTCGACAAAATAAATACTTGGATCGTCGAGATTTTGTGTTATTGGTCACACTTGACAGCAACAACTCAAATTTCAACGGTTCTGACTGATTTTTCCATTATCCAACCCCTAATAAATTGCGTGAACGGTACGACTGAAAAATATACTAAAGTGAGAGACAAAACCTGAGATCTGTGGGAAGCTTTTCAAAGAGTGGACTTTTCCTTAGATTAAGTGGCAAGGTTGTTACATAGAACATGTCAGACCAATCTAACTTCTGATCCTCCGACACGACAAATAATTGTCCAAAACCCTCATGGTTGTCTGGCTGCTGCCACAGCTTCTTCTTTTCCTCAAAGGGAAGTTTGAACAAGTTCACAATCTCTGTCCTGAATTTCTCCAGCAATGAAGTACTAATCCCGTGGTTTATAATCTACAGCTAAAACAACTAATTATAAACGAAGGCATGGTTCTGTTGTGAAACTATTGCCAACAGAACTCAAGGCACAAAGTTTACAACCATAACATAACCGTAATTTCACGCCTGATTCCTAACTCCATTTCAAAAAAAGAAAAAGAAAAAAGACCGAAGGCCCAAATAGGACAAACATTGCCACCTGACATGTTATGTTTTGTATTTGCTAGTATTTGATTGAGTTTCTCGCTTCAAACATGCCTGAACAGAGCAGAGCAAATGAAGCTTGTCCAAAAGTAACCATCCCTCACACTGCTATGAAAAACACCTCAAATTTCAAAGTACGTAGCACGATCTAATTCGAGGTTTTCGCCCAATTGAGCACGTCTTGCATATATATATTTTTTCCATAATAACATGATCACTATTACCGACTCCATTGAAT
Organism: Ficus carica; assembly: GCA_009761775.1. Lineage (NCBI taxonomy): Eukaryota > Viridiplantae > Streptophyta > Magnoliopsida > Rosales > Moraceae > Ficus > Ficus carica. The sequence continues at coordinate 6,486,271 of CM019739.1, forward strand.
TCACCACCATAGAACACAACGGTTATACCTACTTGTTTCAAACTATATTTCGATAATGCCCTTCTAAAATGGAACATCGGCTCTAACAGTTCCATCAGTTATGTCCATAATCATTTGAATATGTTGTTTACTTTTAAATTCCTAGAAGTAAACTCCATAGATAAATATTCAACAAATTCTTTGGCAACCATTAAAGATTTTACATCTTGAAAAATATCCATATTTGGTCATTAATTATTTACGCGTCGGAAGAAGAAATGCATCATCCACTAAGAATTAAATTAACATGAGGCCACTAGCCTTAAAATAGTCTAGAAGCACTTCTTATTGGGACTCAAATCTGAGACCTCCCATGTAGTTACTAAATAACTATTAAGTAAACCCAATACGATATTAAGCTATTGATAATTTCACCTTTTTCTTTACCTGAGTAATGGATGACAACACTAGTACATCTTCAAATTCTCATCGTCTATCAGTCACACCCACACAAGTACGAGTTTAGTACGAGTTTAGATATTTAAAGATCCACTTAATATTACATATTCAAATTTTTAATGTTTAAAGCCGATGCTAAACACTAATAGAAAGTGAATCCAATTTTTCTATATCATATATCGGGAAACCTATTTTATATTAATGAATGTTATCTCTATTTCTACATATATAATAAGAACCCGTTCGGGGTACATTTGACATATGATTTTTTAGTGCCTTTTTTTTTCTGTCTTTCTTTTCAACTCGAAACTACTTTTACCGTTCACAATTCCAAATATCTACCTTAAATTCAAACTTTAAAAATCCGTAATTTTATTATTTCAAGTACAAATGAGATTTTTTTTTAATTACATAGAATTTCAAGAGTAATAAAATAAAATTCATTTTTTCCATATATATTTTAAAATTTTACACATTTTCATCCAAAACAGTTTTTCATTAAACACACATTTTTAAAATTTCACTTTATTTTTAATCTAAAACTACTTATTTGTTTGAATGGAACGTCCAAACCTTCTTTTTTAGAGTTATTTTATCCTTTTTTTTTTTTAATTTGACAAAAAAAATATATAGTTATCTTTTAAAAAATAATAAATTTTAACATAAAATTTTTATTTTAAATCCGTACTCCAAAGGCACGCTACATCTCTAAAACCTCTTGAAACGGACCTAATTTTGACCGGTCATTAATAACCAACTAATGGAACCTCAAAGGAGTAAGACCACATCAAAAAATCATAGGTCCCCACATGAAGTGACTTTATATATATATATATATATATATATATAGCAAGTGACATCTGTTATTGATCACCATCGTCAGGTGTTGTTTGGAAACAAGTATAACTGTGACAACAACCTAGAAAAGGAAACTACTCCGTACCTGGAAGAATCCCCACTCTGAGGAAGCTGAGTGCAGCCTCTGCAGTTCAGAATCATGGTCCACCGAACTCCCAGTAGCCAAACGGTCGAGGTCGACGACGGGGATCGACGAGTTATCGGAGGAGACGACCGGAGATTCCTGAAAGGCCGAGTGCGAGTACCGAGGTGGGATCTCGGTAAGGGGCTGTTTGGCGAGCTCCTGAACACTTGGTACTATGATAGATTTTCCGAAGTTGACTTGATCAGTTGGTTCGGACGCCGCCATGGATCTGGACATGTGGTGAGGTTTAAGGAAGCAAAACTAGAAAACCGTTTAATGGCCTTTTCTTTTTTTTTTTCTTTTTTTTTTTTTTCAAGGAACTAAAGCCAGTCGCCACAGTTTAAAAAGGAGCACTGCTTCCTTTATTACTATAATTTTTTTTTCGTGTTTATTTTTATTTTTCTTAGAGCCCATATTTGAGGAATGCTTTCACCACTTTAATTTTAATTAAATTATATTTTTTTATCTTAATTTTATTTTTTTAAAAATTAATAAAATTTATAATAAATTTTTAAAAATCAATAAACTTTTATTTAAAAGTTTCATTTTTAATCAGCATATCAAACACAAACAAAGATGTAGGCTTTATTTGACATATTAATTTAACTTAAATTTAATTGTATTTTTTTTGTTAGATTTTATCTTTTTTTTTGAATAATCAACAAAAATTATAACTATTTTTTAAAAGGTCAATCAACTCCAACTTATAAATTTTAATTGTAACTAACGATTCAAACGGACATGTAGTTTCGAATATATTAAATTAGAGTTTTGGAAATATGTATTTCGTTAAAAAAAAATTTGTTTAGAGTAAAAAAGTATAAAAACTTAAAATGTATTCGGAAAAAGATGTATAAATTTGAATCTTATTTTATTCATCTTGAAATTTTATACAACTTAAAATAATCATCTCATTTAGACTTGAAGTAACAAAGTTGTGAACTTTTAAAGTTTGAATTTAGTTTATGCATTTCGATAGATGAATAGTAAAAAAATAATTTTAAGTTGAGAAAAAAGACCAAAAAAATAAAGACTGGAAACCAACTGTCAAACATATCCCAAATGAGCCCTTAATCATCTATGACTTTAAGTTTAAGTAATTGTACATGTCGTGTTATTAATTGCTAATGTGAATAGTAACATATCATCCCGTTAAAAAGTTAGTAATTACGAAAATAATAACAGTTAAAAAAATGTAAAAATACAATTTATATTATATAAATGTATATATATCACCGTGTTCTTCCAAATTATGTGTTCTAAGGGCCTGTTTGGTGCACAATTTCAGTTTGAGTTGAGTTGAAATTTTTAAGTTTGAATAGTAATTTTTGTTGACTTTTTCAGAAAAGACAAAAAACTTTTTCAGAAAAGATAAAAAACATGATAAAAAAAGTACAATTTAATTTAAACAGAATGTGTATGCCAAACAGGACCTAAATTAGGGATATATAAATTATCAGTATTTTCAGGTACTACCGATAATACCCTCATTATAACCATATCACCATGTTCTTATAAATTGTGTTCTAGGTTACGGATATATAAATTATCAATATTATCACGTAATACCGATAATACCCTCAATATAACCATGAAATACTAGAATGGTCCTAGTGTGAGATAACACCATCAAACTTTAATAACCAACCACCATTGTGATTCGAGTCTACACGTCTCTGCCTCCACCTGCCATGTCTCCATTTGGGTAACTGTGACAGAGGAAACATGTTTGGTTAATATTGTCTCTATGAAATTATATATAGTTATATATATATATTTTTTTAATTGAACAGGGGCATGGTTATGAATTTCAATAAACTGAATGGGAACATAAATAAGATTTTCTTATTAAATGGGTGATTACAATTTTATTGAAATTTTAAAATCTGAGTGGTGAGTGGTGAGTAATGAGTTGCCACAAGTCAATCTTGTCGACGTACGTCGCCAAAAGACATATGGGACGTTGTTTCCGACGAAAAAAACAAAGAAAAGATTTCGCTAATAAATTAATAAATTTTGGCTAATAATTAAATAGTATCCTGATAGGATACTGCGTTCCACCACTTACATTTCTAGAAACATGGCTCGATTCTGCTAGTGTTTGGGAATTCAAAAGACTTTCTTCCATGTTTGGGGACAATTTTGGTTAATAAATTTTGCAACAAATGTTTTTTTATAGACTGGATATATTGTTTCACCACTTATATCTAATATAAACATAGTTTATTTCTTTCGAGTTTTTCAAGATGACAAGAGTGTCTTCCACATGATTAAGAAAGAACGATAAATAAATAAATAAATATCAAATTTACGAGTGTAGATGGCCAAGGCCTCACAAATTGTACCGGGAAATCTTTCAAAAGAACAAATAATACACTCTTCAACAAAGTCTGGCCTTTCGACATTGTTAACTGCGTGTATTACCAATTTTGGAAAATATGAGGAAGAGAGAGCATCGAGAATTTAAAATAAAAAAAAAAATCCCACAATGTTTCAGAACAACTTAGAGAATTTAAAGCAATTAGAAAAATAGTAACGTCGGCCAAACGTTACATTTGGTTTTAAAAAAGGTGAGGAATTTGCAATATATATTGGAGAAATTCTCAATTTCCGCCAAAAATATTGAAGCTTCATATTTTTGCCACCTGAGTGGACGGTCAGCAAACATGAAAGAAATATGAACTACAAATAAGTTCTGACATAAATCCTAAGACATATTAGCTTTTTGCGAGTCACTGTTTTTTTTTTTTTTTTTTTTTTTTTTAAATCTAAATTTTACATGGTGGCTAGGCTCAATCCTAACATCCTGAATAATTTGTCCATTATATAATTGGGCCACCTTGAAAAAATTGTCTTCCCTTTCCTTTCTATTCAGCCCAACCAAATGGAGCCTAAGATTAAAAAAATCATTTTTTTGGTGTTAAGTACTGTCAATTGTGGCCACAGTAGTGGCGTAACGATAAGAACGTGACTCTTATTTTGTCAGAGATTTGATTCTTTATATCTGCACTTATTAATTTGATAAGATTTGTGATTGAGATACAGATACCTCTGAAAATAGTTATAGAACTTAATATTTCATTTGAACCACTCAGAAAATAAAAGAAATTAAAAAAAAAAAAAAAACAAATTTACCAGATTAAGGTTTTAACCAAAGTAACTATGACTTAGTAATCACCTACTTCACAACCGTTTTCTTTCATTAGTTACTTATCCCGTGGGTCAATACTTAAACAGAGAGAAATCAACATCAACTTGTGGGCTTAACCTGACTTTATGCCTAGATCCATTGCATGAGAAAACATGATGATCAATTTGGTTTTGAAAAAACAAAAAAACAATACAACAAAAACTGCTTTTATGAAATTATTAATCAACATCCACTCTTCAGTCTATTATTTTAATGATGACGTATAATAGAAAACAAAAAAAAAAATAGTAGACTTGGTAATATTGAGATAATCAACGTAGTGGAAGAAAAATAAGAAAAATATAAAGTTTTTTAACATAAATTAGGGAAAAAAAAAATTATTAAAAAAAAAAAACTCTCATTCAATTATAAATGACTCTGATTCTGATTGCTTACAAGATAAGATCTTTCAATTCTTTTAAGATAAATTAGAAAAATATGATGTTTTTTTTAATTTTTATTTTTATATAAATTAGGGGAAAAAAAATCACTAGAGATAGAAATTCTCTTTTAGTCATAAATGGCTCTATTTCTAATTGCATACAATTAGGTAAGATCTTTCAATTCTTTTTATGTACTGTGAACTTGTACTCAATATAGACAAACTTAGCTGATAATGACAAATGTCATTTCAATGACCATTACACCATTTACCTGCATATCTTTTACTTTAACTAGCCACTAATTTAATTAACACGTGATCAAATTATCCCATCGGATTAGGCAAACCAAACCACAACATCATTGGCCCACCAGGTCCTAGAATATATATATATATATATATATATATATATTCTATTCTCATCACGTTTTAAAAGCAGACAAAAAGTTAGTAATTAAATGGAAATTTCAGTGAGGGAATTTGGTTTGCAATTTGCATTTGTCAGATGATCATTTTCCACATCCACATGGTTTGACCAGTCTTGGGATTTATGCTAACAAATCTTGGGACAAAATGTTTTAAAACTAAACAATGGTTTGTGAACAAGTGAAGAGCTTCAGTGCCCTACTCTGACCCTTTTTTATTTTGTTTATTTTATTTTATTTTATTTTATTTAAGTGAGCATAATCTTATCATGTATATTCTTTGACTGGAATTGCTATTGGCCAAGACCCTTTCTCGTTGGAAAAACCTTATTCTGATTTGCTTGATGTCGTTCTCAAGATTTAAATATATACATATACATATATCTGTATGTGTATATATATTGTAAAGTGAGCCATTGCATTTGGATGTATTGTGATAGTATTAAGTTGCAAGGTATATCATCACAAAGATTCTAAATCTACAAATTTTTTTAGGAGAGAATGAGCAATGTAGCCAGTAGCATAATTTATAGGGTCGATTGAAGTATATAGCATAATTATTAAAAAGTGAAAAAAAAAAATTGCATAATTTGATTAATTCTAAAATTATTACAAAATTAATTGCTAAATATACCCCTATTCTTCCCTCTCCTCTCTCTGTCTTTCCTTTGAGTTATCCCTTCCCAGAACTTGCCGTTCCCATTCCCTTAGTCGTCGCCGTTCGCGAGCATGGTCAACGACGAGAATCTTTAGACTTTCATGATGGCTTGGAGATGACAAGAATCACGAGTCGCAATGAGAAAATCACGAATTTTCTTTCCGAGATGAGAACTTTTAAAAAGATAACTAATTTCAAATTCCTCAAATCATATATTTTCCACTATAAAAACCATTCAATTTCCCCTCTCAAATCAAAAATTCATCTTAAGATCCCCTTTTACGAGAAATCTTCATCCACATGAAGTTGAAATTGCAACGTGTATCTCCCTTGAAACCTTCTTTTTTGAGATCATTTGGGTTTGGCTCCCAATTAGGGACAACATTATGGGAGCACTTCAGACACACCCAGCTGTGGGGCCCAAGTTCTTCTAATGCAGTGAATTCACTCTACCTTTAGTGTCACATCCTACTGACTCCAACTAGATGCTAGTTTGAACAACCAAATGAAGCCACTAACGCCTATCCTCCATGTTAGGCCACTACGAAAGTGTCAAATAGGTTTAGGTAGAACTAATTTCTAAAACCTATCTAAAAATATATATATATTCAATCTACTTATAAATATCATAATAATCTAATACCTTGATGATTTGAGATAAATTTAACTTCTAACATCTTCTTTTATGCATAAGCATGTCATGCAAAAAACCATAACCGCATGCAAAATTCTAGCTCTAATACCATATTAAATGGACTTGGGTAGAACTCATCCTTAAGAGTTAGCTCAAGGAAACATAAATATCATAACAGCCCGATATATAACTTGATGCATGGGACAAATTCAACCGTCAAATTTTTTTAAAAAAAAATGCTATTATATCAATTCATAATTTTGTAAACCGTAAACTTAAAAAAGCCAACCTACTATAGTTTAAAATTTTGGTTTAATTCACTCTTTCTCTTATAAAATTTCTAGCTCCATCACTTTTAGTGTAATAATTATATATGTTTCAAGTAATTTTCCTCGGGAGTTTAGCATATAATTTTACATACTAAACAAATTGCAGGAAATTATTTGTTACCATTATAAGTTGCTAAAATTTATACGTGTAATCAATTCTTAAAAAAATAAAAAACGCGTCGTCATATTTATTATAAACATAACTTTCTATCGTTGAAATTTGAATCATTGAATAAATTATTAGTAAGAACGGTTCAATCTACATCATAGTATATAATGCATGTTTCGTGCTTTTCTCAAATGAGGAAACCTGATCAAGGCGGAATAGTATTTTCTTTAAACATATTCAAGATTATGGATATTCTTATAACGTATTTATCTTATATTACTATATATATAAACAGCATTGATCAAGTCGATCCTCAATAATCTAAGAAGAAAGAATAATTATTTAACACATACATTACGTATGCAAACGCACTTATTAATTGATCTATAAATACATTTGTACACATACACACATATTTTAAACTATGTTATATGTGTATATACACACACACACTTATTCTCAACAGAAGGAAGCAGGAAATATTAACATAGGAATTTTATGTCCTTTTTTTTTTTCCGAATTTGGAGGTGTGACGTTCGAACTCTACACGTTAAGAAGAAATTAGGTGTGATATTACCGTCAGGCTATGCCTACAACCACTATATTTTTTTTTTTTAAGAATCACATAATTCTAATAAGATTGGCATATATTAAAGCTCTCATCCCACGCTAAGTTACTATACTTAATCAAGGTATTAAATAAAAAATAAATACTTAATCAAAGTATTAAAGAAAAATTAAAAGTAACTTAAATAAAGGAAAAAAGTAAACTAACCGTAAAGGCACAAAACAAACATACATGAATGTTGAAACGGTTTACATATATACTTGACAAAAAACTTAAAATAAAATCGTGATTAAATTGGTGGAAGCTTTCTGGTTAGTAGATTTATAGTCCGTTTGGATTGTGTATTGTATCTAAATATAATACAATAGGTTAGTAGTATAATTGGTTAATATATATTTGGGTTGTTAGTGAGAGAGAGTGTGTGTGATGTCATTAGTAAAAGTAGATAGAAAAAGGAAATAATAAAAAGTAGTTAAATTGAATTTAAAATTTAAAAGTATTTATATTTTAATAAAATACATGAGACATCCAAAAACACATTACACTGCATTCAGATATAATTTAGGATTAATGGTGTTTACAAATGAACTATTACTCTTCCAGTAAAAATAAATAAATATTATTTATAAATTTATAAATACGGAAAATTTTATGACTTCCTCATGAACTATGTTACGAGTATCAACATGCTTCCCAAATCTTAAAAGGTACGTGTATCTTCATGATCTTTAATATGTCTTCAGATTCACATTCAGGATGAACTTTGAAGAATATATTTTTTTGGGGGGCAAACTTTTCATGATTTATTACTAGAATTAAGGTTAGATTCTTGCTCCAAACTAAACTAATTGGGTACCAAACCTTTCATTATATCTTTGTAGTAATCTCATAAAGAGGAAAAAGAGGGGGGGAGGGGGAACCGTATTTCGACCCGGACGTCTTCGGGATGCTCCTAATAACCAACTGAATGGCAAGTGCTTTTCCTTGTGTGGATCCTATTTCAATGGGAACCTGATGAGTCGATCCGCCTACACGTCTTGCTTTTACTGCTATATCGGGAGTAACTCCACGAATTGCTTGACCGGGGGGGGGGGGGGGGGGGGGGGGGGAATTAAAATACGAAGCTTATAATTCAGTTCAATTAGTTAATAACTTAAAGAAACCTCATGTTCATGGCATGTGTTGTTCCATATTAAAATAGTACGCTCTAAAAGTTTATGGTGGCAAACTAGGAGCCTGCACTCCTACTAGGTCAAAAGTTCGAGTACTTAAGCATCGCACAAAATCTTCAGATTTGGTTTCACTACATGATGATGTAATCTATGAGCTCATAACTTATTAGCTGATAAATGTCCAAGGTCTTGATCTTTAATCATTCCATCTGTGATTGTTCCCGCTTACATATGAGTATTTGGACAGTCGAGCATAAAGATACTATTGATCTTCCTTTCTATTTTCTACCACAAAGTTCCGTGAGTGAATATGAAGATATATTATAGAGCATGATAGGTTCGTTTTAAAATTCAGATACATAAATATGTTCTATTATAAATAAGAGTATCTAAAAAATATTTTTCATTTAAAAAAAAAAATAAATAATAAATAATAGAAAGACTCACCCAAACACGTTAAATTGTTCTTATTGGGCCACACTTGACAACACAGCTTCACACGTGGATCTGTCCCCCAATATATGCATGACCATCTATTCATTAATATATTCACTTGAATTGGCCAATTTGGTGAAAACTTGCCATCATTGGTGACGTTTTCCATTATTTAAATGAATTGAAAATGTGCGTTAATAGAGATCATACATTTCCATGTACTTCTAGTATACTCATTGATTTTTTGATTTTTGGTGGAATCTGATATACTCGTTGTTATCTCAATCAGAAACTGCCTATTTTCTGTTGATTAAAATAATAAAATAAAAATAATCATTATCACAACTTAGTCAAGCGAGAGGTACCCATTTTGTTATAAAGTTTTTAAGGACCTTGGAAAAGAATATTTGAGTAATATCTATAGTAAACTAGTGCTATACAATAGCAATTTAGTCAAACCGGCATAATTAACTTATTAGGAAAAAAAATAACAATAAATACTCTGTTTTATGCACGTTTTTGTTATGTAATAGACTATTGGTGATTAAAAAAATCCAATTCCGTAACTCACAAGAAGTGGCTGATAACGACATTGTCTAATAAAAAGCCTCCACTTGTTAAAAATAGATGGTTAGAATTGGACCTTCCACTTTGTTTATTTTCGTTGTTTTGTCTTTCTTCATTGTTGTTTATTGAAGGGGCTTTTTGAGGATTAGTGGAAGACTAGAGATGCACATAATGTCGGATTATTAACATGTGGCCGTGACAATTTAATCAATTAGCAATTTTTTTTTAATGTAACATTTAGATTTCTGTATTTCGTCCCCAACAATCTTATTTAAAAAAAAAAAAAAACATTTATATTTCTGTGAGACATCGATAGCTATCCATATACAGTTTCAACGATTATACAATAAATTAATTCGAAAGGGGATATGTGCTTTTTATATATATATATATATATATAATAATAAGTGTGCGAAATAGTCTCCAGTATGGTGATCATATTTATCCGGAAAAATATAATTTTTTATTTAGACACATATAATTACTAGTTTATTAATATGTAACTTTATGTGTAATGTTTTATTATTATATTAGAGCTTTTAGTGAAGATAACATGTATCACAAAAAATGTTACACAATAATAATTTTAATGTTATACGTTATTGACCTTATGTTACATTGATAGATCATTCAATATGTTGTCAGATATGAAACCTTACCTAATTTTTTAGCAATAAAAAAAATATTCGCTGAATATATTATGATTATCTTCTTTTCTATCACTATTACGTTGATTATCAATAATAATAAAGTGAAATACTTTCTTTTCTTTTTATATTAACCCATTACTTAGAAAAAAAAAAAAAAAGAATTAATATATAACTCCGAAAACGCAGATTTAGAGAACAAAGAGTTTTGTAATATGTTTTAAATGTATATACAAGTAATTCTCCGGACAAATAGGATTGCTAGTAAAAATAATTTAGGTGGTAACGTTGACATGTCGATCAAGAAGTCAATCAAAAACATGATATTGTTTTGTTTTTACCACAAAATGTTTTGGTGAATATGCATGTTTATCTTAAAATGGCTTTCAAATCCAACCGTCAAATCTTTAATATACATGCCTCGAGAGTATTCCTTGTGTGTGTATATATTTGTGTATATATACACACATATATGTATGTATATACTTATATATATATATATATGTATGGATATAGATATCGATATGCATTGTGGGATTCAGATACATTCTCACTAATGATTCATAACATTTGTCTTAATCAGCAAAATAATGCTGTGAAAGAAATTAGAAGCTGATCCCATAATCATACTCTCTCATAATTACTATCTTTATTCCACCTAATTATATACAAAAACTAGTGGAAGTGCAACTGTATAGTTTTGATATATAAGGTTGATTTTTCCATTAAAATCTAGTGCACACATTTGATTTCTGAAATGTTATATATACACACACACACACACACATATGCACATGAATATCATGTGTGGGCGCTTATTTCATATATTTATACATATATATTGAAAAGATAACCATGATCTAAAAAGTCTTGTTATTTTTATTTTTATTTTTTTTTTGCGCTACAATTCAAATTCTATAATTACAATCTAATTTTTGTCTTTTTCCCTCAGTTTTACTATTCATAGGTTTTGTAACTCAAACTTTAAAAGTCTATAACTTTGTATAGACAAGTCCAAATGAGATTTTTTTTTTAATTGTATATAATTTCAAGACGAATGAAACATGCTTCATATATTGATATTTTTTTTTCCAAACATATTTCAAGTTTTTATACTTTTAAACTCTAGCAATTCAAATGCATCGATAAACGCACAATCAATTCAAACTCAAATTTTACAATCCAAACCTTAGCACTAAACGCATGCTAAAAGTATAAGAAGCTTAAGAAAGGAAAAAACACTCCAAACAAAACTAAGTAAAAATAAGATAATGATAGAAATTAATTAGAAGCAGTCATTAATACTTTCTTAATTTAAAACGATCCTTAAAATTACGAGCTCTAAATTGATACATTAGGTAACTTTTTGTTCTGCTAATTTGTCCAAAGATCTCAAAGCAACAATTTCTATTTTTTTTTCTGTAAAAAAAAAAGGTCAGTAAATGCAATATTAATGCCTTTTCTATTGCGGATATCTAATTTAGTTCGGAAGAATCACTCGGTAAAATAGTTATTTAGTTGCTTAAAAAGTTAACTTCACCATCTAGTTAGGTGGATCGATCTAATTAATCTCAAGTACGTACATTTATATGTGTCTGAGACGTATATATTTGTGTGTGTGTGTGTGTGTGTGTGTGTGGTGAAATTACTACACGTAAATTTGCATGAACCTATTACGTGGTGTAAAAGGTAGTTTATCAATTAATTGGTTAATATGTCATCCGGGAGAGATTAACAGCAGCAGTATTCCATATTTTTTACCATATATACTTTTCTGGCTAATCACGGATTAAATTTCAGCCAACGTGGTATTACTTTTTCAAATTATAATAATATTCTTCTTCTACATATCTTTTAGGCCTCTATAAAAGCATGCACCTATTGTTTTATTTTTGTGCACCTTAAATTTCCAAGTAAATAGCTAGAAATGGCATCATCACCAATTTTGTCTGACTTTGTGAGCTCCGATAATCCGCTGGTGAGCGTTCAGGAGCTCGCGAAAAATCTCTTGATCACCGTTCCACAACAATACGTTCGTTTCGATGGAGGGCAGCCCACGACCGATCTCTTCGATAACACCTATAGTTTCCCAAAAATCCCCACAATTGACATGAACAATTTAGTCATGGCCGGTGAAATTGGAGATCTTGAACTCGAAAGTTGCACTCCTCTTGCAAGGACTGGGGAATTTTTCAGGTATTTTTTTTTTCCCAAGTACAATTTTTTTTTTCAGTACTATATTAGTTAATATAATTTGTATTTGTTGACCAATAAAGTATATATTTATATATGTATATCTTTTTTTTTTTTTGGTTAATGGTACAGTTGGTGAATGGAGTAAGGCCTTCATTGTTGGAGAAGGTGAAGCATGAGGTTGAAGAGTTCTTTAAGCTTCCTTTGGAAGAGAAAATGAAATACAAGATAAGACCTGGTGAAGTTGAAGGCTATGGAACAATAACCCGAACAGATAACCAAAAGGTTGATTGGAGTGACAGGGTTTATATGATACTTAATCCTGTCACCAAAAGAAAACCATATCTCTTCTCGGAGCTCCCTTCATCTCTTAGGTACGCTTTTTCACTTGTTTACATCACATATCCTATCAATAATACATGTTTTTAAGTATCATCCTGTTTTTGTTAGATGTTATTTTGAATTTTCATCTGAAGTATAAATTTTTATTACAAATTTATTTATTTTTGGGCGATTATTATGAATAATAAAAACTATTTGTTTTAACATGTAGATTCCTAAAATTATGATTTAATTAAGCTTCCTAGAAAGCTTGCATCCATGTGTATTTAACTTTTTTTTTGGTAAAATAATAATAAGTAGAGGCAACGAACATATATCTTATTAAGTACATCTCAACTAAAACATTAGCATCCACAGGAAACCACATATATCCCATATAAATTCTCCCGTTCGATTACTAAAAAATAATCAATATATAGGTTCAAAAATGTGCCGAACATTCCGCCAAAAAAAAAAAAAAAAAAGCCAAGAGCCAACAAAAACCGAACATCAATTGACTGGATGATGACGGATCTACTTTCTCATCAAAAGAAGAGAGGAGTCTTAAAAAAAATAAAATAAAATAAAAAATCTCTTTTAGAAAGTACAACATATATGGAAATCAATATTATCACTTAAAATAATAGTTTTATATAAAGTAGTCATTTAAATATGTTGAATTATCAGGACCACACTGGAGTCTTACTTCATGGACTTGCAAAAGCTTGCGATGACACTGTTTGGGCTGCTGGGAAAAGCTCTGAACCTAGATCAAGATGTACTAATGAAAGACTTATTTGAAGATGGGATGCAGTCACTGAGGATGACGTATTATCCTCCATGCCCGCAACCGGAGCTCGTCGTCGGAATCTCGCCTCACTCCGACGCCTCGGGCATCACAATCCTGAACCAACTTAACGGAGTGAGTGGTCTCCAGATCTATAAAGATGGGGTTTGGCTGCCTGTGGAATTCCTTCATCAAGATGCCTTAATGGTGAACGTTGGGGATGTTCTTGAGGTCTCTTAAATACTCTTTCCCATGCCGCTACTTTATATTATAATTAATTTCTTTCCTGATGAAACTAAAATTAATAAAAGAAGAGAAAGGAAAGGAAATTCAGGAACATGTTTTAATTCACAATACTTATTATAAGCAACCTTAAGAAGTTAGCTGTTATTTTCAAACTCTATATATATATATATATATATGTGTGTGTGTGTGTGTGTGTGTGTATAAATTTTATATAATACCACTATGCTACCGACAAGACTTCCATGGTACAAATCTTGGGCTTGATTTCCATATAAAGGAGCATGTATTTCCTTTTCTTTTCCGTGATAGAATTATCCTTCGTTTAATTAGTTAGTCACTTCTTAAATAATTATACTTAAATGTTAAAAGGGTTATTAATTCAAAGCAAGAATATTAGTTCAAACATGTATATGATCTCCTATAATAGGTATAGGCTTGTTCACTATCTTTCTAGAAGGATCATCTTTCACTTGTAACATTTTTTTTTAGTTGATATGGGATCTATGACTCCTATTTTTTAAATTAAAATGAAAACACGCTTCGTTTTTGATTTGGGAAGTCTTTTCCAAATCCTTCCTGTTCGTCCGCCGAGCTAGCTAATAAGAATAGTAAGAACTGTAACATAATGTTTATTATTTATCATAATATTTATCACTTCAAATTTTACGGTAAAAATTAGTATATCTCAAACTATTATTATAACTTTCTAACGTTATTATTGTTTTGATATATACTTCTATTTTAGGTGGAAGAAAAGTCCTTCCAGAGAAAATTGTCCAATATGTATATACATATATATATATATGAGTAATGGTAGGGAACTTTTTGAGTACCAACTCATATGTCATATTTTCATTGATAAATGCAATTAATTGATGTGACAATATTTAAATACTTATCAATAAAAATATGATAACTCATATACCACATAGATTGATACTCAAAAATTGGGATTAAAGTTGGTATTCTTAACATTTATATATATATATATATATATATGCATGTATGCAAAACTTATGACAAAGTTATAATGTCTTTATCGAGTACCATATGTATACTAATGCATGCCACCTTAAAATTTATAAATAATGAATTTGTTGAAGTTTTTCTTGACTAGTTAATTATAGTTTTAATAATTCAACAAAAGAAAGTAGTTCCAATATTGTTAATTAACTGTGAAAATTCTAATTAATTAACATATGTGCATTTTTTTTTTTTATGTTTTGTTTTTTTGTTTTTTTTGTTTTTTTGTTTTGTTTTTCCAGATAATGAGCAACGGGGCGTACAAAAGCATGAGCACAGGGTGATACCAACTCAAGCAAGAGAGGATATCGATGGCTGTATTCTTCAACCCCAAATATGAAGAAGAAATTGGGCCCCTTTCCAATTTTGTCAATCCACAGAACCCACCTTTATTTAAGAGGATTGGAATGGAAAAATACGTCCATGATTTCTTCTCCCGCCGTAAGCTTGATGGGAAGACATTCTTGGAGCAAATGAGGATAAAAACGGCGAAAATACTGATAATCTTATAATTACTACTTAATTAAATCTGGAACAATATTATAATATCTTGTTAATTTTCTATTACGTGTGTGACAATAAACAGGAGTCATGTGTATAAATAAGAATAAAAAAACATACTATAAGTTTGGTAATAATGACTCCATGCATCCGAGTGATTCCAGTCAATGTACTATATAAAATTATATGTTAATAGTATATAATACATATAGTTTGTATGGTTTGTGTTGTGTGTGTACATGTATACTGTAGAAAAGTGAAAATATAATATATGAACTCAGAGTGGGTTGTTGATATATACAATAATAATTTGACACTTTCTCCCTAAACTTATATTACCACTAATTACACTCGTTGTTGTTATAACTCTTCTCTCTCTCTCTCTCTCTCTCTCTCTCTCTTCCTTCTAATTCCTTTTTTTTTTCCCCTCCTATATTTGAAATTAATTCATGTCAAACACAAATAAACTCGTAGCTGTCAAGACTTGAGTTATTAATTTGTACATTAACTACTATATATACTAGGAACTCTTGAATGTTAGCTAGAGTTTCATATAAATATATATATGTACATTATATAGAGCTTCTATGATATATATATATATATATATATATATATATCTGTATATGTATACTTGTATGGTTTTATACCTACGGCACTATTGTACTTTAGTTATTAAATTTCTAATGAGAAGATAATGTATTTGTATTACTAAATCAAACATGTTCGGTTTATTGATAAAAATAATACAGCAGGAAATACACATTCAAAGAATTTTATTAAATATTATTTTTATAATGGCCAAATAAATTACAAAAAAAAAAAAAAATCAAATAACTAAAACTTTGATTTAGCTGGATTTTATTTAATGTTCAAATTTCTTTTATTTTTTTAAAATTTTGCCTATAAAACAATTAAACCTAATTATAAGGATGTATATATGATTCTTTTGAATGCATGAAAAAAAAAATCAATACTGATATATTTATTTTTTAACTATCATGTATATAAACATGATATATATTATATAGTATATAAAATCATTTTATATATTAAATATTATAATTTAATTTAAGTTAATGAAAATTTTTATAGTTCATAATTATATATATATCAGTTATTTTATTACTCTCTTTTTTTTTTCTTTTTTTTTTTGAAAAAGAAAGAAATATTGAGTTTTTAAAAGTATGTAACTTTTGTCCATACATTTCAAGAGAAAAAATTAACAAACAGAAATATAATTTGTAAATAATTATTGTAAATAGTAAAGAAAATCACATTACGCCTCCTTAAAAAAATCATAGTACGTGCAGATAAGGAGAAAGAAAATAACGAGATTTTTTTTTTTGGTCAACAAAGATACTGAGATTTTTTTTTTTTTCAATTTTTTTCCTTTTTCTCGTGCTAATCAAAATGGTTTACAATTTCTTTAACTTGCGTTTGGTGTATGGGTTTAAAATGAAATTTTTAGATTGAAATTTGTTGACTTTTCAAAATTAGTTATATTTTTTTTTTTTGTTGATTTTTCAAAAACAGAGAAAAATTGATATGAAAACTTTAGGTTTTGACCTAAAAGCGAAATTGAAAACTAAGTTTAACCAAGATAATTTCAAACAACCATTTATTTGCAAATTGCACTCAGGACAGTGCACATTTTTGTAACCAAAAAAAAAAACATCAATTAAAAAAAAAGATAAAAGACTGAAATGGAGATAATGATGAGGTCTTCTTGAAGTTGTAGTGAGTTGTTGTTAAACTGAAGTGTAAGATGTCGAAAGAGTAATATGTCATGTGGATCAATAAAAGCCATTGAAATATTTATAAAAATAAATAAATAAATAATAATAATAATAATAATAATAAAGCCATTGAAGAGATTAAATGAAAAAAGCATAAATTCTTAACCCTGAGATTCTAGGTTGAAGCCTTTCTATAATATAGTATAGACATATATATATATATATATATAAATACCTATGATATGATCACGTAATTTATTATAAGGTTAATTGTGACAATCTAATTACATATTAGAAGTGCAAACCACGTCTGAAAGAACAATTTTGTACATGACAAAGCAAATTTCATTTCCACTTTATCCTTGTACAGCTAGCTAGTTTAGCTGAACACTTGCTTGACTGCTATTTTGGGGGCAAAATTTGTGAAGTTAGGTTAGGAACCAACCAATTGTAAGATCCGAGATTTTTTTTTTTTGGGGTGAAAAGTTGAAATATTTGAATATTGGGTACAGATCTGCAATTCCAACTTTTCAGATCACCCTCGTCCAGAAACTTATTATTAAACAAGCACAACACCGCGTCTTTCCTAGTAAAAAAAAAAAAAAAAAAATCAGATATATGGGTAGAACAATATTGCAAATCCGCCGCACCTTAAACCACCTTGCATCTTCCTCTTCCATATTTCTTAGAACAATTAATTATCGATCCAAATCTAAAGTATTAACCATTACAAGAGAAAAGAATATGTAAATTCCAAATAAAATAAAAATGTACTGTATCTCTTTCTTGTCTTGACTTTCCCAAAAATAACAAATCAATCTAAAAATTAATTCCATACACGAAATAAACATAAAATTTCAAAATCCAAAATCAATTACATGTACTTATGAATCGAAATCTAGGCTTGTGATTTCAGCACTCCAGATGCCAAAACAAGAACTGGGCTAGAGTTCCGGACCCTCGACAACGTAGTTGCCGATACCCTCAAGGTCGCGGCGCTCTTCCGACAACCATCGCCACCTCTGTTTCTGGGGAATGCCTTCACCAAATCGCACTGTCGACAAGAAATGCAAAGAAACATGTTGAATAGGGCAAAAGAAACAGTCATTAATAGGGCACGCTCTCCCAAGTTTCCAATTTTTATATAAAGAAAAAAGGAAATTTAACATGTTGAAAATGCATTTTAATTAGTAGGTAGTGCATTTTAATTAGTAGGAAGTGATTATTTGTTCCTTCTTTTTCAAAGATATGGAATAATGAAAAAAAATTACGTTTTTCCTTCTTTTTCAAAGATATGGAATTTAAAAATAAATAAATAAATATATCTTTCTCGGCTTCTAGAATCTAAAACACATTTCTCCTCATGCCAAATTTCAAAAGATTAAAAATTGCGTGAAACATATGTGAGCTAAAGAATCTACAAAACAGTTTCAAAAAACAAAATATCTAACGTTATAATGTTAGGACATTTTCAAAGCGCGCGGCAGAAACTGTTGCAAATTCATGATGTCGCAAATGTCGATAAAATGTAAATGTATACATACGATCGTGTATATTAAACAATATCATGGACACTTACAGAATATTAACAAAATATCGAAAATGTTTTGAGGAAAAAATTTCATCTTGCAGAAAAAAAAATCAATTTGTAACGCATTTGTCTCGTTGTCTTTTGAATATTATTTATGATTTACAATTTTGATCGATTTGTATATCTTCCACCAATATATAGATTAGTATTAACGTGTAGCTTTCTACCAAATAAATAGATATATATATATATATATATATATATGAAAACATGCAGCTATATATCTGTCTTGAGATTTTGATCAAGTCAGGTAAATTAAAATCCAATTTATGGGTGTGTTTAATTACTATTAACAATTAATATATATAGATGCTTTATGATCTAATGCTGAGTGGGTCAAACTTCTCATCTTGAAGCGTTTTCAATTTTGATTACTAAACTATTGTGCATTACGTAATCATATTATTCTAGCATTTTACACAGTTCCTTTTTTTTTTTGGGCTTATTTGTGCCGTTGGTCCCTAATCGTACACTTATATTGCACTTAGGTCCCTATGTTTTTCTTTTGTTGCATTCAGATACTCAATGTTACTATATTTTCTAGCATGTTAGGCCCGTTTTCCCATTTATCCGGTTCAAATTTCTCGTTTAGTAATCACATGATTTACAAAGGGTGTGTCGTAAAAATTAAAGGCTTAGTTGTGCTAATGGTCCCCAAACCTTTTATCTCTGTTGCAAATCGATCATCAACTTTTTTTTCTTTTTGTTTTTTTTGTTTTTTGTTTTTTCCTTAGCATTAAGATACCTAATGAACTCTTTCATTGCAATTTGTCCACTTTTATTGTTAAGACACTGTATATACCGAGCTGAGACCCCCTTTTTTGTTCATCCACTTCCATGCACTCGGACACCATGTTGATTTTTAAATCTAATGAATTAACGTAATATTCTCTTTGACGATCGACAATACTTCCCTAACAATAAATCTTAAAATGGTCACGACAGCATAGGTAGTATGTTCACGGTGGCAGCCGATGGATATTGAGATAAGAGTATCTACAATACAACATTATAATCCATTTGAATCACCGTTGTGAAACTGTTTTTGAGATATTATTTGATAAGTTCTCTATAGTGTTGAAGCTAAATCACATACTAAGCTATAGTTTGACTTCTTGGTTAAGAAAAATCTCCAAATGACTAAATATGACATTTTATTGCCTATCGTAGTTAATGTGGACTTTAAACTTATTTATTATAATCATTGAAAGTAAAAGACTTCCCTATATAAATTCCAAATTGTGGAATTTGAGATATAGTTTTGCATTTGGGATCACAAAAAAAGTACGGTATGTCAAATTTGTGTCATTTGCACTTTTTGTGCTAAATATATTAGTAACTAGGCGGTGTTAGGGACGGGATTGTAAACGAAATGGAAGGTTGGAAGTTTGAAGGACATACTGAAAGAAGGTTGAGGATCAAATTCTGACAAAAGTAAGAAGTTGGGACCACTCATGCAAATAATAAGCTTTTTGTTTATAGCAAAATTCAGTTTGTTAAGAGTGCACGTCTAAGCACGTCATGACTCATGACTAAACAACAAAATTGAATGATCTTTAAAAAAGGAGAGATTTGTTACGTAAACAGTGAAAAAAAAACCTTAGGGACAACATCGGTCCTTGACCTCTACACAACGCGTGTAGAGGTCAAGGACCGATGTTGCAAATCTACCTTTTTTAAGCTATCCGCATGACCGTGTCAAACATCTGCCATGCTATATAACTGTGAGTGTTGCATGCTTTAGAACCGGAGGGCAGCACGAGAAGAGGAGGAGGGAGAGTGGAGATAGGGAAAATTATGAACTTATAGATAATTTTATCTACATTATTTTGCAACTTCAAATAAGGAGAGCCCAAATTGATAAGTATGAGAGAAGTGCATAATCTAAGTAGTAAAGAGAGTACATTTTTAGAGAAAATTATCCAAATAGTCATATTTTTTTCATCTATTGATCAACTTGACACGAATTCCCCCTTTTTGATCAACATGACACAAACTTAGTTTTGTTATTGTGTCATATTACTCTAATGTTAAACTTTTGTGTCATATTAGGGTAATGGTATTTAAATTTATGTAATTCAGGTACTTTACTCGGTCTTTAATTTGCTATTTTAATCCCTTTCGAGAACCATACAAGCCATTGTTTAGTTTCAGCTCATCAACCACTAAAATGGCCTGGAATAGCTTTTTAATCTAGATGAATGCAACCCACCTAAAATCTAAGCCCAATATTGAAGAGAACAAAACTCGAAAGCAAAACCCAAATCCACAACCCAAGCGAGCTATGTATTAGATCTACTATACGTGTCATCTATGGTGGGAGAATGATGCCAATGAATCGTGACACAACTCGTGTCAATAGTAGATACCAATCGGTATCAAGATGATTATTAATAAAAACTGTTGAATGTCGATATCACGATGGTTACTGATCAATTAACCATTCGTCAACAGTTACTAGTCGGTATCACGGTGAATACGGACAAATATGGAAGGGCCTCACTGTGGTTATTGATCATTAAAGAGTATATTTATTAAATATAAAGACAAGACATGGAGTCACATTTTTTGGAGGCTGAATTTGTGGCATTTATGTAAAGAACCCGAAAGACGTTCCTTAGCGTAAGCCCACCAACAAGCAGAAGAGGCCCAGAACAACCCAGATAAACAAGGCCCATTTAAAAATCGAGGCCCAATCTTTTCGAGAAACAGAAAACGGAAACGCAACCATAATAAGCGTACTTTGGCGAGTAAAGCCCCCAAAATTCTGGTTCAGGTTTTCCTCGAGAACGCCGAGAAAAAGAGCGAGAAAGCGAGAGAAAGTTAAGAAAAAAGAAGCGGAAAAGAGTAAAAATCAATCGACGATCGAAAATGGTAGTGGAGGACGCAGCAAAGTCTTCATCATCAGCACTCGAGAATCCGAACCCAAACCCTAGGCTCGCGGAGACGAGGAAGACGATGAGCTGGAGGAGGGAGAGATCGTCGGAGACGAGGATTCTGGTTCTTCGAAGCAATCGAAGGGAATAATTCAACAGCCACACCCTCTGGAACATTCATGGACGTTCTGGTTCGATAGCCCCACCGCCAAGTCCAAGCAAACTGCTTGGGGAAACTCCATTCGCCCGATCTATACCTTCACCACCGTCGAGAAGTTCTGGAGGTTTGTTTTCTTCGTTCTTTATCTTCTTTTTGCTGAATCTTTGATTTTGATTTTACTTTTTGTTTGGGTGACGGGAAAATGTGGGAAACGGTGAGAAAGTTTGCATCTTGTCATGACGAAATTGGATATTGACGAATAAGAATTTGAAGATTTGGATTATTTTTATAATTTTATAGATTTTTTTGATTGTTTGTGTTGCTTGTTATAGTTTTCTTTTCATTAATAATATGAGCCTCTTTTGAGGTGGTATTCATAAAAATAAAAATAAAAAAAAAAAAAAAAAAAAAAAAAATCCTCTTTAGAGGACTGAAAAGTGTTTCTTTTTCTTAATCCTTTAAAGAAAATGTTTCCCAAATTTTGTTCTTTGTATATGGTCAGGTAATTTCTTTGTTTATCTGGGGTTAAATGATTTCTTTTGCTGAGATTTGGTATCTTGAATGAAAAACATTGATTTAACTATATTGTTCTTGTAATTGATGTGGATTTCATTTGTTGAATGCAAGGAACTTCTTGAGTTCTAGAGATTTGAGGAATGTGGAGGGACTATGGTTTCTATTTGTTTATGTTCTAGTTCTGTATTATAAATATGATTGAAGTTTTGGTTGTATTCAGAGATTGTTCTTTGCTGGTGAATGCCCGTGGTTTGCTATATGTTTGGGATGTTTTCATGATTGTCTTGTCAAGAAATTTTTAATCAGAACAACTCTATGCATTTTAATTGATCTACTTTAGTATTAGATTTGGTTTCATTAACCATATAAATTATTCCGGCCTTCGTAATTTAGGCATCATTCTTCAACCCATTGAATACACTGGCTCGCCAAAGCCAAGTGGAATCCGAACTCTTTGATTCTTTCCCTTTTTAAATTTTTTTTATCCCCTATATTCCCTGTATATACTTTACCTCTGCACCTGTAAATTTGAGATGATGCTCTTGAGGTAGTCGATTTTCAAACACGTATCTTAAATCAGTGTTTTGAGCTTTTACCTAGTGACACCATCAGTGGTTTAACTTCAGCTATTTTTAACTGTTTTCGCGCAGTATTGCAGTACTGCAGTTGATTGCTGTCTCCTTTCCTCGGCTTTTCCTTTTCTAAACTCTCGAAGCTTCTTTAGTTTTTCCCCCTTTTTTTTTTTCCCTTTTTTTTTCTTCCTGTTTACTTAAAATGATTAACATCTTTTCCTGTTTTCAGCATATACAATAACATTCATCATCCAAGCAAATTGGCCGTGGGTGCTGACTTTCACTGCTTCAAATTCAAAATTGAACCAAAATGGGAGGATCCTGTTTGTGCTAATGGAGGGAAATGGACTATGACCTTCCCGAGGGGGAAGTTGGACAGTTGTTGGCTGTATACAGTATGCTCTGAAGTGGATTTGTAATACAATAATTGGATGATGAATTACTTAGCCTGTGATTTTTTTTCCCCTTCTTTACAGCTGCTGGCAATGATCGGAGAGCAATTTGATCACGGAGATGAAATTTGCGGTGCTGTTGTCAATGTCAGAAACAGGCAGGATAAGATTTCTATTTGGACCAAGAATGCATCAAATGAAGCTGCTCAGGTAATTGCTGTTAAAATGAACCTTCTTTTTTTTAACATTTGATCTCACTTGGAAAACTTGGACGATGCCTTATTACGCACATCTTCTTGCTGCAGTTGAGCATTGGGAAACAATGGAAGGAGTTCCTTGATTACAATGACACCATAGGATTCATATTTCATGTAAGAATTTGATTTAAACTAATATCAGCAACTATGCCCATTGGTATTGTGATATTCCTCCCAAGTAACAAATTGTTCCGTTCTTTTCAGGATGACGCAAAGAAGCTGGACAAAGGTGCCAAGAATCGCTACACAGTATGATATGTATAGATATTGTTTTTCGGTTGCGAGCTGTATGTCTGCCAAGACTCCAAATTGTTTTCTTAAATGTGACAGAATTCTATACTAGATGCTCTAGGAAAATGCGATTGCTGCTTGCATTTTTTTCTTTTTTTTTCCCGTCTTGAATTAGTAAGGGAATGTGGAATGGATGTGTACGATGAACTTGTTTCCTCCAAGTTTTGACATGGCATAGTTGGAATCAAGTCCTCTTCGTCTTCTAATTAAATTGCATGATGTCTTTACGTTTGCCTTAAGTAGAGTCATGTACTAATTCTCATTAAAGTTAAAATCCTAATGAAACTTCGCAGACAATGTGAAGATGACAAACAACAAGGTGACAAAAGCTTGAAAGTTGGAATTTTTATTTCTATTCTTCTACTGATCATAAGATAAAAGTTTTGTCAAACGGACCATATTCGAGTTGAGAAGAACAAACCACTTGCCCTTGTACCTTAGAATCAATTTGTCATGTCACATCGTTGATATGTTGTCAAGATATCAACAAAAGTTCGATCAGATTTAATCACACCTTTTTTAGACATATCAACAGTCAGCTACATCATATTTAACGATCGGAATGATAATACAACATTATAAGAGTGTAGAAATGGGATTAAGAAAGATTGGGAAAATAGGTAAAAGAGTTTATTTGTGAGAATAGTCAAATTCACCAAGTACTGTTGAACATTTTTTTTTTTTGGTATCTAACGTTCTTTTTTCGCCACAACTAGATCAGTATTTTTACGTCTCTCGAATTCTATTCACAAAAATTTAAGACGGCCAAAAAAAAAATGTCATTTACAAGTCCCTTTCCCCCCTCTCACAATAATCATATAGACAAGCTGAGCTGGAAAAAAGAAACACAACCGAATACTAACACGAAGAGCGTTGAGTTTCCATCAAGACGATAGAAACATAGGCCAAGACAGACTTTAATCTCTATCAAAAATTTCTCCTTCCTCTCCTTCACCGTTCAGAATAGCCTCCTCTTCGTTTTCATCCTCATCTTGAGGATATTCGTCTTTTATAAATAGACCTAGCTGCTCCAATAGAGATCGCATATCAGCCGGCCAAGGCGATACCATTAATACTTCATGGCCCTTGTCTTTGGAGAGATGATGATACGATGATGGTGTGAACCCGCACAATATTTCAAGTTCCTTTAGCACTTCCAAGTAGTGCCCAATTTCAATGGTTCTCTCCATCTGGGTTGGACATGAGTACTAATTTCATCAGAGCTTCAATATTACACATGAGAGAGCATAAAAATTATGATGGAAGAAAGCATAAAAAACATCAACATATGCTATAATTGATTATGATTTTAAAAATATGTTATAAATTTTAAAACTATGTATAAAATATGCTATTTGTTACCATCCCCCCAAAACAAAAAAATGGTAAAACTGTGGTAGAGTCTCTTCTAAAGTAACTATCGGTAGAATTTTATTTTGAACCGTTAAGATTTAATCAAACGGTTGATATATTGTTGGTGTATTATAATTACCATACACCTTATCTCATCTTACCCCTTCCCACCCCAATCTTCTACGTCACTGGCGACTTGTGCCTTGTAGCCAACTACCCCCCGACGCCGATGACCACACCCCCAGCCCCCCCCCCCCCCCAACCCCAAGCCCAGCTGGCCCCCCACCCCCGGCCCCACTCCCACCCTAGGTCCCCCCCCTCCCCCAGACCCCCCACTCCCCGACACCCCCTCTCCCCCCCCCCCCCCCCCTAGCCGGCGCTTCCCCCCCACCCCCACCTAGGCCTTCCCGGCCCTCTATCTCTCTCTTCCCCGCTCTCTCTTTCTCTTCTCCCCCGACAACCCCTCTCTCTCTCTTCTCCTCTCTCCCTGCCCCCGGCCCTCACGCCTGCCCCAGCCCTCCCGGAGCCCCCCTCCCCCAACACCCCACCCTAGGCCCTCGTCCCCTGGCCCCCCCAGGCGGGGACCCCCACCCCTCTCTCTTCTCCTCTCTCTCTCTTCCCGGCCTGCTCCCCCCCCCCCCCCCCCCAAAAGATCCCCCCCACACCCCCGACGAGACCGACTCCCCCCGGCGAGAAGAGAGAGAGAGAGAGAGAGGGGGGTCCCTGTCGGGGTTGGGGTTGGGGGTAAGGTGGGGGGGTCGTCGGGGGCCGAGGGCAGGGAGAGAGGAGAAGCGAGAGAGAGGGGCATCAGGGGCCCGGGGAGGCTTGGGTGGGGCGGGGGAGCACCGGGCTAGTGGGGAAGGGGGTGTCGGGGAGTGGGGGGCCAGGGGATGGGGGACCTGGGGTGGGAGTGGGGTCGGGGGGGGTCGGCCGAGCTTGGGGTGCAGGAGGGTCGGAGGGGGAGGGGTGGTTGCCAGTGATGAGATGGGGGCCGGCCAAGCCTGGGGTGTGGTCGCTGGCGTTGAGGGGTCGCTGACGACGGCGAGAAGATCGCCGGCAATGGAGAAGATTGGGGTGGGAAGAGGTAAAATGAGATAAGGTATATGGTAATTATGATACATTAATAAATATCTACCGTTTGATTAAATCTTAATAATTCAAAAAAGAACTCTATCAATAATTACTCTTAAAGAGATTATATCACAGTTTTACCCGAAAATTAAACTGGGTATATGGTAACGGGGCTAAAATAAATCCAAGGAAAAAAGAAGCAGAAAAGAAAGAAAATCAATCGACGATCGAAAATGATAGTGGAGGACGCAGCAAAGTCTTCATCATCAGCCCTCGAGAATCCGAACCCAAACCCTAGGGCTCGCGGAGACGAGGAAGACGATGAGCTGGAGGAGGGAGAGATCGTCGGAGACGAGGATTCTGGTTCTTCGAAGCAATCGAAGGGAATAATCCAACAGCCACACCCTCTGGAACATTCATGGACGTTCTGGTTCGATAGCCCCTACGCCAAGTCCAAGCAAGCTGCTTGGGGAAACTCCATTCGCCCAATCTATACCTTCACCACCGCCGAGGAGTTCTGGAGGTTTGTTTTTTTCGTTCTTTATCTCCTTTTAGCTGAATCTTTTGATTTTGATTTTGCTTTTGTTTGGGTGACGGGAAAATGAGGGAAACGGTGAGAAAGTTTGCATCTTTTCCCGACGAAATTGGTTTTTTCGAATAAGAATTTGAAGATTTGGATTTATTTTATTATTTCTCTTTAGAGAACTGATAATCTGTTTCTTTTTCTTTGTCCTTTAAAGAAAATGTTTGTTTATCTGGGGTTAAGTGATTTCTTTTGCTGAGATTTGGTATCTTGAATGAAAAACATTGACTATTGTTCTCATATTTCATTTCGGATTTGACCTAATGAAATGAATTTTACTTGTTGAATTTAACGGAAATATGAATTTGATTAAATTGAATGTAAAGGAAATATGCATTTCATTTGTTGAATTTAAGGAACTTCTTGATTTCTTAGAGATTAGAGGAATGTGGAGGGACAATGGTTTCTATTTGTTTATATTCCAGTTCTGTATTATTGTTATGATTAAAGTTTTGGTTGTAATCAGAGATTGTTCTTAGCTTGTGAATGCCCGCGGTTCGGTATATGTTTGGGATGCTTTTATGGTTGTCTAGTCAAGAAAATTTCGATCAGAACAACTCTAAGCATTTTAATTGATCTACTTTAGTATTCGATTTGGTTTCGTTAACCATATAAATTAGTATGGCCTTCATAATTTAGGCATCATTCTTCAACCTGTTGAATACACCAGCTCACAAACGCCAAGTGGAATCCGAACCCTTTGATTTTTTCCCTTTTTAAAATATTTTTTTTCTCTGTTCCCTGTATGTACTTTACTTCTACACTTGTAAATTTGAAATTATGATCTTGAGTTAGTCAATTTTCAAACACGTATCTTAAATCAGTGTTTTGAGCTTTCAATGGAGACACCACCAGAGGCTTATGTTAGCTATATTTAACTGTTTCCGGGCTATTCCTTTTCTAAACTCTCGAAGCTTCTTTAGTTTTGCTCTCTTTTTTTCCCTCTCTTTTTTTTCCCTTCTGCTTAAAATGATTAACATCTTTTCTTGTTTCATTACTCAGTATATACAATAACATACATCATCCGAGCAAATTGGCCGTGGGTGCTGACTTTCACTGCTTCAAATTCAAAATTGAACCAAAATGGGAGGATCCTGTGTGTGCTAATGGAGGGAAATGGACTATGACCTTCCCGAGGGGGAAGTCGGACACTTGTTGGCTGTATACGGTATGCTCCGAAGAGGATTTGTAGTACAATAATTGGATGATGAATTACTCAGTCTCTGAATTTTTTCCCCTTCTTTACAGCTGCTGGCAATGATCGGAGAGCAATTTGACCACGGAGATGAAATTTGCGGTGCTGTTGTCAATGTCAGAGTCAGGCAGGATAAGATTTCTATTTGGACCAAGAATGCATCAAATGAAGCTGCTCAGGTAATTGCTGTTAAAATGAACCTTTTTTTTTTTTACATTTGATCTCACTCAGAAAACTTGGATGATGCCTTATTACGCACATTTCTTGCTGCAGTTGAGCATTGGGAAACAATGGAAGGAGTTCCTTGATTACAATGACACCATAGGATTCATGTTTCATGTAAGAATTTGATTCAAACTAATATCAGCAACTATGCACATTGGTATTGTGATATTCCTCCCTCCTAAGTAACAAATTGTTCCGTTCTTTTCAGGATGACGCAAAGAAGCTCGACAGAGGTGCCAAGAATCGCTACACAGTATGATATGTATAGATATTGTTTTTCGGTTGCGAGCTGTATGTCTACCAAGGCTCCAATTGTTTTCTTTAATGTGACAGAATTCTATAGTAAATGCTCGAGAAAAATGCGATTGCTGCTTGCCTTTTCTTTTTTTTTTTGTTGGGTCTTGAATTAGTAGGGGAATGTGGAATGGATGTGTACGATGAACTTGTTTCCTCCAAGTTTTGACATGCCATAGTTGGAATCAATTCTTCTTCCTGACTAAATTGCATGATTTCTTTCCGTTTGCCTTAAGTAGTGTCATGTACTAATATCGATATTTTCATTCGGTTTTCTGCTTGCTTCTAGAATATTCATTATAAAAAGCTAGTGTAATGAAATTTTCATCAAAGTTAAAATCGTAATGAAATTTGGCAAACAAGTTGATGAATTACGACGAGTTTTTTGGGCAAAGCATCTTTAAAGCTACTTTTGGCTTCTTAACTGCAAAAACTGCTTCCGAAAACGTTTAGATAATCTGTCAAAAGAGCACTCTCTCTAGAATGAACATCATAAACTGTATTTTTATTGTTCATTAGAAAATTTAAAAACTATTATGATCTGTTAAATTCTTTTAAAAATGTAATTTCAAACATTTAGAATTTTTATTTCTATTATTCTACTAATCAAAGACAAAAGCTTTATCAAACGGATCATATTCGAGCTGAGAAAAACACACCACTTGCCTTTGTCTTGTAGAATCATTTCGTCATATCACATGTTATTCGAAAAGTTGTCGAGATATCAACAAAAGTTCAATTAGACTTTCTTTAGAAACATCATAAGCTACATCATATTTAATGATCGGAATGATAATACAACATTATAAGAGACTTCGTGTAGAAATGAGATTCAGAAAGATTGGGAAAATGGGGAAAGAGTATATTTGCGAGAATAGTCAAATTCACCGACTACTGTTGAACACTTTGTTTGTATCTACGTTCTTTTTTCGTCACAGCTAGATCAGCATTTTTATGTCTTTCGAATTCTATTCACAAAAATGAAGTCTTGCCAAAAACGTCATTTGAGAATCCTTTTCGCCCCTCTCACAATAATCATATAAACAAGCTGAGCTGAAAAAAAAGAAACACAACCAAATACTAGAACAAGAGAGTTGAGTTTCTATCAAGACGATAGAAACAAAGGCCAAGACAGACTTTAATCTCTATCAAAAATTTCTCCTTTCTCTCCATCGCTATTCAGAATAGCCTCCTCTTCATTTTCATCCTCATCTTGAAGATATTCGTCTTTCATAAATAGACCTAGCTGCTCCAAGGGAGACCGCACATCAGCCGGGCAAGACGATACCATTAATACTTCACGGCCTTTGTCCCTGGTGAGATGTTGATATGATGATGGTGTGAACCCGCACAATATTTCAAGTTCCTTTAGCACTTCCAAGTTGTGCCCAATTTCAATGGTTCTCTCCATCTTGGTTGGACGTGAGCACTAATTTCATCAGAGCTTCAAGATTGCATATGAGAAAGCATAAAAAATTATGATGGAAGAAAAGAGTAAACCTTGTCAAATGCAACTCGAGCGGCTTCTCTTTCCCTTTCTCGGTGCTGCTTCAACTCGGTTTCAGCCTTCACTCTTGACGCAGCTTCAGTAGCTCTTATTTCAGCTTCAATCCTTGCCTTCTCTTTAAGAAAGAAATTTTAATTTCGACCAGATAAAAGTTGGTAGTAAGAAAACTTTGGCCTACTAGTTTTAGATTTTAGATTAGGAGCACTGCTAGTAAGCTGCTATACGTCACAACCGTACAGCAACTTAACAAAATTACACAAAACTAGACCATAGTATTGAATTTAAATTTTCAAAAACAAGACTGGGTACCAAAAGATTCCCAATGTCGGTCAGAAAAGAGGTTCATTTTGGCAGGGGAAAAAAAGAAGGAAAACGAAGAGAACAATTATGGTGAGAAAGCCAACGGAGTGCAACCAGCATACTTACACATCTTGCACGGTTCTTAAGCTTACAATAAAAAGCTAAGCCAATACATGGCTTGTTTATTCGTCAAGAATTTTACAATTCACTCCTATTGGACCGTCATCCAATACAACACAAGTTTTCCTATGATTAACTTTTTTTTTTTCATTGCAATTTTGTCCACTTTTATTGTTAAAGACACTAACCCCCTTTTTTGTACATCCATTTCCACTCGGACACAATGTTGATATTTAAATTTGATGAAATAACGGCATTCTCTTTGACCTTGGACGATACTTCTACTAATTAAATCTTATACATAAGGATGAGGATCACGACAGTACGCACGTGTTATATTAATGGTGGCTGCCGATAGATACTGGGATAATAGCATCTATCTATAATGCAACACCATAATCCGTTTGAATTACCATTTTTAAAACGATTTTTAGAGCACTATTTAAAAAGTTTTTTTTTTTTTTTTTTAAATACTGTTTTCTCTTTTGAAATTTGAGTTTACTGTTTAAATTTACTTTTTGCCCTTATAATTCAAACAGAAACTAAATCACATACTAAGCTATAGTTTGACTTCTTGGTTAAAGAACTAATAAAATTTTAATAGAACATTCAAAAGATTCTAATAGAATATATTGAATATTCTATTAGAATAATCTGGTGATTGTCGCCGGTAACCGGAGTCAGAGACATCCGGCCATACATATAGAAAACTAAAAAAATTCTATTAAAGTATTCAAAATATTATAATAGAGTATGCAGCAATATCTACTAGAATATTTCGATGCCGGTGATTGGAGTTAGAGACATCCGGCCATCCATATTAAAAACTGAAAATTTTCTAGTAGAATATCCAAAATATTCTACTAGAGTAACAAAAATATTATACTAGAATATTCCGCAATCGGTGCCAATGGCCAGAGCCGGAGACATTCGACTATCCATATTAAAAACTGAAAATTTTCTAGTAGAATATTCAAAATATTTTAGTAGAATAACCAAAATAATCTGGTGACCGGTGCCGATAGTCGGAGCTGAATACGCCCGACCATCCATGTTGAAAACATAAAATATTTTAGTAGAGTAACCAAAATATTTTACTAGAATATTTCGACAACTGGAGCCAGCGACATCCAACCATCCATATTAAAATTGAAAATTTATAAGTAGAATATTCAAAATATTCTAGTAGAATATTTCCGGTGACCTGCGCGGGCAGTTGGAGCGAAGATTTTTGACCATTCTTGTTGAAAACAGAAAATATTGTAGTACAATAAGCAAAATATTATACTAGAATATTCCGACGACTGGCGCTAGAGGCCGGAGCCGGAGACATCTCACCATCCATGTCGAAAATAGAAAATATTTTAGTAGAATATTTTGATATTCTACTAGAATACTCATATTATTCTACTAGAATATTTCGACGACCGGCGCCGGCAGCGGCAGTTGGAACCAGAGATTTCGGATCATTCTTGTTGAAAACAGAAAATATTCTAGTAGAATGAGCAAAATATGCTACTAGAATTTTCCCATAGCCGGCGCCGGTGGCTGGAGCTAGAGACATTCAAATATCTATGTCGAAAATAAAAAAAATATTTTAGTAAAATATCCAAAACATTCCACTAGAATATTCCGATGACCAGCATTGACGACTCTTGCTGGAGACGTCCGCTATTCATGTTAAAAACACGAAATATTCTTGTAGAATTTCCACAAAATGGGCAATTTTGTGTCTTGTAGATTTTTTTTTAATTAATAAGGGTAATTTGGATAAAGCATTTTGTGTTGACCTTTAACATGTATCCTTTTAACTTTTGACTAGTACTCTCATGTGGCAAAGTAGTAAAGTGTCCAATCAAGAGGTTGCCAAATAGTGGCATTTGGGACATGGCATTTTTGTAAGGATCCC
The DNA here is from genome assembly GCA_009761775.1 of Ficus carica. Lineage (NCBI taxonomy): Eukaryota > Viridiplantae > Streptophyta > Magnoliopsida > Rosales > Moraceae > Ficus > Ficus carica. The sequence goes on from CM019739.1 coordinate 6,518,829, forward strand.
GAAAAGCATTGCTTAGTCTAAGCCCATCAATCAAGAAAAAAGCCCAGAACATCCACCCATATAAACACGGCTCATTGAAAATCAAGGCCCAACAAACACAACCATAATAAGCGTACTTAAGCAAGTAAAGCCCCCAAAATTCTGGTACAGGTTTTCACTCGAGAACGCCGAGCAAAAGAGCAAGAAAGCGAGAGAAAGTTAAGGAAGAAAGAAGCGGAAAAGAGAGAAAATCAATCGACGATCGAAAATGGTAGTGGAGGGCGCAGCAAATTCGTCATCATCAGCCCTCGAGAATCCGAACTTAAACCCTAGGGCTCGCGGAGATGAGGAAGACGATGAGCCGGAGGAGGGAGAGATCGTCGGAGACGAGGATTCTGGTTCTTCGAAGCAATCGATGGGAATAATCCAACAGCCACACTCTCTGGAACATTCATGGACGTTCTGGTTCGATAGCCCCACCGCCAAGTCCAAGCAAACTGCTTGGGGAAACTCCATTCGCCCGATCTATACCTTCACCACCGTCGAGAAGTTCTGGAGGTTTGTTTTCTTCGTTCTTTATCTTCTTTTTGCTGAATCTTTTGATTTTGATTTCGCTTTTTGTTTGGGTGACGGGATAATGGGGGTGACGGTGTGAAAGTTTGCATCTTGTCACGACGAAATTGGATTCGACGAATAAGAATTTGAAGATTTGGATTTTTTTTATATTCTCTCTTTAGAGGACTGAAAAGCTGTTTCTTTTTCTTTATCCTTTAAAGAAAATGTTTGTTTATCTGGGGTTAAGTGATTTCTTTTGCTGAGATTTGGTATCTTGAATGAAAAACATTGACTTAACTATATTGTTCTTATAATGCATTGCGGATTGGACCTAATGATATGAATTTCAGTTGTTGAATGTAACGGAAATATGAATTTCAATAAGTTGAATGTAAAGGAAATATGCTTTTCATTTGTTGGATTTAAGGAACTTCTTGAGTTCTTAGAGATTAGAGGAATGTGGAGGGAATATGGTTTCTATTTGTTTATGTTCTAGTTCTGTATTATTGTTCTGGTTGAAGTTTTGATTGTAATCAGAGATTGTTCTTAGCTGTTGAATGCCCACGGTTCGATATATGCTTGGGATGCTTTCATGGCTGTCTAATCTAGAAATTTTAATCTGAACAACTCTAAGCTTTTTTATTGATATACTTCATCATTAGATTTGGTTTCGTTAACCATATAATTTAGTATGGCCTTCGTAATTTAGGCATCATTCTTCAACCCATTGAACGCACCGGCTCGCCAACACCAAGTGGAATCCGAACTCTTTGATTCTTTCCCTTTAAATTTTTTTTATTTTTTTATTTTTCTCTGTTCCCTGTATATACTTTACTTCTGCACTTGTAAATTTGAAATGATGCTCTTGAGGTAGTCGATTTTCAAACACACATCTTAAATCAGTGTTTTGAGCTTTTACCTTGTGACACCACCCGTGGTGTAACTTTAGCTATTTTAACTGTTTTCGGGCAATGTATTGCAGTACTGCTGTTGGTTGCTGTCTCCTTTCCTAGGCTTTTCCTTGTCTAAACTCTTGAAGCTTCTTTAGTTTTTATTTTTTTTTATTTTTTTATATATATTTTTTAACTTGTTTTCCTGTTTCATCATTCAGCATATACAATAACGTACGTCATCCAAGCAAATTGGCCCAGGGTGCTGACTTTCACTGCTTCAAATTCAAAATTGAGCCAAAATGGGAGGATCCTGTTTGTGCTAATGGAGGGAGATGGACTATAACCTTCCCGAGGGGGAAGTCGGACACTTGTTGGCTGTATACGGTATGCTTTAAAATGGATTTGTAATACAATAATTAGATGATGAATTCCTCAGCCTCTGAATTTTTTTTTTCCTTTCTTTTCAGCTGCTGGCAATGATTGGAGAGCAATTTGACCACGGAGATGAAATTTGCGGTGCTGTTGTCAATGTCAGACAGAAGCAGGATAAGGTTGCTATTTGGACTAAGAATGCATCAAATGAAGCTGCTCAGGTAATTGCTGTTAAAATGAACCTTCTTTTTTTACATTTGATCTCACTCAGAAAACTTGGATGGCGCCTTATTACGCACATTTTCTTGCTGCAGTTGAGCATTGGGAAACAATGGAAGGAGCTCCTTGATTACAATGACACCATAGGATTCATATTTCATGTAAGAAATTGTTTCAAAATAAAATCAGCAATTATGCACATTGGTATTGTGATATTCCTCCCTCCCAAGTAACAAATTGTTCCGTTCTTTTCAGGACGACGCAATGAAGCTCGACAGAGGTGCCAAGAATCGCTACACAGTATGATATGTATAGATATTGTTTTTCGATAGCGAGCTGTATGTCTACCAAGGCTCCAATTATTTTCTTTAATGTGACAGAATTCTATAGTAGATGCTCGTGAAAAATGCGATTGCTGCTTGCCTTTTCTTTTCTTTTTGTTGGGTCTTGAATTAGTAGAGGAATGTGGAATGGATGTGTACAATGAACTTGTTTCCTCCAAGTTTTGACATGCCATAGTTGGAATCAAGTCTTCTTCCTAACTAAATTGCATGATTTGTTTCCGTTTGCCTTGAGTAGAGTCATGTACTAATATCGATATTTTCATTCGGTTTTCTGCTTGCTTCTAGAATATTCACTGTCGAAAGCAATTGTGATGGAACTTTCACCACAAGTTAAAATCCTAATGAAACTTGGCAAACAAGGTGATGATGACAAATAACAAGGTGACAAAAGCTTGAAAGTTGGAATTTTTTATTTCTATTCTTCTACTGATCATAAGACAAGTTGTCAAACAAACCCGTTTCAAGTTGAGAAAAACACACCACTTGCCCTTGCCCCTTAGAATCATTTTGTCATATCACATCGTTCTATATATTGTCGAGATATCAACAGAAGTTCAATCAGACTTTCTTTAGAAATATCTACAGAATGACAATACAACATCACAAGAGAACTCGAGTAGAAATGAGATTCAGAAGGATTGGGAAAATAGGCAATAGTTTATTTGCGAGAATAGTCAAATTCACCAACTACTGTTGAACACTTTTTGTATCTACGTTCTTTTTAACCATAGCTAGATCAGCATTTTTATGTCTCGATTTCTATTCACAAAAATGAAATCGACCAAAAACATCATTTACAAGTCCCTTTCCCCCCTCTCACAATAATCATATAAACAAGCTGAGCTGGAAAAAAGAAACACAACCGAACACTAGAACAAGAAGAGAGTTGAGCTTCCATCAAGACGATAGAAACAAAGGCCAGGACAGACTTTAATCTCTATCAAAAATTTCTCCTTCCTCCCCATCGCCGTTCAGAATAGCCTCCTCTTCGTTGTCATCCTCATCTTGAAGATATTCGTCTTTTATAAATAGACCTAGCTGCTCCAATGGAGATCGCATATCAGCCGGGCAAGACGATACCATTAATACTTCACGGCCCTTGTCTCTGGTGAGATGCTGATATGATGATGGTGTGAACCCACACAATATTTCAAGCTCCTTTAGCACTTCCAAGTTGTGCCCGATTTCAATGGTTCTCTCCATCTGGGTTGGACGTGAGCACTAATTTCATCAGAGCTTCAAGATTATACATGAGAAAGCATAAAAAGTTATGATGGAAGACAAAAGTAAACCTTGTCAAGTGCAACTCGAGCGGCTTCTCTTTCCCTCTCTCTTTGCTGCTTCAACTCGGTTTCAGCCTTCAATCTTGACGCTGCTTCAGCAGCTCTTATTTCAGCTTCAATCCTTGCCTTCTCTGTTAGAGAAAAATTTTAATTCCAGCCAGATGAAAGTTGGTAGTCAGAAAACTCTGGCCTACTAGTTTTTTAGATTTTAGATTAGGGGCTCTGCTAGTAAGCTGCCAATGGTGTGCAGTAATCTAAACTAGCATACTTGCACGGTTCTTGGGCTTAAAAAAAAACCTAAGCAATAAAGGGCTTGTTTATTTCGTCAAGCAGTTTACAATTCACTCCTATTGGACCATCATTAAGTACAACACAATTAAATATACAAAAAGAAAAAGTTTGAGATGTCCAATTGTCCAAGTCGAGTAATCAAATACTTCCCAGTCTTCCAAAGGGAGAGAGGCGAAGCAGAGCCCTAGCTGACTTACTAAATCACACGTGCCACAGTTTACATTCTATATTTTTCATCAAGTATGAAAATAAAATTACCTTCACGCTGCCTCCTTTCCAACCTTTCCTTCTCCTGCTTCAACTTCTCTGGATCACTTATATCAGCCTAGTTACGACAAGGAAAAAACATGACTTATATTCATGACTACAACTCCAAGCCACTATAAACTTTTGTTAATTGAAAAGGAATCTAATTACTCTAACTAGGTTTTACATGATTCAGGAGTGTTTTCTGTTGCGCTTTTAAGATCGTATCCGCAAAGCGGCACTTTAGCATTGCAGCACGGAGGGCCTTTTGGGGTGACAATTGAACGTCCAAAGGAGGAGTTCTCCGACCTAAAAGAACAAATCAATTAGAGATTTCAGTTACTGGACTGCCAAAGTAAAGTTGCACAAGCACACTTAGTGAGGCATGACTAGTTCATAGACTGACCTTCTCCAGAAGCAGCATTTGTTACACGAGTAAGATGGGAGCTAGGGCATGCATTTTCTTTATCCAGAGCGCTTACTGCTCCTGAAACACCATGCCAATACTCAGATACCAAATAATAATAACTCAGACAAACACCACATTTTTTTTGCTAACAGAAATACTAACGCCCATTACATATATTGAAACCTTCTCCAGAAGGTTTCAATAGACTGACCTTCTCCAGAAGCAGCATTTGTTACACGAGTAAGATGGGAGCTAGGGCATGCATTTTCTTCATCCAGAGCGCTTACCGCTCCTGAAACACCATGCCAATACTCAGATACCAAATAATAATAACTCATACAAACACCACATTTTTTTTTGCTAACAGAAATACTAACGCCCATTACATATATTGAAACCTGTACTCACCATCAGAATCTGGATCAGAATTGCTAATTTGGGATGTCGACATGCTTTTACTTTGACAACCCTGGATTTGAATAAAGTTTTCAACTTAAGTATTGGAGCATGTAAAAAAAACTCTTAATAATAACTCTACATGTAAAATAAGAGGGTAATCCTTACCAATCTGGACGCCTCACTACATGCAGGATCATCTCTTCCCAGTGATCGGTCAGAAGACATATCTAAACCGGGGAGAAACAAATCCACAGCTCAATTGTTTGATAGGACATCCATGAGTCAATTTAGCACACGATAGCAGCAAATAGGGAAAAAAAGAAGAGATCAACTAACCACTTGATGAAACATGAGCTGACTCATTAGATAGGCTGCATGCACATGCAATGCTGCCGCACAAACCACATCTCCTGATAGTTGGACTTGATGACCCTTTCGGATTAACAGGGCAACAAGATTGTGTACCACTACTGTCAGTGCCTATAAGAAATATTTCCTATTAGCTCCTGTTTCAAGCTACAGATTGTCAGGCTGAAATTGAAGTTTGTCACTCATACCTTTATTGACATTCTTCCCTAACTTTAGAATGCACTTTCTTGCTGTTTTAAAATGCTCTTCCTATAAAAACAATATGTAAAACTCAATAAAAAATAAACAACAATACTTATCTTGCAGAAAATAAATTTATAATATCAAGGGACAAATTGTAACAATAACGATAACCAGGCATAAAACCTTGCTGTTCTAAATTCCATATCAACACTGAATAATTAAGGCACTCACAAGATTTCATGTCTTTATACCACTTTGATACATGTTCCCAAAAATATGAAGAGATTAAATCACAGATTTCCTGAACAACACTTACTTCTTCAGCATAACTTGCCTCAAAAGAACGGCTTACAACCTTCACTTTAGAAGGAACTGGCCTCCTCGGCTCTGACCTATTACCCAAGGAACCTGTCTTGTCAAACTTCTCTGCCATCTGAGTGACTTTCTTGATCTTCCCACTTGAAGATTTTGCCCATTCAACCTTTGGACCTTCACCATTATACTTATCCTCCACAACTTTCCACCTCATCTCAAAGATCTGGTTTAATTTCTTTGCCATCTGATGAACATGATTGGCAGGAGGGTTGTAGAGCATGGCATTGGAAAAAGTCAATCGGACATCAGATGCAAACTCTTCAATGCCAAAGTACAAATTCTTCTCCAGCTTAGATTTTACCGTTCCCAAGTCCATGGGTGCAGAGATAATAGAAAAATAATCCGGAATGTTCAATGCAACAGGATTGACGGGTGTGTTGAAAACCCAACCAGCTTCATGAGACATCAGCTTTTTCAGAATCGTGGAACACTGCACCACCACACTGCGATCTATCTTCTGCCTCTTCTCGCTCTGACCAGCTATCACCCATTCTGGCCCACGCTTGTTAGTGCCAGGGACAGGAGTTTTTTGCCATTGAGTAGTCATTGCCCTGTGACACCTGCTGCCCTGCGTTGCATGACCCTATACCAGAATCAGCTTCGATTCTTTTGCTGGTAAATTTAATCTTCAGCTTTTTCTCCGGCATTACGGTCTTGATGGCAATCATTGGAAGAAACTTTAGGAGTTCGAAAACACCGTCTAGTTTTCAAAGTTCACGGGAGCCAATTTGGCCGCTTCGGATAACACCTTTAAGAAGCGAGTAATATTAGTTCAATAAATTGGCTTTCTATCTGTACTCACAGGCATATGGAGAAGCTATAAAGACGATTGCATGACCAGGAATAAGGGGATACACTACCTCAAAATAGTGTAAAAAAAAATAAAGGAATCTCGTAACTTTTTTTGTTCATAAAATTGCTTTTGGCCAATATAAACTCCACCGTCCATAATTTTTCAACAAAAATAATTAATAAATTAGAACCCACATGAGATTTTTAGCAAAATTGAACTTCAGAAAGCAAATTTTGCAGAAATCCTCGTCAGGACAAATTAAATTGATAAAAAAATAAGAAAAGACACGAATTACCCAAACCCAAATCACGAAGACCGATATAGAAGAAGCGAAAACCCAATCCAAAACCAGAATTGGACAAACGAAAACCTAATCAACTCAAGCTTAGCAAAAAATTAAAAACAAAAACATCAAAAACAAAACCTTTTCACTACAAACAACTAAACGTAAAAAAAATTTAAGGAGAGAGCAGATCGAAAGTGGGGCTAATTAGGGTTTGAGGAACTCACCAAATAGGAACGAAATTCGCGAAAAGCTTCTCCAACGCCAAGAGATTGGGAAGAAGAGAGAGCGCCGGAGAGAGGGCCGGCGAGCCCTCCGGTGAGTGGTCCGAGCGATGCGGAGGCGAGAGAGAGAGGAACACAGCTCTTCGAGCGAGGTTTTAGAGAGTGTTATCAGTGAACAGAGCAGAGTTAGGGTTTTTCGAGATAAATATCTCACTCTCTCTTTCCTCTTTTTTTTTTTTTTAATTAATATTAAAAATCCAATCCTAGGAGTTCCGTGGTGCTAAAAAGTCTCTTTTTCTTATTACGGTTTTACCCCTTGCTGCCGTATTGCATTTGTACTTTGGAGTGTCTTTATTTATTTATTTTTTTTTTTTTTTTTGTTTTGCTGATTAATTAGTTGCATGTTCTTTACTCTTTGGTCAAACGAAACTATAGTGTTGGAGTTTTAAAGAAATTTAAAAAAGAAAAAAGAGACTATAGTATTGGAGCTAAAAAATAAAAAAAAAAGGAAAGAAACTATAGTGTTGGAGCTTAAAAAGACAAAAAGAAAAAAAAATATAGCTTAAAAAAAAGAAAAAAAAACTATAGTGTTTTTTTTTTTTTTTTTAAGGAATGTTCTGTAATGCAAGATCACGATCTTTTATGCACATGAATGAATGGTCTAGATTACATAGTCGCGAGTTTTTTACGTGTTTGGAAATTTAGGGGGTGTTTGGCATTTACACTTATTTTAAATTAAACTGTATTTTTTTCATAAAGTTTTTTGTCTTTTCTGAAAAAGTTAAAAAAAATTACTATTTAAACTTAAAAATCTCAACTCAACTCAAACTGAAATTGTGCACCAAACGGGCCCTTAAAATCCGATTGCCGTGCACTCTTATAACCAAAGGAGTTTAATTAGTGAATGTACTTTTTTTTTTTTTTCTTTCTAAGGAATGTTATATATGTAAAGCACGATTTTCGGTCTTTTTACCTGGATGAATAAATGGTCTAGATTGTGTACTCAAGAGTTTCTTCTATGTATGAAATTTTAGAATCAGATCGTTGTGTTTTTAGAACACATGCATGCATTACTCTAAATTTATAACTGGAAAGGGTTAATTATTGTTTTGGATGACATATCCAATTTCTAAAATTAAAATTTTTTTATAAAAAAGTATTTGTCATAACTTTTTTCATCATTATCTCATTTTGAAAAATAAAAACTCTTTTATTTTCAAACTTACTTTGTATCTTATCCTTTTGGAAAAAGAAAAATTAATCTTTTTGAAATCTTCTCACAATGTGCTATTCTCAATACCATTTTTTCTCATTCCAAACAACTTTTTATTTTCAAAAAGAAAATTTTTTACACATTCAAACACCATTTTTATTCTCAAAATGAAAAGACTTTCTCGTCTAAAATAAGAAAATTTTCCTTTTTGAAAAATAGACACGTGATCCAAACGGAGCCGAAAATGCTTTAATTTAGTATCGATGTAAAGAGAATTTAATCAGCATGTGTTTTAATTAGTCCATGCAAGAATTATCTGAACTAATTAGTTGAAAATGTTTGATTAGTACATTTTTTTCAATTATCATTAACCAAAAGAGAATTGGAGTACATTTTTTCAATTATCATTAACCAAAAGAGAATTGGAGTAAGTATTACTTCTTTAATCGTATCTACAACTGTTTTTTTTTTTTTTTCCGACTATGGTTAACTATGTTTGTTTACCTGTTACTTTTACTAGTATTAATCATGTACATTAATTAACTTATTAACTTAAAATTACCTAACAATTTATGAGTAATAACTCATAGTTTATTATTGAATGGAAAATAAATTTTATGATCAGCTTGATTTTGGGGTTCCCTTCCCAATTATCCTAATTATAAGGTTTTTACTAAAATTGCATTTTTTAATGTGTAAGAAACACAATATATAAATTCGGAGTAAGGAAGCGTCGAAGGGGGTCAATGAGCCCTCTAATTGGTCATTGAAGCGAAAGGAGAAGACGTTTTAGAGCGAATAGGGAAGAGTGTGTTAGGATTTTCTTGAGAAACTAGCTCCAGTTGACACTGCAAGAAGACTCTAATTAGTAATTAAAAAGTTTGATTAGTCCATCGTCGTATCATCTTTTTTGAATTTATGATTTGTAAACACGTCTTTAGAACACCATGTTATTAGGTCATTTGTACGAATAATTCTATATTTACAGCCCGAAAGTTTAAATAGCATGTTTACTTATCATAAATGGAAGAAAATCAGATCATCGTGTTTTTAGGCCATGCAAAATAACCCTATTCTGGTCGAAAATATTCGATCAATATATTATTTCTTTAATCCAATTATTTCTCATTTTATACAGTTTCGTTTTTCGATAATGTTTAATGATGTTCATTTACCAATTACTGTTAGCAATTAAAATTGGAAATTTTCCAATTTCTTCATATTTTTTACTAAATTTCAGAAATATAATAAAACAACTCAAATACTTAAATAATACTTTTACATGATTTGTAAATTATGAGTAATTTCGTTGTTGTTGTTGTTAATGTTTTTTTTTTTTTTTTTTGGCTAAATGAATTGAATATAAATCTATGGGTTGCTCAATTTTGGGGTTCCCCCATCTCCTAATTATAAAAGCTTCAAATACATTTTCTAATTTTGCAAATAAACCCATGAGGTAGTTAAACCTACAATTTACATGTACGATTAAACAAGTTAAGGCTCTTGCTCGGCCCTTGCAAACGCGCCACACCAAGGCTAATCAAAACCTTCGCCCGAGCTCCAACTCAACCATCGCCTAATTTCGATCGGTGATTGACACCACACATTTATTCAACCATGGTTTTTGTGGGAGATAAACACCCCCTGAATCAGTCCCCCACTCCTCCTTTAAGGAAGGGCACATTAATTTGATCATCACTTAAAAAAAATAAATAAATAAATAGATTCCCTCATCTATCCAAGGGAAACCAGATAATTGAAAACGGTAATCTAAGGTCTACAAATTCTTCTCAGTTGAGAGGCTAAGTTACGCACTTTTTACAATACCTAAAACTCTTTCAAAAAATTTCGCAATTTTCCGCGAGTATTTGGTTTGTTCTGCATTGCACTGTTCTTTGTATTTCTTCCAAGTGTTTATACAACGTTCTTTCCTTTAAAAACTTTCTTTTGGAATTTTGGACAAAATTTTGAACAATAGCCAGTAAGTGTAAAACAAATTGAAGTTCAGGGATTATTTTGAAAGTTGAAACAATCTCCATACTTTTGAGAAGGTAACTAACCCAAAAAAAAAAAATTTCCGGCAAACAAAAATATATTATTCAGTTGAAAAAGAAAAGAAAAAAAAAAAAAAAACAAAAAAAGTATGAATAGATTACTTGATTTGTTTATGCAGAAAAGACCTTTTAGATTGATAGAAAAAAAATATATAGGGTTAATAGGAAAAGGACAATTTTTTAGTAATTTTTAATAAATGTCCCAGGTTTTGTTTATTTATTGAAAAGTTTTTTTTTTTTTTTAAATGGTCTATCAATGATGGTTAACTATGATCCACAAGTGATTAATCAATATAAATTAATAATTTGTTAATTTGTCAGTGATATATCATTGATTTGTTAGTGATAAATCAATGGTTTACTAAGCTTTGATATGCCATTATAAAATCCCCAAAAAAAAAAAAAAAAAAAGGATAATCATTTGCCCCAAAAAAATAAAAGGTATAACTATTTATATAAAAGGGGGCAAAAAAAAAAAAAAAAACCCACCCAACTAAATTTTTGTTTTAAAAAAGAACAGAAATTCCTTTTTAATTAACAAGAGCTTTTTTTTTTTTTTTTGAGGAATTAATAAGAGCTTTTTTATGCAAAATTAATTAGTAAGAGCTTTTCTTTCTTTCTTTCTTTCTTTCTTTCTTTTTTGCTGGAAATTAGTAAGAGCTTTTACGTCGTAGCTGAAGCCACGCAATTTCCCTTCTTTTTTTTTTTTTTTAAATCTAGCTGACGTCGATAAAAACGAAATGCCCTCACTCAAATTATGTTTGGCACGTGACTAATGCAAATTATTATTTTATTATTATTTGAAAGAAATATCGTCACTACTAAGGGTGACAATATGGGTCGCAACACGACGACATAACTTGAAAACGACACGAATTTTACGGGTTCGGGTTGGAAAAAATAGGGAGCAGGTCGTGTTCGGATTGGGAAAAATTGACCAAAAAAAAAAAAAAGGTCGTGTTCGGGTTGGACCTATTTTTTTCGTATCAATTTCGGGTCGCGGGTCAATTTCAGGTCGCGGGTCAATTTTGTGTCACGGTTCAATTTCGGTTCGTGTCGTGTCAACCTGTGACGGGTTCGTGTCGCGGTTTCGTTTCGTATTCGTGTCGCGGGTCGTGTTCGGGTCGGAGAAGAAAAAAATCGACACGGCTCTAACACGACACGAACACACGTGACACGAATTGTCACCCCTAATCACTACTACCTAATAGTCTAGTACAAGGTAAGGTACTTAATTTATTTGCCTATGGGACCCGATCTATTATACATACTTTTCCAATTTGGAACTTTACTGACATGAAAGAAGACAAAAAAATCCCAAACATTATTGATATATATTTTTTATACATATGTATATATATATATTTAATTTAGATGTGATATTTAAATTTTATATCTTATCATTTAGTCAGATAATTAATTATGCATGAAACTGTTATTATATTATATCTGGAATCACATTAATGATTTATATTTAAGAGATATGGTTTGATCCGTTTAAAAAGCATAACAATTTCCCCTAATTTGGTTTCTCCGTGATGAAAGAAACTTCAATAAATTCCTCATTCTTCCTTTCATATTTGGTTCAAATGATAACATTTTTTAATCATGTATTGTCATTGAATTTTGTGTAAATTTCGTTTTTAAATTTTTGAAAATTTCTTTTTTTACCTCTTTAATTTTGAAAATTCTCATAATTTCCTATAGTTTTTCCTCCTTATCAAAAAATAATTTAGAACTCTGTCCCTTATTTGCCCTTCCTAAATTTAATTCAATTTAATTATCATATTTACATATTTCACCCTAAATTTTGATTTTAAAGTACTAGTATTTACAATTTAATAACTCACGTAAATCAAAATCAACTATAATACGATAAAATTTCACATTTTTTTGAATTCTAAACTTCAAAATTAAATTAAACTCTATTATAAGCTTAGTTAAATTTTTTTTAAAAATACAAATAGATAATGATGATAAATGATTTTGACGTTGTAGTTTTAGTTCAAACTTTTTTGACTCAATCCACACCCCCTAAAAAAAATTTCTGGCTCTGCCACTAAGTAGTGGCTCAACCAAATACATATTGCATTTAAGTATGATAATAACTATTTTAATAACTCATCCAAACATGTCATAAAATAGTTTTTGACCCTAAAATGTTTTCTAATCAATACCCTCTAAGCCATTTTGAACCTAAAATGTTTTTTTTTTCCCCCCTTAAATTTAGGAAGAGGAAATAAAATTATATATTTCATAGCAAAATCATACGTGAGTTTATCGTTAGACTAAATTTGCCTTTTTTAGGCTCAAGCCTAGACTTCATATTGGAAGTGACATAAAAATCTATTTCGAGACAGAGGAAAATGAAAACAAGATATTTAAAAATTACTGTCATGATCACCAAATAACAATGAATTTACCCAGACAGGAGTAAAGCATAAATAAAAAATTAGCAGCAAGTTTGATATTTTGAACCAAATAAATCATGAACAAATCTACTAAAGTTTATTGAGCTATATATATATATATATATATATATATATATTTTTTTTTTTCCTGAATATGTACCAACTGAGCAAAGTTTGGCCATTTTTCATTTTCATTTTTATTTTACATAAATGTGCATCTCTTTTTGAGCAGGACAAGGAATTTTCTATAGGCATATCAGTATATTTCCAGCAGACAATTTTCTTAAGTTCCGATGCTGCTTTCTTATTTTCACACTTTCTTGCTACTTCGGAAAGGAACACGATATTCGTACTGGACGAATTACTTCAACGGAAATCATACGAGATCACTGCTCTTGTGTTTTATTGTAAACACTCATGATTAACAAAATGTTCATGCGTACGTATCCATCAAGGGTTCCCTCGAGTCTGGGGTTTTTCGAAATAAATATCTCTATCCTCCCCCCCCCCCGCCTTTTTTTTAATTATTATCCAATCATAGGAAGTTCTGTGGTGACAAATTTTTATTTTTTATTTTTTATTTAATTGATGATGGTTTTACCCCCTTTCTGCCGTATGCTTTTAAATACCCTCCACCAAAAACCCTAGCCCCATCCGTACAGGGCCTTAACCGAAGAAAGTCTTGTTTTTTTCTTGAACAACTCATTGCGATGGATTTGCAACAGAGCAAGTTTCGATCACCTCTAGGTCTTTGAGAACACCCGCAAGAACGCCGAAGCTACCTACACCAAGAACCCTCTCGACGCCGATGTTTGTTTTTTTTTTCTCTTCTCCAATCTTTCTCGAACCATTTCATTGCTTTCTGATGATCTTGAGAAGGGAGAAAATTGGAGGATTACATTCTTTTTAGAGAGAATGATGAAGCCATATTGGGAAACAAATCGTGTTGAAATTGGAAAGTATATTTTTGGCTTGAAGACAATTATTATAAAAGAAAAGTTAATTAGCAATTTCACAATTAGGAAAGTTAGGTCTATTTTATTTATTTTCCTAATTTTACTTGTAGTTTTCAATTTACGTTTGGGGCATTTAGCCTATAAATATATTAGTCCATTCATATATAAAAGGGAGATACAATCAGTTTTTGAATGAGATTGAGTTTTACTCTTCTCTCTCCAATTTTCGGTAATCTTTGGAATCAACGAATTTTGATTCCAATTTATGGTATATTGTGTGAATCAACAGAATTTGAAGAGTTTTCCTGACATTTTGTGTGAATCAATATAATAACTAATCTATCCCCTTTATTTTTACTGTTTTGCTTTTCTAACATACGCTTTCGCTACATCAATTGCTATCAGAAACAGGTTCCTGAAATGATTTTTTGTTTGCGATGCTACCTCGCCGCCAACCCACCGCCACTACCGCCACTCTGCCAGCCGAACTTGCCGAAAAGGTTGCAAGCCTATGGCAAGAACTTGCTGCCCTAAAACAACAGTTTGCTACATTGGCCGCCACATCCCATTATGTTTCTGATTACGAGTCTACTGATGACTTTGAGGGAATATTTGATCCAATATTTGACGAAAGCAATAATGAGGGAGAAGGTAAAAAGATTAATTTTGATTCAATCTTTGATCCAATATATGACGAATATGTTGGAGAAGAAGAAGATCAAATTGTCAATTTTTCTCCGACCTTTGATGAAAGTGATGGAAAAGAAGAAGAAGAAGACCATTTTTCTTTTGATCCAATTTTTGGAAAAATTGAACGAGAAGATGAATGTCTAATATTTGATGAAGATAATGAAGAAAAAGATCTAGTATTCGAATTTATCATGATATTCATTGAAGAAAATTTTCTATTGAAGATTGAGTTAGATTCTAGAGGATCCAATATCGAAGAAATTTTTTTATTGGTTGATTTTCATAAATTCAACAAGCCATTTAGTCCAAAGATGGGTCATTACGAATTCATCATGATTGTTCTTCACACCTATCATTTGAAGCTACTTCGAATTCAAGACGAATTCTCTCCAACCTAGGGAGAATGATGAAGCCAAATTGGAAAACAAATTGTGTCGAAATTAGAAAGCATATTTTTGGCTCGAAGACAATTATTATAGAAGAAAAGTTAATTAGCAATTTCACAATTAGGAAAGTTAGGTTTATTTTATTTATTTTCTAATTTTACTTGTAGTTTCCCGTTTACGTTTGGGGCATTTAGCCTATAAATATATTAGTCCATTCATATGTAAAAGGGAGATACAATCAGTTTTTGAATGAAATTTTGAGTTTTACTCTTCTCTCTTCAATTTTCGGTATTCTTTTGAATCAACGAATTTTGATGCCAATTTCTGGTATTTTATGTGAATCAATGGAATGTAAAGATTTTTCCTGGCATTCTGTATGAATCAACAGATTAACTAATATATTATCTTTATTTTTACTGTTTTGTTTTTCTAACACACGCTTCCGCTAAATCAGTTTGATTGTTGTTTGTATCGATTATTTGATTTTTTTTTTCCTGACTTGTTGAATGCAGAACTTGAAGAGATGGGCACGGGCTTTACTAGAGTTGTCTTCGTTCAAGGATGTTCCGGAGTCGAAGGAAATGGTTGTAGGTGCTATTTTGTCTCCAACTTTTTTTTTCCCCTCAAAATGACTCAAATACTTTTTTTTTAAATTGTCTGTCAAAAATTTTTAATAACGAAATAACTTTATAACAACCGAGAATAACTAGGAACAATCGATTTTTTAGATGGCTGTTATAAAGGTAAAAATAAAAGAAGGTTATTGTACTAATTTCAATTTTTTAGGCCGGCATTTTGGCAAATATTTTTCTGAGGGGATAATTATGCCGAGACTTTAAATTTAGTTATCGATTGTAGGTTTTAATATGGTAATTTGAAAGAAAAAAAATTATTTTTAAAAAAATCTTTAAAATAATTTTTCAGAAGCGATTTCGAAGCTGGTGGAGGCATTGGTGGTCGATCCGAAGAAATCCGATACTCTTTGGTGCCTGGGAAATGCTCATATTACTCACGCATTTCTGACTTCTGATCCCTACGAGGCTAAGGAGTATTTCCGTAACGCTGCTAAATCCTTTCAACAAGCACTTGACGAGGTTGTATAATATCTGCAAAAACTTTTTTTTTTTCCCTAAAAAATATAATAGTTTTGTACTAGAGTGGTTTTTCTTTTCGATTTTATAGGAACCTGATAATGAGATCTATCGACATTCTTTGGTAGTAGCTCATAACGTACTCTCAGCTCTTATGCACTTTGAGAATTGTTATTGTTAAATGGCCTCATTTTACTTTGATACTGAAAACAAGAAGGAGAGTTGTAGATTTTTCTCTAACTGAGAAAACATATTCATGATGATTTAGTGTGTATAGGACTTACTAGAAGGTGAGTGTTGTCCGTTTATCGGGGCTATGTTTTTGTTTCTTTCCTTTGAGAACCGTTGCGGTTTATGGTAATGGGATCTTGAACATGAAAGTCACCTGAAAGTGAAGGTGTAGTCTATATGAGTAGCATGTGCTATTGACGTGACAACCACGTGGCTATTACTTGGCAAGCAGAGAAGGGGAGATTAAAAGAGTCGTTGGCTCTTTTAAAGGATAGTATATATTTTGTTTTCCTGATCGATCGAATCCATTATAAGTAGTCATTTGAGGTTTTAGATCTAGTTTATGGAGTAGGTAATAGACCAGGCCGAAATGTTGAATGCTTGCCAGTTGCTATTTGAGTTTTTTAAAATTGGAAGTCCCGAAAAGTGAGGTTAATTTTTACCAAGCTTGGGCACAACCGTTCTCTGTTTGTTTCCTATATGATCTTGCCTTTGGGTTCTTAAGGGCTCGGAATGAGTTAGGCTTTGAGGCCTGTCGACATGTAGGTTTTTTAGGAATCTACCATTGACAGTGTACTAAAATAGCAAGGACAGGGGAAATTGGGTAGATTTAGCTATTGCACTGGCAAATAATAGAAAGGCACACCAAGTAGCAAATAAATGATTAACTTCGTTATTAGAAACCAAGTTATTGAATATTTCAAACAAGTACCGAGCCTGTATAGTGTCGCGTACTACACGCAAGGAAATAAAACTTAGTATTGGTGGTGAATAATGATTCCACCCTTTATTGGATAAAATCCTTCTGGTGGTCGTGTAGCCTTAAAGTTGTAGACTATGGGTTAATTTGGGATTGTTGTGCTTTTGAGATTATCTCTACTTTTACTTCGAGCAAAAGGAGAAGTAGAAACTGAAAGCAAAAGTTTCAAAACCTAACTTCTCCAAATAAATATTAAAATGTATTGGTGTTTGTGTAAATGATTTTTGAATACTTTTACCGATCACAATATTTACACCGTAGTTTGTGTAAAGGACTTTTGTAGTCTCTAAAAGCATTGCCAGACTAGCCGGGTCGCATTGCATTTGTAGGTGGGCGTTTGCTTAAGTAGCTAATTTTGGCAATCTTTGTGTTGTAGTCGCTTGAAACAAAATTGGCTGGATAAGTAGAACCAAATGTAGGATAGGATAATTAAAGTTCAAATAGTCTTAAACAAAGCTACTAAAGTTTATTGAGCTAGAATTTTTTTTTCTTTTCTGAATATGCACCAACTGAACACGGTTGGCCATTTTTAATTTTTTATTTATCTTTTTTTTCTTTTTTTACATAACTGAGAATGTGTATCTCTTCTTTGAGCAGGACAAGAAATTTCAT
This sequence comes from Ficus carica, assembly GCA_009761775.1. Lineage (NCBI taxonomy): Eukaryota > Viridiplantae > Streptophyta > Magnoliopsida > Rosales > Moraceae > Ficus > Ficus carica. Next base: position 6,536,450 of record CM019739.1, read on the forward strand.
ATAAACATGTAAGTATAATTTTCAGCGGACATTTTTCTCAAGATCTGCCACTGCTTTCTTATTTTCGCACTTTCTTAGCTACTTCGGAAAGGAACATGGCATTTTATACCAGTTGCATTGTTTCGACGGAATTTAGACAAGATGAATGTCCTTGTAACTAGTTTTAAACACTCAGGATTAACAAATGATTCATGCGTACGTATCGATCAAGGGTTCTCTAGAGTCTTCCGACCAAGTACTGCTAAAATGGAAGTACAAGGCCAACTGGACAAGCCCCAAGATTGTTCCGATTCCATTTGGAACCTGCCGAGTCATAAATATAAGAAATTAGTTCAAGTTTGAACCTTGTATCAGCTCTGTTCACCACTAATCTTAATTTAGCATCTCGAGATTTCATACAAAAATTTGAGCACAGAAAGCGGCCTTGTCTGCAAGAAGTGACGAAGTACTTACATATATGAAAGCGTCGCATTTCAGTATTCCATAAGCGAAGAAAGAGAGACTCATCAAGAAAGTCGAGAGAGAGAGATAGAAGGGCATGAATTCAACACTCCTTGTTTTGATCACCAATTTCTGGTGGAAACACATCGCAATTGAAAAGCATATTAGTCGAAAAGGAACTGCAGCGTCTAAAATGAAAATGTGTGTTAACGTCTTGCTGGTACTTACAATTATGAAGAGCGGCGAAGCAAACATGGAAATGAGTGAAGCAACACTCAAGTATCCGACAAAGGGTTGCCGGACACCGGGGTCTAAAACTTTGACACTAACAAACACTATGATCGCAAATAGAACAAAAACCGCTAGCAGCAATCCTGTCATCTTTAGCTGCAACAAACATCCAGGAGATGATTTACGAATACGGTTTAGAACAACAAAAGTTTAAGGTGAATTATCGGTATTAAAGTCCTTACTTTTTTGGCTCTTTCAGCATAGAGAATGAAAATGATTATGTAGAAAAACTGGAAAACGGCCCCGATTGAGTTGACTGTTGCAACCAATATAACACCAGGTGAAACCAGAGGTGTTCCATACCAGAGACATATCAAACAGTTCAGAAAGGAGTATATATAAGGCAATCCAGAGAAATGTTCTGTCGACTGATTTCTCACAATTCTCCGAAACGTCGGTCTGCATAAAAAAAACAAGAAAATAAACTTCAAAAAAAAGCAAAGTAAAAGTAGAAAATTTCATTCAGTTGTTTGGTGTTAGAGAACTTACATTGGTGAAACAAACAAGCCAAAAGCAAAGAGATTTCCTGCAGTTGATCGATCAATCCATCAATTATCAACTAACCCGTAAAGAATAAGGAGAATTCCGTGCCAATAGAACACCATTTTTAGTACAGTTAGATAAAACCATAACCATTTCAGATTAAGAAAAGTTCTGACAATTTGACCGAAATTTAGAAATTTTTTTTTTTTTTTAACTAGTGAGATTTGTTTTTATCAAAACTCGTTCCTCAATCCTTGCCTAATGATATATAGTCAGTAAAAGACTCAAAAGATGGACTCGGTTTGTCACAAAGCAAATGGAAGAGTAGAGGAAATAAACTACCAACTTGATTCATTCTGTTTTTCTTAGCGAAAAGCAACCGGTTCTCCCATCTAAGCTGATTTTTCAATCCATGGTAAGCCAAACCAGGTAATTACAGTCCAGTTTCAAACGATTTTGAAAGAAAGAATTATTATAGGATAAATGAACGTTTTAAAGTTTGGGAACCAAAATAGGATTGAACAGAACACAAGTTTTGAGTACCTGCAACTCCAGCTGCATCACTGCAAACTGCATAAACCGAAGACAGTGCTGATGACATCCGTAGAAATTATCACCCAATTTTCCGAACTAAAACAAACCGGACTCTCTCTCTCTCTCTTGCAAGTTTTATACAAATTGTCAAAAAAAAAAAAATAATGGGCTTTGCAAAGCTGAGTTCTGTTTTCTTTTTCTCTCTCTTTTATACGTTTATTGTCCCCAAAGCAAAGGCTGTTAACGTTGGAGAGGCTTACATGATATGGACTCTAACTACCCTTTGAACCTTTTTTATTTTTTTATTTTTTTCTCTCGCTCTTTTAAGAGATTTAAGCTCAAAATCCACGTCATAAATAAATAATAAAAATATCTACTGGTCTAAACTTGCTTCGACTTGTACATCAAATGAACATGGTCCTCATGTTTATGGCAAGTTGATCTAGTTTAGAGATCACCTCCAATTGTTTATAAGCAAACAAAGACCATTAAAAAGAATTGACTTCATTTCACTCGGTATTTATTTATTTAAGAAATGAGGGACCTAGAATAAAATGCGAATTTTGAATTTTTTTTTTGGTTAAAAAAAAAAGTGATAAGTGACGTCTTCACATCTTCCGTTCATCATTCGTTTAGAAATTTAGTAGAACCACAAATGAAACGGTACCACAAGCCAGCTCGTAGTTCACACATAGCTATGCCACGTCGGTGGTGGGAAATTTTGGAACTTATTGCAAGAACTTTGTGGTCCACAGCGACTTCCCAATGGAATACAGGGCTTTTATGTCACTAGCTTGGACAGTTCCTCACCAGAAATATTATGATATTTTATTTATTTATTTATTTATATGACTCACGAATAATGAGATCTTGATGTGATTTAGATCGAGTGATTAAATCACGTGTTTAATTTATGTATTGGTGTACACTGTACGTATGAGTGAAGTGCTAAAAAAAAAAAGTCGGAAGCCGAATTAGACAAAACATACATTGTTCAAGGATTATGTTGGAAAATAATCCCCCCCTTTTTTTTTTCCTTTTTTTTTTTTTTTAACATAATACGACGTGTCTTTTTTTCTTTTAAAGGAAAACGTATTGAGAAAAGCGAGATGGCGTTAACAAACTAAATGCAAAATACATACTACATGTCGTTCGCTCTTGAAGTACACCCATAAACCTGTTGTTCGTATCAATAGACTCGTTGATGTTTTTGAAAAAGGTTCTGCACATTTTTTGAGTCGCGAAAATGAAAATATTTTCTAAATTGCATTTGGTTAGTAAATGTTTTGAAAACCGAAACAAAAAAAAAAAAAAAAAAAAAAAAAATGGTATGAATGATTTTAGTTAAAGAAATAAAAAAACCGTTGAAAGTTTTTTTTTTTTCATTTCTGTTATCATTTTCTAAAGCAATATATCTCAATACATATTTCCATAAATATACTCAAAACAATTTAACCCCTTTTATATTCAAACCAATTTATCTAATGACACGAACAAATAAATGTTTTAAACGATCTCGGTATCATTTTCAAAAAATTCACATTTTTATTTTCATATCGAAAACAAAATCATTTTCAAAACTACCTTAAGTTTTATTTGTAGATAAGTTAAAAGAACCTTGGGAGATTGGAATTGTCCTTTGATGATACAATTTGTCGTTGCTAAATATCGATGACAACATATGTCGTCGCTAAGCTAAAACCTCAAAATAATGGTAAAACGACTTGTCGTTGTTAGTACAAGGAAACAGACGAAGGAGCCAAACAAAAGCCTTCTTTTCAGAGCCAAACACAAAAACATTCCCGCCATTTTTCTCCCCTAATCTCCGAATAAGCCCCCAATATTCTCTTCACAAAAACCCTCTCTCTCTCTCTCTCTCTCTCTCTCTCTCTCTAAACGAATGCGAGAGAACAAAATCGCAAAATAACCAGAGGGCATTTCCGTAGCTGAAGAAGGGAAGCCAGTAAACCCAGGTTCGGAAATGGGGATTCAAGGGCTGTTGCCGCTACTGAAGTCGATAATGGCGCCGATTCACATCAAGGAATTGGAGGGCTGTTCTGTCGCTGTCGACACCTATTCTTGGCTCCACAAAGGCGCTTTGTCTTGCAGCCAAGAACTTTGCAAAGGCCTTTTCACTTCCAGGTGATATTTTCCCACCTTTCTCTCCCGATTTTTTCTCTCTATTTGGGATAATAGGTTTGTCCGTTTCAAGGCTTTAGTTTGTTTTAGCAGATTTTTGAAAAATGGGTATTCTTTAAAAATGTGTTTTGCGTAATGGGTATTCTTTTTTTTTTTTTTTTTTTTTTTTAAATTTTGTTTTCCGTTGTGTAGATGAAATTTCAGAAATTTTCTCCGTTTGAGGAATTTATCAAGGTGGTTTCTTGGAAAGTGAAAGTTGTTTAACCACTAATCATCTATTTCGCTTTGTTGCATTTATTGTGTTTTAGAAGCTGGAAATTTGAGTGGAAGAACACAAGCTAACTGAGTTGTTGATGATTTTAAATTGTTCAAAACGACATTTATTGAATGAAGCATTGCCCGATGCATATTCTTGTTTTTAATGATCTCCAAGAACCGAATCAAAGGTGATAGAGAGGCTTTAATCATGTTGCTTCGGTAAAATGAGGTATTCAACTCACTGTTTAGTGAGTCCTAAAGAACTTGGTTGAACAATATAAGCATCTATTTGACTTATGATCATTAGTAGTTTTTTATTTTAACAACTAATTACTTTGGACATTGTTTAATCTTTAGGAGGAAAGTTTGCTTAATATACTGAGTAATCCATTCGTATTTGATGACTGATAAATGAACATATAACAGATGGCTATCTTATCGTAGCATTTTTGTTTTCTGTGTCTAATTTTCAGGCACATTGACTATTGCATGCATAGAGTGAATCTGCTGCGGCATTTTGGTGTCAAACCTATTCTTGTCTTTGATGGAGGTCTTCTACCAATGAAGAGTGAACAAGAGAACAAACGTGCAAGGTATGCTTGTTGGTTATCTTTTATCAACGATCGCCAACTAATAAGCCCGAATTCCAAGCACTTTGGAGTAGGCTGCATCAATCCTAATTTGCAGTTTCAACTTATTTTCGAATTTAGGTATCCAAGATGTAGTTTTTCGATTGTTATTCTTTTTTAAGGTTTTGTTAACCACCCACAGAGTGATTTAAATTGTCTGTAAATATTTTTGTTTCTGTAGCCTAAATTCTTGCTCATTAGTGATTTTATGGTTTGCACTGGATCTTTCTTTCGGAACTTGTCTATGGTGTTCTAGGTGTTCGTTTTGGTCTGAGTTACATGCATTGTTTGGATTGTTTTTGTTGTGTATGTCTTTTATTTTTTTGTCTCTCATTTTTTTTGTTGATTTATGCATTCAAGTTTGCATGCGCAGAAGGTGGTTTAAGATTATTCATATATTGTGTTGTCGTAAAGGTGATCAGCTTTCCCTAAATACTTTTTGATCTTGTTATTTCCTTCTTTTCCTTGCCCTTTGTGTTAGGACAAAGGCTCATGAAAACATCCCTGGTTAAATACTCCCCGTTCTTGTCATTTATACTTTCTCCTTTTAAAAACCTTACTTAAATTCTTGATCGGTTTGCCTGACCAAGTGTACAGAATGGCATTTCCCAATCATTCTCTCTATTCATTTTTATGAGATTAGGCTACCTTTCACTGTGCTCGGTATAGATTCCTGGATAGCATTTGACTCAAGCGAATTTGTAGGGCGAGGAAGGAAAATCTTGCACGTGCTATGGAGCATGAGTCAAACGGAAATTCCGCTGCTGCATATGAGTGCTATCAGAAAGCTGTTGACATTTCACCTGCAATTGCACATGAGTTAATCCAGGTGAGAAAGATAATATTTTGCAAGTAATACTAGCTTTTCAATGGAACCAAAACCATTACCTCCTCAAAAGTATGTGGTTTCTAGAATTTATCTCCTTTTTTGATTGCTAAAAAATTTCCATGTTCTTTTCTTTTGACATGGTTGCTTGTAAAAGGTGTTAAAGAAGGAGAATATAAGTTATGTTGTGGCTCCTTATGAAGCAGATGCCCAAATGACCTTCTTGGCCGTCAGCAATCGGGTCGATGCAGTTATCACCGAGGACTCAGACCTAATAGCATTTGGATGTCCCAGGGTGAGTTATCACCGATCCATAATTCTAAATTTGGTGTCACATTCTTTTCCTATGTCATGTGCTTATCTCTCTATGTACTTCAAACTTCATAAAATCCAGATTATTTTTAAGATGGACAAGTTCGGGCAAGCTGTTCAGTTTCAGTATTCCAAGCTGCAACAGAACAAGGAATTGAGTTTTTCTGGATTCACAAAGCAAATGGTTCTCGAGATGTGCATTCTGAGTGGCTGTGACTATTTGCAGTCGTTGCCCGGAATGGGTCTGAAACGGGCCCATGCACTTATCAAAAGGTTCACAACTTATGACAAGGTGAATTCTTATCGGTCATGGCTTGAGGATAGACAAGAAAATCAATTTTCCCTGCATGTCTAATTATCTCTTTCGTCTGATCTTGTGAATATATCTGTTACTTGCCAATTTATGACTGCAGGTGATTAAGCACCTGAGATACAGCATTTCTTCGGTTCCTCCACTTTATGAAGAATCATTCAAGAAAGCAATATTGACTTTTCTGCATCAACGTGTTTATGATCCTGTTACTGAGGACATTGTACATTTGTCCAAAATATCTTGCAATATTGGTGACGATCTGGACTTCTTAGGGCCATATCCTTTTCAAATAGAAATCATTTCAACAGCTTAAATATGTGCGTCTTTTCTATGAGTGGAATGCTTGATATTCCTTAACGTGAAAATACATTGATACCTCGAGATATTGCTAAAGGCATAGCAGAAGGTGATTTTGATCCATTTACCAACATGCCATTTCAGGTTTCACGTCCCGGTGTTACTTATCTATGTGAATTTCCTCCAAAATTCCAAATTTGAATGCTTTTCAAGTGTTTTGCTTTACATGTTTTCTTGCTCCCCAAGCATGATAACTTTTTAATATGTGAATGAAACTAGATAAAACATTTAAAACAAGGGGGTAGTTCTTGTTGTCCGAGGGCTGATACTGAGCTATACGTAATATTAGAATACCCGATGATATGTTGTAGAGTTGATTGGTTAATGTACATATTAGATTGCTTCATGTTTTTCTACTTCTAAAGCTCTCTGTTTTACCAATGGCGTGTGTAAAATGAATCCTCAATTTCCCTTTTCTTTTAACCAACAGGAGAGTGCTAGTGGCAGCAAAACTTACAAACTCACAAGCGTAGATCTTGGAAACGTAAAGAAAAAGCTAGACTTGCCTGTACAGAAGAATCTTCTGACTAAGTACTTTTGTATCCTTCTGAAATTTGAGTTTCTTTTTCCTTTGTTAATGTTATTCTTGTTTTACATGATTCATACTGTTGGAAATTTATGCTTATCTTTTTCTGTTTTTTCATTTTGATTGACTGAAGGCTCAGAAATTGGAATGTGGCGGTCAAATGGTTGTTTACTTATACATGAGACTATCGAACAAATGCTGTTAGCCTTTGCAATGAAAATCTCAGCCTCTATACCTAGTATTTTGTTCTTTTTTCAGGAGATCTTTAGCTCCATTTTTTCTCCCAACCCTTTGCTTCTCTGGAATATTTGAGTTTAAGTTGTTTTAAGAGGTTCCTCCTAATACAATAAAGGCTGCAATAGTCCGTATTAATGACTACCTTTGAACGTTAAGGCAGCTTGCTAGAGTAATAGAAAAGGGAAAAAAATAAAAAATAAAAAATGTGAAGTCTGAAACAAATGGTTTATGCTATGGCACCATGAGGCATGAAGTGACAGGATGAATTTTTTGTTGCTCATTGTCTGTTAGTGAAAGCTTTATTATTCATTTTCTTTAACTTTCAAAGGCTTTGCCTCTCTTGAGGCAAAGAGGAAATTCAGGGCTCCACGTACGAGTCCTAGTTGCAACTCTTCTCCCTGTCCCATAGAACATGTTGCTGAGGAGGCTGCCGCTTCTAAAATATGCACAGAGACACCATCCCCGCTTCAGTCTGAGAAAATGGGCAATGTCTCTCTTCCGAGTGACCCAGTGAGTATTCCAAATAGGTGTTGTGATAAATTTTCAGTTACTATAACCAAGTATTGGATCTTATTAAGCTGTTCTTTTGATGTAATAAAACAAAACATTCTTGTTTTCTCTAGGTTGAAGATGCTAATGCCACTGAAGTTCAGGACCTATTCGAATCTCCACGACATGGTAAGGATATATTTTTTCTTGTTGGAACAAATTATCAGTTTGTTGATGATTCTCACTTTAGCTATCTTCATGACATGAAAGACATGAAGGACGAGACTAGAAGTCCAGAACATACTTCGTTGCAACAACCCAAACATTCGATTCATAGACCTTGTCTAACACAACTAAAGGAACATGAAGTTAAGAGTGCCAGAGATGCAGTTGAGGGAAAAACAAGAAAAGAGAGCAGAAAAGTCATTGTGAGGAGTTCTTATTTCAGCATAAGACGATAAACATCAATGACCAAGAAAACAAACAAGATAGTTTGGTAAAGGACAATCTGGCCACTGATATTTGTAACGACCCAGTTCCTGAGAGTGCCGTTGGAAATCTCTATTCCATTGGCAATGTCTTGAAAAGAAAGAAAATTACATATGACAGTGTTCAAGAAGTAAGTGCTTACTATTCTATTGGAACAATTTTCTTTCTGATGGTTTCTGATTATGAAGTTTTCATTGTTCCAACTGCTTCAGGAAAATGTAAAGTCCAAGCACATATGTACAGACACTGATGAAGGAAAGTTCGGTTCTAATATTTCCCATTTAGGCAACTATTCCGATATAGCAGAAAAATCTATGGAAAAGTTCGTTTCAATGATCTCATCTTTCAGATATTCTTCATCTGGTTCTCGTGCAAGTGGCCTCCGAGCTCCTCTTAAGGACGTTCGAAACACTAGTAACAATAGGTAGTACAATTTGCATGGCCCTAATTTCCATTGACTTTCTCCTGTTTTCATCATCATCATCATGATCTTGACTCTGGCTTCTACTTATCGAAGGTCAACGGTTGGTGCAGACTTTAGCCAATTTGCCTATGCCCCAAAGAATCACAAGACTTGACTTCAAGCTCACAGCTAAACTTGTTGGAGTGTTGTTAAGAAAAGTTTCAGTAATGACTAAGCATTCATGTGATTCATTTCACTTTAAGAAATTGATCAGAAGTTGATTTCTTTGGTGTCCGGTAAGTGAGAATTTGCACGAGCTATTCCTTTTTTTTTTTAACCTGCAATATTGTCTTCAAATGGTTTTTAATTTTTTATGAATCCTGTCTCTGGCAGAGCTTAAAGTCTCTTGGAATTGATTTTCAAAAGCTTTGGTCAATTTTTCCATCTGCATGATCAAGGTGTTTCTCCTCATACTTTGTAAGTTTAAATGTACTATTTCTTCTTTGGGTTCTTAATTCGGTTGACATGAGCTCTTTTGGATTACAAAGACCTTTACGAAATCGATTTCCGTTGTAACTTGTTCTTTCTTGCCATTGCCATTCATCTTCTTTTCATCAAAAAAATTTCCATGTATGGTTTGTACATTTAACTGGTACTGTTACCGCGAAATTCGCGACAAGATCAAACCACTTATTCTGAACACGCTTTCCTTTTTCCTCACCAAGTTGCGTGTTTATTAGGGTGTGCACCACTTTTGAAGTTTAGTTATTTCATTTGCACTACTTTGATGTGAAAAGTAGACTTGAATTTTCCAAAGTGATCCCAAATTCTCTAAAAGTGGTGTTCCTCGTATTATAATGAGCGTGTGATGATAAAAAGAAAAAGTACTCAAAACGACGCTAGTCAGTTTTCTCAGAATGTGAATTTTATCAGTGAGCTCCTTACTGTTGAGTGAATGGTGCTCCATATCACCAGTACCGTTAGTTCATCATAATACCACTGTGGCACAATGGTCCGCTGGTCCAGCAGAGTAAAAACCGCAAGAAAAGAGTGCTACGACAATGTATAATATGACCAATTGGCACTGTCCACATTTTCAAATTTATAAATGATTTTTGGGACTGTTGGCATTAAAATGGTCAAGAAATGCCACACGTCTGTACAACTGAACTGACCAAGTTTAGTGCTTCTTTGTAAGAGGAAAAAATATGATAGCGAAGTCAACAATGACATGTAGCTATTAGGAGATTTTATTCAAGTATTTCAAACATTTAGTAAATCTGTTGTTGAACTAATATGATAGCGAAAGAAGGTTTGCCGAGTGGAACGAATCAGTTGCTTTGATTTGCTTTCCAATGAAAGGACGGTGTGCAGAAAAACCTATTGAAATTTGGGTAATACGCGAGTCGTTTGAGTCGGTCGTCAGAGAAATTCTCAAAGTCGGACCAAACAACTATCAATCGAACCGGGAGGAATTCGTGGGGTCCCTAAAACATTCTTCAATAGCGAGGAGCTCCTTATATGTGAAATTGAAGAAGGCATCTTCTCCTACAACATACGTACTAGGAAGGTCATAAGTTGGATTGGCAGAGGGGATGTAACATCGTTTGATGCTCATTTTTATGTGAAGAGTACAGTTTTGGTAAATGGAGCAAAAGAAGAGTGAAGTTAAGACTTGCGGTCGAGGGAAAAACAAGAAAAAGAGAGCGGAAAGGTCATTGTGACAAGTTTTTATTTTCAGCGTAAGACAGTAAACATTGATGAAGAAAAACAAGATAGTTTGAAAGTAAATAAAATAAACTACAAATGACAGTGTTCAAAGCAATTTTTATTTGTGATTTCCTTTTCAGGGACGTTTGAAAGTAATTTAAGAAGTATCATTGTAGATTATTAATAGATACAGTAAGCTATTTAATTTATAATTAATTATTCACGCAAGTTTCTAAGAATTAAATTTATACAATAATGTTGAAGGTCCTTGATGTTTCCTAAATAAACCACAAAAGTTTAATGCCTTATATATGATGTATTTTCGCATATGATTTCTTGAGCTCATTGAGCTATGATAGATATATCGGGGATATCACTATATCTCATTATCATTCTATAGAAAAATTGTCTTCAATTTTTGATTCGTTTGGGTTTGATTGCTTAGGAAGTTTATGATGTGTAGCATGCTTATTGTTACCCAAAACCAAACCTTGACATAGATTTTCACACTTAATGAAATTTGTTTTCAAAAAATAACATGTTTGAGATACTTTATATTTCACTATTATTATTATTGTTGTTGTTATTTTTGAACTTGGGTGTGGAGAATTAACCTCTACACTTTACATCTGAATTAAGTGTGGAATTAAAAAATATTTACAGTAAATAACATATTGTAAAAATACTTAAAGATAAATAACATTTATATATTACAAGTCGTTTATTAAGAAAATTTTTGAAAGTAAATTTTACATAAATAAATTATTTATCATAAAATGATATTTGTTCTAAATAAAAAAATTGATATTTGTTTCAATAATTTGTTTAAGATATTTCTTGCAAATATGTTTCCTAATATGCATTTACTTTACATAATATTATCCAGAAAGTTTTCTGGTATTTATTTTTATTATTAAAGATTTTTGGTCTATTTTTTCTCATTCTCAACAAAAAAAAAAAAAAAAAAAAAAAAAAAAAAAAAAAAACATGCAGACAAAAACCCTACTAAATCCCTCCAAAAAGAAAGGAGAGAGAGAAATGAAAAAAAAATAATAATAAATAAAAATTTATGCCAATAACAGAGAAAAAGGAGTTGTATACACGGTGAACGGTTGATATACTCAGATCATAAATGCCGGCTAATATCAAAGGTGGGAACAACAAATCTTACAGAAGGCAAGATAGTAAGTTCATTGGGAGAACAAACTTCAAAGATTCAGCCACAAAAGAGAAAAAGAAGAAAAGAAAAGAAAAGAAAAGAAAGAGACTAGAGAGAACGAAGAACAAACGACGCTGGCGATGACTCCACTGGGTTCTCCGACTGCGACTCCTTCCACCGCGCCGTTTTCCATGGTCGTCACTTTCAACGACCTCACCTCAGCTGCTGGGCTCAAGTACCTAGATGAATATCTTCTGAGTCGGAGCTACATTTCTGGGTAAAATTCTTTTCCCTTTTTTTTTTTTCATTTTTTTTGGAAATTAATGCGCTAATCTTTTATGAGATACTGTATGTGTAGACAACATTTTTTTACATAAATATAGCGTAATGCTTTCAGGTACCAACCTTCGAACGACGACATAGTAGTGCACACTGCAATTTCGAAGACTCCCCCGGAGGAATTCATTAATCTTTGTCGATGGAGGTAACTAATTACTATTGTCGGTTTGGATTTTTTTTTTTCCTTCCTTACATTGTATTCGTTTGTACTATGCTTTTGATGGGAGACAGAAAATTGTGGGGGTGGGTTCTTCTTGGGGTACTGGGCGTGAAGAAGAACAAAATGTGTAATTTTCTGGGGTTCTTGATTAATTAAGGAAATGGTGAAATTCTCTTGAATTGTATGCTGTTCTTGATTATTTGCTTCATTGTTCTTGATCTGGATATTAGGTCTTGTTTTTTGTGTTATTGATTTGATCGATTAGGAACGTCTCAGGGGGTGTGTATTCTTATTTCTTGACGACTCCTATTTACGTGCACTTTAAGTTTGGTATCTTCTCTGAAACTTTCTGTGATGTTCCAAGGACTGCCACTATTGATAAGCATTGACTCTACAACGGTTGTCCTTAACATTAATGGCACAATTGTTTTTGTATAATATTGCTTGGAAAGTATGAAATCCACAGAACTGTGACTCTTTGGTTGTAATTTTCTAACATCCATAGATTGGTCTGTTTGTTGGTTTATTTATTTTTTAATTATGGGCTAATTTTATTTTCTGGACTTTAGTTTTGTCTTCGGTGATGGAGTTGGTGTGATTGTGGAGGGATCAGCTGCCAACACTGAGGAGAAAGTTCCTACTTCTGCTGCTGCTCGTGCTAATTTTTTTGATGATGGTTGGATCCAAATTTCCATGGGAGAAATAGATCAGCAAAAGATGGACTCGCTGACTTGACTGGAATGGGACTTATATAGGCTGATCATACGCTTTTTTGCATCGCTACGTGACTCAGAAGACGCCAGCCTAACAGCATATTTTCTCAAGCTTAAACTACTTGGGAGGGAAGGGGAAGGGGAGGGGGATTTGGAGACACCACGGGTGATCCGCAATGTGATTGCGCTGGTAGAAAAGGCTGAAAATTTGCATCATAATTTCGAATGTCATCAAGAACTTTTTTTCGAATGTCGTGCTTACGAAAGCGAATTTCATGGGGTTTTGAAACAAGCAATTGTGGATACATTTGGCTCCCTGATTTGGGCTTTGGCATCGGATTTTACCAGGATGGACGAGCTCTATGGTCTTGTTGGCCATGTATTTGCTAATGTTTGGGGAGTTGCTAAAATCAAAGATTATATCTCTTCCCTTTCTCACTTCCCAAAGGATGCCAGGAAACTACTTGATTCCGAGGTGGAGATGAAGCTCGCAGATGCGCTTGAAACGTTGTTTTTCAAATCAAAAGACACTGTTAAGTGCTTGAAAGACCTATTCATTGACATCCTACTTTTGGAGAGTCCTCTTGTTATCAGACTTCTCAAAAAAAAATTGACAAGTTGCCTGGGATGTGATTTGCATGTAGCGGAACTTTTCTTGGAGTTGTTGGAAACTGCGGAGAGGGTGGTGGCAGAGAGGGTCTCGGAGAGCGGAGCTGCCTTTAATTACCGTGTTCTCGACCGAGTCGTAGCTGATTTCTACCATATGATACTGGCTATGGAAGTAACTGAGAACAGGGTTGGAATAAACATGCTGCATCTTAAGAGCGGGCTGCGCATAGTTGACGAGGAGATGGAAAACTTCCACCCGGACGTGATGCGCAATATTCTCGATATAACTTTAGAGGACATGGTTTCTGAGTTTTTGAGTTGACAAAATCTTTAACACTCTCATGATAGGAGTTTATTTTATTTTTATTTTTTTGGTTGAATTTCATGAAGGATGAGATATATATATATATATATTTTTCTCATGATACGAGTGGATGTTTAATATTAGGTAATGTCGTTATCAACCACTCTTGTGACTAACGGAATTGGATTTTAAACTCATCAATATTCTATTACATAACAAAAACGTGCAATATATATATATATATATATTCCTTATAATTTAATTATGCCAGTTTGACCAAATTGCTATGTACACCCTAGTTTACTATACAGATAAAAAAAACAAAAAAACAAAAAAAAAAAAAAACAAAAAAAAAAAAAAACAAAAGGGAAGTCTGAAACATATGGTTTATGCTATGGCGTCATGAGGCATGAGGTGACTGGATGAATTTTTTGTTGCTCATTTTCTGTCAATGAAGGCTTTATTATTCGTTTTCTTTAACTTTCAAAGGCTTAGCCTCTCTTGAGGCAAAGAGGAAATTCAGGGCTCCACGTACGAGTCCTAGTTGCAACTCTTCTCCCTGTCCCATTGAACATGTTGCTGAGGAGGCTGTCGCTTCTAAAATATGCACAGAGACACCGTCCCCGCTTCTGTCTGAGAAAATGGGCAATGTCTCTCTTCCGAGTGACCCAGTGAGTATTCCAAATAGGTGTTGTGATAAATTTTCAGTTACTATAACCAGGTATTGGATCTTATCAAGCTGTTCTTTTGATGTCATAAAACAAAACATTCTTGTTTTTTCTAGGTTGAAGATGCTATTGCCACTGAAGTTGAGAACCCATTCGAATCTCCACGACATGGTAAGGATATATTTTTTCTTGTTGGAACAAATTATCAGTTTGTTGATGATTCTCACTTTAGCTATCTTCATGACATGAAAGACATGAAGGACGAGACTAGAAGTTCAGAACATACTTCGTTGCAACAACCCAAACATTCGATTCATAGACCTTGTCTAACACAACTAAAGGAACATGAAGTTGAGAGTGCCCGAGATGCAGTTGAGGGAAAGACAAGAAAAGAGAGCAGAAAAGTCATCGTGAGGAGTTCTTATTTTCAGCATAAGACGGTAAACATCAATGACCAAGAAAACAAACAAGATGGTTTGGTAAGGGACAATCTGGCCAATGATATTTGTAACCATCCAGTTCCTGAGAGTGCCGTTGGAAATCGCTATTCCATTGGCATTGGCAATGTCTTGAAAAGAAAGAAAACTACAAATGACAGTGTTCAAGAAGTAAGTGCTTACTATTTTTTATTTTCTTTCTATTGGAACAATTTTCTTTCTGATGGTTTCTGAAAATGAAGTTTTCATTGTTCCAACTGCTTCAGGAAAATGTAAAGTTCAAGCACATATGTACAGACACTGATGAAGGAAAGTTCGGTTCTAATATTTCCCATTTAGGCAACTATTCTGATATAGCAGAAAAATCTATGGAAAAGTTCGTTTCAATGATCTCATCTTTCAGATATTCTTCATCCGGTTCTCGTGCAAGTGGCCTCCGAGCTCCTCTTAAGGACGTTCGAAACACTAGTAACAATAGGTTACAATTTGCATGGCCCTAATCTCCATTGATTTTCTCCTGTTTTCATCATCATCATCATCATGATCTTGACTCTGGCTTCTACTTATCGAAGGTCAACGGTTGGTGTGGACTTTAGCCAATTTGCCTATGCCCCAAAGAATCACAAGACTTGACTTCAAGCTCACGGCTAAACTTGTCGGAGTGTTGTTAAGAAAAGTTTCAATAACGACTAAGCATTCATGTGATTCATTTCACTTTAAGAAATTGAATAAAAGTTGATTTCTTTGGTGTCCGGTAAGTGAGAATTTGCACGAGTTATTACTACTTTTTTTTTTCCTTTCTCCTGCAGTATTGTCTTCAATTAGTTTTTAATTTTTTATGAATTCTGTCTCTGGCAGAGCATAAAGTTTCTTGGAATTGATTCTCAAAAGCTTTGGTCAATTTTTCCATCCGCATGATCAAGGTGTTTCTCCGCAGACTTTGTTAGTTTAAATGTACTATTTCTTCTTCATGTTCTTAATTCGGTTGAACGAGCTCTTTTGGATTACAAAGACTTTTACAAAATCGATTTCCATTGTAACTTGTTCTCTCTTGCCATTGCCATTCATCTTCTTTTCATCAAAAAAATTTCCATACATGGTTTTTACATTTAACTGGTATTGTTACCGCGAAATTCACGACAAGATCATACCACTTACGCTGAACGCGCTTTCGTTTTTCCTCACCAAGTTGCGTACTAAGTAGGGTGTGCACCACTTTTGAAGTTTAGTTATTTCATTTGCACTACTTTGATGTGAAAATTAGACTTAAATTTTCAAAAGTGATCCCAAATTCTCTAAAAGTGGTGTTCCTCTTATTATAATAAGCGTGTGATGATTAAAAGAAGAGTATTCAGAACGACGCTAAGTCATTTTCTTCAAAATATGAATTTTATCAGTGAGCTCCTTACTGTTGAACCCTCGTATTAGTGAATGGTGCTCAATATCACTGACACCGTTAGTTCATCATACTACCACTGTGGCACAATGGTCCGCTGGTCCAGCAGAGTAAAAACCGCAAGAAAAAAGTGCTACGACAATGTTTAATATGACCAATTGGCACTATCCACATTTTCAAATTTATATATGATTTTTGGGACTGTTGGCATTAAAATGGTCAAGAAATGCCACTCGTTTGTACGACTGAACTGGCCAAGTTTAGTGCCTCTTTGTAAGAGGAAAAAATATGATAGCGAAGTCAACAACGACATATAGCTATTAGGAGATTTTATTCAAGTATTTCAAACATTTAGTTAATCTGTTGTTGAGCTAATAAATATCTAACGATTCTGTATCAAAATGTGCAGAATTGGAATCATACCTCCGTCGAACTTTAAAAAAAAATTAATAAAAAATAAACACATTATTTATCATTAAAGTCTATTCAAATTCAAATCTAAAAAAAAATTATTAAAAAATATACATATTATGAATCTGAATTCTTTTTTTTTTTAATCTACTTGTTATCTTAAATTATCATTATTATTTTTTAATATTATTATCTTACAGTGAAGTCATATGTGATATTACTATTAGGTTATACTGATAATCTGAAATTATTTTTTATTCAAATTTATTGATTTTTTTGGTAAATACATTCCACATATGGTTTTTTTTTTTTTTGGAAATTTAGAATTCAAAAAACGCGACAGCTTGCGAGTATATATAAAAGACTTTTTACCCTTCTCTCCCTTAACTTAAAAATAAAAAAAAAAAAAAAAAAAAAAAAAAAAAGACTTTTTACCCTAAATTACCCTTTCTGTTTTGTCTCTCGCCGCCTTCAAAGTTTGCTCGCGGAGAAATTAATTATATACACTGTTCATAAAATTCTGAATTATTGATCACTAGCCAAATCAAACCTAGAATTCCCAAATACAATAAACTAAGGGCACCACAGCCTAAATTACCCGATTTGCTCTCACAAGGTGTGAGTTATTCTTCCCCTGCTCATTTGAATTCTCTTGCAAAACCTAATCTAGTTTTTATTTTATTTTATTTTTCTTTATGTATAAATATATATGTTTTTGATAAATTCTGTCATCCAATTTGTTTTGTAAGTATCTTTATTGATGTGTTTTATGCTACTGGACTAAGTTTTGACTATTAATTCAAAACTTTGTGATTTATGGAATATGTGACATTATTTGATTTAGTTAAACACATCTGAAATTGCAATTAATCCTTGAATTTCTGCCAAATAAATGTTCAGCACACGTATATACATATTAAATACTTTTATCTCGTTGTCTCTCTCTGTTTAATATATATATATATATATATATATAGTTAGGTGAATATAAGCGGGGAGGAGCTGCCCTCATCCCCCAATTGGGGGTAGGGGGTTAATTTTAAACCTATATTTGCCCCATTACTCATATTTTATCCTTATCTGTATTCATGGATAAAAATATCATTCTTATCATATATCAAGTATATATATATACGTATATGGTGTAACATATTGGAAGTTTCATCTAAAGAGAGAGAAATCATAGTAGAAGTTAAAAATTCTAAATCCTACAAGAATAGAAACTATGCATATAGAGAACTGGACAAATTATAGTTTTCCCCTTGAACTTTAGGCATTGTCACAAAATGCTCACACAACTTTAATTTTTAACATTATTTCTTTCTGAACTTTGGAAAAGTTTATGAATTTTCTCCCTTAATTAAATTTTTGATTAAAAAAATATATCTAACACTCGTTTGAAGCATCTGTTAGGGGTATTAAGTATAGAATTATGAAATGACACACATTGATAGCACTTCTGGCACCTGCTACCTTTGTTATTGTGAAATAACGAAGTTAACTATAAAAGATAAACATGAGGGGAAAAAAATGACAATCAAACTAAAATTTTATTTTTTAAACTTAATTATAAGTGTTTCACATTTAAATCCACAACTAATACTTCAAAGGAGTATTATGTATATTTTTTAGTCAAAAAATTAATTGAGGGGGAAAATTCATAAATTTTTCCAAAATTCAGGGAAAAGAATGTTATAGATTGCAGTTCGAGAGGCATTTTGTGACAAAGTCTAAAATTCGGGGAAGAAAATGTAATTTGTCCTACAGAAATTAAGCAATACTAATTGAAATTTTCTAACTACTGGTGAGTGATGTTCAAATCACACTTGACTATCTTTTTTATTTTTTATTTTTTCGAATGTGGAAATAAAATTTCAAATATAATAAATTTCTTCTTACAAGTCACATCAACAAGTAAGTTGTTGGTATCTGTGTTTAACTTTCCACATGGCTAGCATATTATATTTAACTTCGGAGTTTTATTGTAAAGATTGTTCTTTTTCATTACATGGAAGTATATTTAGTCATTAGATTAACTTTTTAATAGTCGATCTATAGGTGATTACAGTAAAAGCGTGCAGCAGGGCACATGTAATTACTTCCCTTGAAAAATTAGACTTTTAAAACTTTTAATTCAATGGCTTAGGCTGAAGTAATTACCATTAATGAAAATAGCAATTCCTATGTAGAAGTTCCATTAGAATTTAAGATTGGAAAATTGAACAATTAAATTAGTACGAGAAGTTCCACTTCTACTAGGACTCGGAAACTCATCATACATATTGTTTATAAATAGTATTAGTGATAAGAGAAGGATAAGTAATTTGTGTTTTGTTATATCTTGATCTAGATATTGGGATTTGGCTTATATCTTAGATTTAATTAGTTTCATAATTATCCGTCACTACAAAATTAGGCATTTATTAGATATTCTGGTTCTTCTCTTCGATTTGTGTGTATTTCTTTTGGTGATCACTACGATTTGACTATTCTCATCGTTTATTGTTTTGAAACTCAGCGCACCCAAACTAGGGTTCGTTTGGTTCGTTAGTTTGAGTTGTGTTTTTGAAGTTGAAATAGTAAATTTTGTTGACTTTTCAGAAAAGACAAAAACTTTTTGGGAAAAAGACAAAGACTTTTGAGGAAAAAGACAAAATTTGAGTTGAAAAGTTGGGAATGAAATGGTGAACCAAACGCACCCCAAATTCTGAACTTCCCCAAGCACAATTTCTATTTTCTAAGGGCAACACAGCCTATTACTCAATTGCTTTCACAAGGTATGAGTTATTCATCCTCTGCTCAATTTTCTTCAAAGCCAAATCAGGTTTTAATTCTCTTCAAGGCCAAATCAAGTTTTGTTTTATTTTCTTTTCTTGAGAAATTCTACTCGGACTGATTAGAGTTTCTATTTGGAGTTATTAGAGGTTTTACAAGTCCATAAATAGAGGTGATATTTATTAGATATGTATCATTATAGTTGTGTTATATGTACTTCTATTAATGAAGACCTAAAACCTGACGTCGACCCCTATCCTAAAACCCGACCTCGATTCTAGTCTTGAATCTTAACCCTGACCCCAATCCCGAATCATAGCCTTAACTCGTGTCTCGAAACCCGATCTCAACCATTGTCTTGATTCATAAATGTTGTCCCAAATCCTAAATCCCCGTCCCGAAACTTGACCCTGACTCTTATCCCGAATCCAAAATCCGGTCCTAAATCTTGACTTTGGTCCCAAAACGCATCCCCCTTTCCCGAAACCTGACCCCAGTCTCGAATTTTGACCCAACCCCGTCCTCAAACTCAATCCTGACCTCAATCCAGAATTCTACCTAAGTTTTAAAATTCTGACTCCTATCCTAAAACCCAATCCCGACTCTGGTAAACGATAAAAGTTAAATTAAATAAATAGAAAAGGATCCAAACATGCATGTTTTGTTTTCATTTTTATAAATCTAATTTCGAAAACAATTTCCAAACACTATATATTTTTTTGTAAACATGTGAGAATTGTTTTTGTTCTCGTATTTGAGAGCAAAATTTTGAAAACTGAAAACAGAAAACATGTATCAAATTGACCCTTCTATCTCTTGTTTATTTAAAATTTTAGCTATTGGGCAAAATAAGGGCATGATTGATTTAGGCATGTTTATGTTAAGGTTGGATACGGACACCAAATATTAACGGGCTCAAAGTAAATCGGCTCGACCGGCTTGTTTGACATCTCTATATTGGATTAAATTTTGACTATTAATTCAAAATTTTGTAACATGCGATTAATTCTTGAATTTCAGCCAAATAAGTGTTCAGCGCACACACACATATTTATATATTATGTACTTTTATGCATGCTATTATCATCCCTTTTCTTTTCACAGAAGATCTTAAACTTTAATTTTATTTGATGCAGAAATATGACAAAGTTTTCAGACCTACCAGAGCACATAGTCGTAGAAATCTTGTTATGGCTACCGCCGGAGTCTCTCTTTCGGTTTAAATGTGTTGAAAGATTATGGTATTTTCTCATCAATGATGTCATTAGGAACCCAAAATTTGTGACCAAGCATCTCAACAATAGCAAGAAGAAGGCGTCGCCTTTCATCATCAAGTGCGTCCACGAGTTTATGAGTGGCGCGTCTCTCCATATTTACCATAATGAGAACAACAGACAACACCTTATATCTAGTTTAAAGGATTTGGCACCACTACTTCCCAAGTCTGATGATGTACTTGGAGTTTTTAGCACTGATGGCATCTCCCATTGTAATGGCATCATCTGCATGGCTGACTATTTTGGTAGTCGTATTGTATTATGCAATCCGGCAACTAGGGAGTTGAAGCGCCTTCCAAATCCAAGCTTTCGCAATTGGATTCTCAATTGCATGACTAAAGTTGGATTTGGTTATGATTACATTGACAACGTCTACAAGGTTGTTAGGTTTTGTGGACGGCACGGTACTTTCAAAGCTCAGGTATATACTTTGGGACTTGATGATGCGTGGAGAGATATCGAGGTGAATCAATTAGTAGAAAGTTTCAATGAGTATAATCTGCACACCAAGGAGGTGCATTGCAAAGGATTCTATTATTGGCTGGTGTGCAAGATGCCTAAACCAAATCAGCGCATGATGCAAATGATACAATCATTTGATATGCATAAGGAGAAATTTGACACCATACCTTTGCCTGATATCGTCCAAAGCAGAAGGATTTTGATTTCTTGCGGAATAAGCCTTACTCAGTGGAATGAATCTTTGGCTTTGATTTTTATTATGAGGAAAGAATGGTACGAGGGAAAATCGATTGACATTTGGGTAATGCACGAGTCATTTGAAGGTCATAGAAATTCTCGAAGTTGGACTAAACAAATATCACTTGATCTAGGAGGGATTCATAAGATTACAAAAGTATTTTTGGGTAGTGAAGAGCTTCTTGTACATGCAATTGAACAAGGCATCTTCTCCTACAACATGCATACGAAGAAGGTTACGTGGATTCTCAAAGGGATTACAAGACGTTTTCATGCTTTTTATTACGTGAGGAGTTTGGTTTCACTAAACGGGATATGTCTGGATTTCAACAAAGATGTTGTAGGTTTCAGTCGTTGAAGAAATTTAGAATCCAAAATAGATTATGTCATTTTCCTAAATTTTAATAAAGATACCGCAAACTCCGGTCGTTAAAGAGATTATGTTAGAATCTAAAATGAATTCTACAAAATACTTTTTGGATTAAAAAAATTACATATTGAATTCTACTATAATGCTCTATGAATTCTACTATGATTTTGGACCCCTTACGGACCGTTACAGTTGACTTCTTATTTAATCATTCATCTCTTATAAAATTACGGAAAATATTAAGCTTGAAATAAAAATCTTTACATAACAAAAAAAAAAAAAAAACTTTACTTAGATAATTTTAGAAAACTATAGAAATTTTTTTTAAACTATATCAAAATAACCTTCTTAATTAATATATATATATATTTTAAAACCCAATTCATTAAATGAAAATATAAGTCCATATGAATCATCCAATCAAATAATAATAAATTAAAGTCTCAAAACTTCATTTGAAATTATAAAATGTCCATCTCATGATCGTCCCTCCCGTTTTTCTATCACATATCGTCCCGGTATCCGCTCCAAGCTCCTCCAACACTATATCTTACCCTTTCCTTTATCTGCAACATGAATTAACTTATATAAGCAAGGGCTTAGTAAGACACTTAAATCTCACAAATGTAAATACACATTTTTCTTTTTCTCATCATAAATATAAACATCATTTAAAACTTTTTAACTTTTAAAACCGTCATATATTGGGCCCGGCATTGTACCATCATAGCGCGCTAGTCACAGAAGGGTTAGGGTGGCAAATCCCAAACCAATGGTAACAAAAGTCCGTTCACCGGACAACATCATCATCAATATCAAGGGTGTACAATGTCATTTTAAAACATAAAATATATATACATACAATACATACACTTTTCATCAAAACGTCATCATAGGATAATTATTATTTAAGAACATCAGAACATCATCATCAATATTAAAACATATACTTCTCAAATCTTTAATTCATGTTGCAGGTGAGAGTGTACTTACATAAACGCCTTACTTAACCTTTTCAAATTTTCCGATGGTGACGCGCGATTGAGGTCTCGGGTGCTCGTCTTTAGAACCGTTTATGCCATGAATAATAAATGTAATAAAATCAACAAAAACTCATAATAATTCATCAAACACATCCATCATATCATAGCAGTGCCTAAAAGGCCTATTTCATCATTCAATAACATCAAAACACAAAAAATTGAACAATTTCATGAAATTACAAATCTTTACAGAAACTACCAGTCAGACCTATGTCCCTTCAAAAATTCATAAAAATTCATACAGAGCTTCAAATGATCTAAAACTAATTTTAAATGAAATTAGACATCCAGATCTTTCTAATGGTACCTAATTCGTAAAAACTGAAGACCGTTTGGACCCTCAAAAATAGTTTTGAATTTGATTTCTAAAATTTTACCTAAACTGGCAGCCGGACCTCTGCCTATTTGAAAAATCACAAAACTTTACATATGTCTCCAAATGATATAAAACTGATTGCAAATGAAAATAGACATCTAGAGTTTTCTAACAATATCAAATTTGTTACGGAGACCGTTCGGATCCTCAAAAACAGTTTTGAAAACGGACCGCTAAAATTGTATAGAATTTGGCAGTCGGACCTCTGCCTCTTTGAAAAATCATAAAAATTTACATATATCTCCAAATGATATGAAACTAATTTCAATGAAAATAGATATCCAGAGCTTTCCAAAAATACTAAATTTGTTAAAAATGGAGGTTATTTTCATCCTTAAAAGCAGTTTCGAAAACTTATTATAAAATCTGGAAATTTCAGCAGCAGTGGTCAAATCCGAAAATCATTAAAAATATTTAAAAAATTATCATCACAATGTATATGATTCATACATACACACACACGAAACAGCCCTAAGACATCTTTCTAACACATAAAATTATTCAATCACCATACCAATGAAATCATAAATCAAGAAATCAAAAACCCTAAATTCGTCTTTTCACAAAATCAACCATATAGCCATTCTTTCGATCTTCATTCGACAAATATTTCTTATCATCTCCTCAAACTCACATGAAGACACTCATCAAGAAAATCATCCAATCCTTCGAAGAATCCCAAACTAAAATAAATAACAAAATCATCATCATCATTAAGCAATACTGAAACAGACCTTGAAATCCTTTGATTTTGACTTGAAAGAATTTGGAGGCTAGGCGGAAATTTGTTTGTTTGTTTGTTTGTTTTCTGTTTGTGCATGTGAGAGGGGTAGAGAGAGCAGAGAAGGAGAATGAGAATGATAGGGAGAGGGAGACTAGGGAAGTGAGAGAGAGAGAGCATGTGAAAAGAGAAATTTTGAAAATTATAAAAAAAATTTGTGAGTAATTTAATCCCAAATAAATTTTGGAATTAATTGAGATTGAATTATTTGGTTTAATTCTCTTAATAGCTGTGGAATGGCTATTATTAGGGTGTGAAACTGTGTGGGAGGAAAAGGAAATAACTAGGTTAACTTCTAGAATTTTCGCACCTACAATCGCACATGGTAAACTGATTGGTGACTAGCAGGTATCCGGATAGTATACTGGTCATAACTTCTTACTCTAATATCGGATTTGCACAAATGAGTAGGCGTTGGAAAGCTTATAAAAAGATCTATAAGTTTATCTAAATTAAAGAATAATTTTAGACATTTAACGATTCATAATTGAGTTGGAAATTAACATTATATAAAATAAGCCTTTTTCGGATAACATACTTTCCCCCCCTTTAAAAAAAAAAAAAAAAACAGTAACCTCATCACAAATACTACACACCATATATATGTAACCTTCATATATATATATATATATATACAACTAATTATATATAAATTTACGTATAGCTAGCAGAATATAATTATAATATATTATATAGACATATACATATCCATTTATATAACATATCATATTATATATACTAAAAAAAACTGTCACATTAATTCATCAAATCATCATGAGAAAAATTTATCAATTTGACATGAACTTTGTTCTAGCACATCGAGTCATCGGCGCGTCACCTGTAAAAATAACTCAACAAACATTAGAATTAAGAAGTTGTCATCTCATCACATCACCCATATTAATTCTAATTTAATTTCCTAATATTATTGTTAGTTAGCGTTTGGGGCGTTATAGATTTTTGATTTGTACTAGAATATTTTTTGAATTCTACTAAAATTCTCTTTAAATTCTACTGTAGTGCTTTTTGAATTCTAGAATGCTTTTAATATTCTACTACAAAATTACACCAATGATAACAAAAATAATCAAACAAAATACCAAAAACTCAGCCATCAAACAAAGTATTAAGGAAGCTTCATCAAAATCTTGAACAAAGTCTTGAACAAAGAACAAAACAATAAATAAATAAATAGACAAAGATAATTTTGACAAATTCTGTTAAAATCCAAAATGAATTATAATCTATATGTATATATATTTATGAAATATATATATATATATATATATATCATTGTGACGAAGTTGTCGTATTGTACTTTGCAATCCGGCAACCAGGGAGTAAAAGCGTCTTCCAAATCCATGCTTTCGTAGAAGCAAAAACAAAATCATGGTTAAAGTTGGATTTGGTTATGATTACATTGATAACGTTTACAAGGCTGTTAGGGTTTGTGGATGGCTAGGTAATTTTAGAGTTGAGGTATGTACTTTGGGACTTGATGCATGGAGAGATATCGAGATGAATCAAGCAGTAGAAAGTTGCAACGAGTATTCTATGCGCACCAACAAGGAGGTGCGTTGCAAAGGATTCTATTATTGACTGGTATAAGCGAGGTAGATCAGAAAATGATTCACTCATTGATATGATACCCTTGCCTGTTATGGTCCTAAGTATAGAATATTCATCAGCTTTCAATACCAGGCTTACAGATCTGTTGTTTTGATTTGCTTTCCAATTAAAGGATGGTGCACAGAAAAACCTATTGAAATTTGGGTTATGCGCGAGTCAATTGAGGGTTATAGAAATTCTCAAAGTTGGACCAAACAACTATCAATAGATGTGGGAGGAATTCATGGGGGTTCCAACAATATTTTTGAATAGCTAGGAGCTCCTTCTACACGTAATTGAAGAAGGCATTTTCTCCTACAACATATACGAGGAAGGTCATAAGGCGGATTAGCAAAGGGAATGTAGGATGGTTTGATGCTCATTATTATGTTAAGAGTCTAGTTTCGGTAAATGGAGCAAAAGGAGCATGACATTGAGACTGCCCGAGATGCGGTTGACGGAAAACAGGAAAAAAGAGAGTTGAAAGATCATTGTGAGGAGTTCTTATTCCAGCGTTCCTGAGAGTGCGGTTAGAATTGGCAATTCCATAGGCAATGTTTTGCAAAGAAAGTAAACTACAAATGACTGTGTTCAAGTTCAAGAAGTATTAAGTTCTTTCAATTTGTGATTTTCTTTCCCAGCTCAATAAAAACTGAGGCCTTATATGATTTTTTTTTTCTCAAAGCAAAAAAGAAGTATCTTTGTAGATTATTAACGGATACAATAGGCCCATTTGACAGAGCTTTTACTTTTGCTTTTAGCCAGTAGAAGAAGAGAAACAAAAGCTATGGCTTCTCAGTAAGTGTTTGGAACGAAAGAGCTTTTCAGATCAAAATGATCTTTAAAGTACTTTAACAAGTAATAAAAATGTTAAAAATAAAATTTATAATATCTAATTTAAATTTTATTACAAGTTTTAAAGTCTACTCATAAGAGCTTTTGTCAGAAGTCACATTTTTTTGACTTTGACAGGAAGCATTTTTAGAGACTAGAAGCTCTTCTGACAAATTATCCAAACACTTTCAAAAGTTGCTTTTGGACCTAGAAAGCCAAAAACAGTTTCTAGAAAGTTATGCCAAATAGGCATAAATTATTTAATCTCTAACTAATTATTCCAGCAATTTTCTAAGAAAAAATGAGCAACACTGAGATTTCATGATTAATGAGTATGGTCAAGTTGCAATATTTTTCCCCTTTTGGCCACTATTCTGATATAGCAGAATACTCTATGAAAAAGTTCGTTTGAACGATCTCATCTTTTCGATATTCTTCGTTTGGTTCTCGTGCAAGTCGTCTTCGAGCTCCTCTTTAAGGGTGTTCGAAATACTTGTAACAAAAGGTTGTACAATTTGTGTGGCCCTGATCTTCATTGACTTTCTCCAATTTTCATCATCACTGTCATCATCTTGACTTTGGCTTCTACTTATCGAAGGTCAACCATTGATCCGGACTTTAGCCAATTTGCATATGCCCCAAAGAACCGGAAGCTTGACTTCAACATCGCAGCAAACCTCAAAGAAAATTTTTATGACGACTAAGCATGAATGTGATTCATTTTACTATAAGAAAATGATCTAAAGTCAACTTGTTTGGTGCTTGGTAAGTGAGAATTTGCACGTGTTGCCTTTCTTTTACCTGCATTGTTTTCAAAATGGTTTTTAATTTTTTATGAATCTCTGGCAGAGCTCAAAGACTAGTTTTTGGAATTGGTCAATCTGCCTTCTG
Organism: Ficus carica; assembly: GCA_009761775.1. Classification (NCBI taxonomy): domain Eukaryota; kingdom Viridiplantae; phylum Streptophyta; class Magnoliopsida; order Rosales; family Moraceae; genus Ficus; species Ficus carica. The sequence goes on from CM019739.1 coordinate 6,563,737, forward strand.
TATGATCAAGTTGACACCTAAGATTCCGTAACGAGTACATACTTCCGCAGAAGCATAGTAGATTTGTATGCGAGTTTAAAGAGTACACTATCTTCATGTTCTTCTTCTTAATTCGGTTGACACAAGCCCTTCAGTTTACTGTTCTTCTTTTAATCAAGAAGAAAAAAAAAAATTCCAGCATATATATATTGTCTTTTCTTCACTATTATCCCGCATAGGATTGTATATTTCACCAGTATTTGCTCATGAACGCGAATTTAGGGACAAGATCAAATCATTTACCATCAACATATTAGGAGAACTCTACAATTTAGTATAATGTTAAATCAATAGAGAACTCTATTTTTTAACGGTCACATCTCTATTAGGTTATGTTTGTTTTGCTTATATTTTCTACGTATCAAAATTAATAGTATCATGTTTGGTTATCAGGAGCGGAGAATTAGAACGGAGAATGGAGAATCAAAATTAATCACTTTGTTTACTCTCATGAGTGGAAAAGATAGGTTCTGTGCAAATTTAGTATGGAGTAATGGAGATTGACAATTCCATAACCCCTTCGATTTATGACTCTAAATCGTGATATTAGCATCAAATTACTATCTTACCCTTATATTAAAAAATACCAAAAAATTACAATAACAATCTATATTGATTATTTTATATAATTAAATTACCCTACTTAAAATTAATTTTGTTAGAACAAATAAAAATTATATTTTAATTAGAATAAGATAATATCTATTTATTTTTGACACTTTGTTTCTTTTTTTACTTATTTTAATTCAATTTTTTTTTTTTTTTTACACTTTTTTACACAACATTTATTTATTATTTTATTGTCTTAATATCATAATGTTCAGTGTAATTTTGATTACCAATAGGGTAGGAAATAAACAAACATCATTTTCTACTTTTGAAAACATAATTACGAAGGAGTATATAAGTAACTTTAAAATATTTTCATTCCATTTTTGAATGTATAATCAAGAGTCATAATGACTTTGATACCAAATCCTATAACCAAGTAAACAACTTATTTGGACTCCAAATTCTCGTTTTGTATCATGTTCACTCCGAATCTTACTCATTCCAAGTATACGTAGGTAAACACACTATATATGCTACGACAATGAAAAATTTGGGCAACTAGCCCTATTGATGCCAAAAATCCTTGGCACAACACCAAATGTGGTTGGTTGGTGGGGTTGATCCTATGCCGTTGTGCTCCGCCTGGTCGCCTGCGAAAAGAGAAGCACCTTGGAGTAAAGGGGACACTAGTGGAGTGTCTGCTAATGACACTCTGATGCTTAAGTCAGTGAAGGGAACTAATGCGCAAGCGGAGAAGCTGAGTTTTGGTAAGGAAAAATGGTCATATCTGGGGAGTGAGGTATTCCCGTATTTATAGACATTCTAGTGAGTTCAGGTGCCTCGATTAGCCTTGGTGGGCTGTTTTTCAAGTGGTCCCGGTGGATAGACCTATATCAGGTGCACGGATACTCGACGCCCATTGAGTGAACTTCACGTTGTCCCTTGCTCGGACATTGGGAAAACATGGGTACAGATTATAGGTACTTTTGTCAGAGGGGACAAGTAGTGGAGGCAGGTGGTGTCAACGCGAAGGCAAAGATAGGTATCGGTATCGCGTGTCAGATATCAAGTGTCAAGGTGGTACATGCACCTTGCCGTAGCACTATTGTCAGCTGGTACAGAGCGGTGGGTCTGTACCCTTGCAAACTGGTTCTCAGGAAGGCTCGGATGTGCCCTGAACCTAAAGGCCCACTACCTGGTCGGACGTGGTCAGCCACTGGTCTTTGGTGTTCAGTTTTTCAGAACGTAGGACGCCATTAGTCCGCTGGTTCCTTTTTGGCGAATAATCAAACTATGGGTGGTCGGCACAGTTTATTTCTCCAAACCAAGGATGTAACAACCCGAATTTTTGGATCGTTAACTATCTTACTTATTCTTAGTTAATGTAGTCTTAATACTTGTTTATTTTGATTTCAAAAAAATGCATAACTTTTTTTTTTTTTTTTTTTTTTTACATACAGATCATACATGTACTTGAAGAGTTTAATAAACTAAAATTTAACTAAAAAAATTGAAATTTCTAAATAATAAATATTACATTCAAATTCGTACGTAGATAGTATTTAAAAAGCTATAACGTCATACGAGTTAAAACGAATGACCTTAAAGTCTTTAAGTACTCCTACTAGTTCAGTAGTTCCGAAATATTGAAAACAAAATTTTAAAGATAATCAATACAAAATAATTTAGAAAGTCTAATTGCGGAAATTAAATTCGTGGTGGTATTCCACTCCCTTCCTTCATCGCCTCCGCATTACTTCGCCAGTCCATAAACATCTAAGTGGCAGACTACTTACCCGTGTTACCTATAGCACGAACACATACATATGAGCGTTCGCTTAGCAAGCACAAACTATATCTCACAAAACATTTTCATAAAATCATATCATCACATGTAACAACATGAATGTTCAAAAATACATGTGATTTATGTGTGTTCAATTGTGCTTCGTTATATACGTGTCTTGTCTACTTAAGGATCCCTATGTTGTACCCATATGCGCACAACCAATGAGAAGTTGGGGGAGCGACCCTCCAACCACCTCTAAGGTCATAACTTATAACTTTCGTTTTTATCATATCTTCTCACTAATTGGAGGTTGATACGACACTTATTTCTATCTTTCGTTAGCTTCCTTCTTATTAAATTGTGACAATGTGAAGATTTACATGTTACTATGCGCATCTGTCATTATGACATAAATATCTATGAGGCATGTTGATCATATTAGTACTAAAGAAATTATGCACGTCAAATGCTTAATCAAAGCAATACATATAACTCATTTACACATCACTTCATCCAGGCAAGTCATAGCAAACGTAGCGCATCAACAAAGAAAAAAATTTCGTTCCATGCTGTAGGTGAGATTTGTACTTACTTGTCTTATGTGCTTAAACTTCCAGAGTTGAACCTCCTACTATGCAAGTTTAAGAAATTATCATGATTTAAGAATATATATCTCATTATTAGATAGAATCATAGTTATATTATTTTATTCATTTATTCATTTATTTTATAAATTAAAGTGAGCTTAATATACTTATATCATAATTAACCTTAAAAATTAATTTAAATTAATTATTAAGTGTTAAATAAATTTCTACTAATTATTATTTAATTAATTTAATTTAATTTAATTTAATTTAATTGATTAATTAATCAATTAACTAATTAATTAATTAACTAATTAATTAAGTAGTAGTTAATTATTATTTTATTTAATTGATTAATTATAATTTAAATTACATAATTTTAATTGACTAATTAATAATTATATCGTTAATAATTTAATTATGTTACTTAAATATTCTTTCTCATATAATAATTATCAATTATTAATTCTCATATTAATAATTAATAATTAATAATTAATAATTAGATTATTCTAATAATTAATGTTTGATTAATCTCTAATTAATCATCTATAGTTATATTTACATCAATGATTAATGATTAATTAATCTCTAATTAATCATGTATTATAATTATATAGTTACTCAACATAATAATCTTACTTACACAGCTAATTATCACTTACCAACTCTCATATTTAATTAATTAATTACTTTATTAATTGTTAATTAACTTTCTTAGCATAATTACATTTTATTATATATTTATTAGTTTTTTTATTTCTTTCTTTCTTAATTAATTAAGCAATTAAGGTGACAAGTAGTCACCTAAGTGTATACCTTACATCTAGTATTGGGCTTGTAAGGCCTAATCTCATTAGTTTTGATCATTTAGTTGGGCTCAGGTACTCTTTTGATATATGTCCAGTAATTCTCTAGCGTACTTTATCTTAGTTCTTTTAAAAACTTGTGATTAAACTTTATAAAATTAGGGTTTTTCATATTATTTGATCATACATTTAATACCAACACATTTCATAAATAAATATGTCAACATGTTATGATTTGTCCTTATGTCACATTTTAATGTTTAATCATTTTGTCATTGTAGGATTTTAACTTGCAAAATCTATTTAAATTTGAGTATAATCCCGTTTTGGACATTTGATAACTCATTGGAAAGCTTAAAGTATCTAATTTCTGTCTTTATAATTTTTTTTTCCAAGATTTCAAGCATTTCAAATATTAATGTGAATGTTTTCCTAAGTGTCTTATGGTGAAATATCAGTTTACCAGATTACAATACAATATTATGTGATTTATTAAAATTTACGTACATATCCATTTTAAATGCATGATAACTCATTTCGAAGCTTGAGATGTCTACTTTACAGCCATAAAGTTATTTCCTTTATTATTTGAGTCTTTCATATCGTAAACTTAGGTTTTGTTACTGTTGGTCCCACGTATGTACCATATGTCCAGATTTATGAGTAAACTTAGAAAAATCATAACAATTCACTTACAAGTCCAAATAAAGAAAAAGATATGTTATTGGAAAGCTTACGATGTCTAGTTCATACACTGAGAATAATTTTGTAAAAAATTATGGTTTACTAACCCAAAATATACAACCCGTGGCTGGTACAGGGTTCCAGCAAAAACTCTCGGTTCATGGTCCAAACTTGTAAAATTCACAAAAAACTGCACATTTATCCGTTTGAGGCGCATGATACCTTGTTGGAAAGCTAAAAAAAATATAATTTTTAGATCTATAATTTATAATCCAAATTTTTTAGACTAAGGAGTTCAAAGTACATAAAACTCGTGGCTAAACTGTAACCCAGAGGTTCCTTTTCTTTTTAGTTTTGTGTCACAACTTCAAATGCATATAACTTTAGACATACAAAAGCAAACCAAGTGATTCCAAAGTCTAAAATGAATTTTATCCTCTGTAGAATCTTATCATATAGTTTATTTTTCATACCAAAGTTTCTAATGCATGCCATATTACCACAACAACTACAAGCTCTAACAAAGTTCGTAGATCTTACTGAAATGCTCCGTGGATCCTTTAAAATCTCGGACCTCCAAAGTTCTTCACAAAACCTTTTTCTAGGTAAGAAGAAGTCTAAATTAATATTCCAACTAAACATCATGCTTTAGTTCTCCAAAAATGACAAAAACTCATAGAATACCACTGGGTTACCTCTAGTAACACGTCCTCTAACTCCGCTTCACAGTTCTTCAAACTTGGTAACGGGATTGATTGGAGCTTGAAAATGGAGAGAGGAGGGTGCTAGAGGGGTGTTGGAGATGGAGAATAGTATTGGTGTTTTTTTTTTTTTTTTTTTTTTTTTTGAGCTTGGTGGTGGCTAGAGAAGCTAAGGTTTTTGAGCTTAACTTGTGTGAGAATAAAATGAGATGTTGGGGGCTTGTTTTCAGTCAACATTTGCTTTAAAGAAGTTGTATTTTGAGGGGTAAAAATGGAAAATTTTTAGCTGATTCTCCCCTTGCATTGCCGCCACTTAGGGGAGGAAGTTGGTGTGAAAATTTTGTTCAACAAAGTGTAGACAATGAGTCACTTTCACTTGTCTCTTCTTTGTGTCATATTGCCAAAACAAGTCATGCCATCTCTTATATGAGGTTGCATGCATGCACCACTTTTTTTTTTTTTCCTCATTTGTTCAAATTTCTTCTTGCTTTTGACTACAAAATCCGGATCCCCCTTTGGTTTTCTCATTTTTATTTTGTTTTTCTTTCTTCCAATTTTTCCATCATTGATCAAAGGTTGTCATACTTATTCTCATCCATTGGATCTTCCATCATAGCAATCCTTACCTTAAGCTCTCATTGGTCGCTTATCATCCAAAACTTGGCCATTGATGTAACACCCGAATTTCTTCGGTTCATATTTAATAGAAATTTCGTGTAAATATTTACCGTAATCGGTATTTCATGAGGAAGTTCGTTCTAGAACTTAATTTTGTGACAAGAGTTCTTAAGATTTATTAAGACTCAAAAACAAATTGCATGAACTTGCAAAATACCTTTATGAGTGAAAGGAGGTCGTATTTGCACATTTCAAGTCAAGTTGACGTTGACCAATAAGTCAGTTAGACCAAAACGGTCGAAAACGTCAAACAAGAATTTTATGATCGCAGTACAAGTGAAATTACTGCTAAAAACTCATTTCTTGATCAAGATGAGTTTGAATAGAATTAAAATCACCTTAGAAAAATCAAGCATACTAAGCTAGGGTCAGGGCGAAAGGATTCGGAAAAATAAGAGAAAAATTTTTTCCGATCGAGTTTTTCACAGATCGAAATTTTAAATGCAATGTAATTTTCGATACTGGGTATTTAAGCATCTCAGTATTAAAAATTTATTGCAATGTGTTGAATTACACAATTTTCAAAAAAAGATTGAACCAAACAAGCCTTTAAGCTTAATTACATCACAATTAAGCTAAGTTAGGATATAACCCTTCACACACTTGGACCAATGAGCTTGTGACACCTCATCTATGAGTTGTCAACCACTCCCCATTTCTCTCCCCCTCATGGCCGGCCACTCCAAGCCCCTTTGGGCAATGGTTTGCAAAAAGTGAGGACCAAATACCAAGATTGGATGCAATTTTGCCTTGGAAAAGAAAGCTAGGATTTCCCCTAGCTAGAAGCACTATTCCTAGGGATTTCAAACCCCAAAAAGACAGCAGCCATTAACCCATTATCAGCCATTCCATTGGCATTTCCCCTCCAAGAAATCCGAGAGAGAGAGAGAGAAGAGAGAGAGAGAGAGAGATCAAGGGAGTTAAGCCAAAAATTTTGGTGAAGAAACCCCCTAAGCCTTTGGTTTTCTTGTGAGTTCAAGGGAGGGATTTGTTCAAAAATTTTCCCCTCTCTTCCCCATCTTGCCGAGTGTTTGGGAGCTAAGAAAATCCAAGAAAAAAATTTTCGGGTTTGGCTAGAATCAAGGGTTGAGTGAGGGTGTGATCAAGAGCCAAGAAAAACCAACCACTTTGGTGAGTTGATGCTCTAGGAGATCCACGAATTTAAGGTAAGATTTTTGGTCATTTTCTCTTCTTTTGCCAAGGTTGGTTGGGGGAGGAAGTTAACAAAATTTTGTGACCATTTTTGAGGTCCAAACCGTGCACCTTGGAGGCTAATTTTCGACTAGGATCAAGCTAGTGACACACCGGATTTCTTGAGGTAAAAATCCGAACTTACCCTAGTTTTTGGTTCAAATTTTTGGTTCATTTTCTCAAGGGTTTTACCATGTATTTCAAGCACAAAAAGTTGTAAGAGCTTAAGCTCATAATTTTCGGTTTTAGCCCTAAATAGCTTAGGTTATATTTTTATGCTTGATTTAGGTTTTTGAGGTGATTATTTTGCATGTTTGGTTGGATATATGCTCTATGATTTTTGTGTGCTAGAGATGCATGCTAGGGTTTCTATTTTAAGGGTTTTATGTCCCTAATATGTTTATCAAAATTCTAGATGCATGTTCTAGGGTTTGTATGATGATATGGTTGAGTTATGTTGTATGTATGTTTTGTATGTTTCTCTCTCAAAACCGTGGACCAAGGGGTCTCGGCCTTGAGTCGAATCCGCAAACACGGGATTTAAAATTTTATGTGTATGAGGGACGTTAGAGGACGTGCATGTGTTAGTAGGTCCCGCATTGGGCGGTCGAGCTAGAACGACGCATAGAGACGTAAAATTTGGACTAACACCAAAACTGCTCTCGGGTCCAACACCCGGCAGCTCGGAAAAGTGGAATTTACAGGTCCTTAGAGGCCGAATGGGTAAAAACTTAAAACACGAAAGTTGTTCGTTAGGGTGTTTCCTAGGGAACAGCGCGGACAGATTTCAAAAATAAGGCTCCAATAGCCTTTGTTTTTAAGAAAAACCGAGAACTGGTCAGGGTGACCAAGTTCCAACGATTCACATGTGTTCAAACAAAAACTGGTATCAATTGAGCCAGAATCAGAAAATGTTCAAAACATGAAAGTTTTAGATCTTTTTGTTAACTACAACTTTTATGAAGAAAGTGTTTCCAAATTCGTTTTAGATTTTAAGTTATGAATTTTCAAACAAAAGCCATGCAGTGAGCAAAATTTCATGCACGGGATTGTCTAGACCAATGACTAGGAAAAAAAACATTTTCTAACTTTCAAACATCATTTTCAAACCCGAAAACCGTTCCAAAGGCGGTTTTCGATCCCCAAATGTTTTATAGAAATATTTTCAAGTGTTTTGTAATTTTCAAGACAAGTTTGGGTGCTATTCACCAAACTTACTTAAATAAACAAGAAAATGATATTTTTAAACAAGTTCAAGGTTTTCAAGATTAAAATGAGTAAGATACTGCGTTAGTAGCCGGAAAATTATTCCGAGTTACTAGGGAAAATTATCCCAAACCCAGAGTTAACCTTACGGATTAAGGTTTAAGTTAAGATTATGATTCTCTACATGAACCCTTAATTAATATTTCTGTTGTGGGTTACGCCGTGTGACCCCTTCACATGTGATTAGTAGAGGGATATATAACCGAAATATATATATGTTGGTTTCATCCGACATTAAACGATCCTAGAATAGAGATCTCACGTGTAAACGTCCATGGGCAGGAGGTGACCTGCGAGCGTGCTCGGGAAAGGGAAATTCGATCACGCGAACAACGAAAACAAGGTAAGTACAACGCCGCCTACAGCATAGGCTAGAGTTGTATGTTTACCTAACATGTTTGCTTTACACTGTTTAAGTGTTATTTGATGATTTGCTCGATGGGTGCAATATGATTACTGTATGATGAATGTTTCAAATGCTAATGCCATGCTTTTAAAAAATATGTTTCAAGTATTGTGATTATGCTTACATGAAAAAGTACGCCTGTTCATGCATTGATAGAACATGAGATTAGGAGACATCATATAAGTATGCTCACTAATCTATCAAGTGGAAAGATGTCAAGAAAGACATACAAACAGAATGTTTGAGAAAAGGCCACAAGAGCCAGTGTCGTGCCCCCTGATGACGATCGGGTCGAAAACTTGGGAAATCTCCTCAAGTTGCGCGCCGGGTACGTGCACATCAAGTTAACGGGCCCACAAGTAAAATCAACAAGATAAAGTGTGATACAAGAAAGCAAGCATAACTGGACATAAACGGTTCATGCATTTCACGATAGAATGTCATGTTTAAGATGAAGAAATCGATGATATGATGCTATGTTTATGCTTTCATGTTTATGATGTCATGTAAAAGGTTATGTATGTTTCATTTTATTGGTTCGCGGTATAGGAGTTGTACTTGCTGAGCTTTCGCTCATTGTTTGAAGTTTATGCTGTAGGTAAACAGCCTGTCTTGAATTAACTGCATGGTGGAGGGTGAAGCCGGTGGCTGTGAAATGATGAACGGGTTGGGGTTCGCAACTCAGAAGGATTTTATTAAATATATCTATTTTGAGAAAACAGACAGTTATTTTTTTTGCGTATGAGTGTATGTAAATATTTTATAAGTATAATGCTTCCGCTATTAAAAAAAAAAAAAAAAAAATCCCCACTATTTTCATGACTAAAAATGGGATAAAACAAGTTTAAGTTCAAGTAAGTTAAGTCAAGTGACGGTCTGTGCAAGGCGGGTCGTCACAATTGATTTGCCTAGGATCCTTTCACTACTACAAAAGTTGGCTTACACGACGGAAAATACACGACAGTTTTTGTGAAACCATCGTCTTAAACAAGAGTACACGACGGTTTGACAAAACAGTCGTGTAAACAAAAGATTACACGACGGTTTTGATGAACCGTCGTGTAATCTGCCGGATTACACGACGGTTTTGTTGGAACCGTCGTGTAATCTGGCAGCATTTGAAAAAAAAAATGAAGGATTACACGACGGTTCCAACAAAACCGTCGTGTAATCCGGCGGATTACACGACGGTTCATCAAAACCGTTGATGAACCGTCGTGTAATCCGGCGGATTACACGACGGTTCATCAAAACCGTTGTGTAATAATCCTCCAAAAATTTTCAAAATTTTAAAATTTCAAAATTTAAAATTTTCAAAAAAAAAAAAAAAAAATAGAAGGATTACACGACGGTTCTTAGAACCGTCGTGTAATCTTTTTTCTTTTTTCTTTTTTTTTTTTAGAAAATTTTAAATTTTGAAATTTTGAAAATTTTCGAAGGATTATTACACGACGGTTTTGAGCAAAACCGTTGTGTAATCCTCCGAAAATTTTCAAAAAAAAGGATTACACGACGGTTACAAAACCCGTTGTGTAATCCGAGGATTACACGACGGTTTTGAGCAAAATCGTCGTTTAATCCTTGGATTACACGACGGTTATAGAAAACCGTCGTGTAATCCTCCGAAAATTTTTAAAATTTTCAGATTTCATGCTTTAGAATTCGCACGAAAACCCATTACTTAAATACACTTTCCTCTTCATTTATCATCATTTTCATCTTCAACCCTCTAGACAACTCAAACTTTTCTCCTCCCCACCTCCTTCGCCCGTCCCCCCCTAACTTAAAATCCGGTCATGCCGCCGCCACTTCAAACTTTTCCCAAACCGCTACCATAGCCCCGGTTTTTTTCCGTCGCCGCCGTCGTCACCACCTCTCTCTCCCGGTGTTCCCATCAAGACCGTGACTATTTTTCTTTAAAGAAAAGCAAGGTAACTTTCATATTGCTCAATTTCTTGTTTTCTAACAAAATTACGAACACACAATGCTTTAATAATTTGCGTGGAGTGTAATTTGTAGTGTTGTTTGAATGTTTTTTTTTAATTGTTGCTCTTTGGAGATGAATGTTTTGTGCACGGTTTTGGCACTCTACACACATTTTTTAACATAGTTTTTATCCGCTCACCACATGCTCGATGAAATGCCAAAATGGATTTTTGTTTTGGATAATCATATGGAATTTGATTTTAGTGTAATGTGTACCATTACATGACGGTTTTGCTCAAAACCGTCGTGTAACTGGGCTTAAATTAAAAAAAAATAAGCTTTTTTTTTGCAATGGCACACATTACACGACGGTTTAAATTTATTACCAAAAGATTGACAGATTTTGGGATCCTAGCATTAAATTGACCAAGACATGTCACATGTGGTACACAATTGACCAATTTTTGTGCCTCTTTGTAAAAGGAAAAAGGGAAAGAGAAATCAACTATGACATGAAGCTCTTAGGAAGGTTTTAAATAGCTAATTAATAGTGATCTCTTCCGTAAATGATATTTAAGATTTCACCAATTTGGGACTTGCACGTGGAACGCCAAATTAAAGCTCAATTCAGGAAACATTGTTCAAAACATTTAGTTAATCTAATTAATCGGATTTACCTGATATCATTCCTTAAACAAGATTTCATTCCCTGATATTGTAATACCAAGTATTTCCGCAATAATACAATTTTTTTTGTTTTAAGGAATTTGTACAAATTATGAAGGTATGCATGAAAAAGCCGGTTAAGGGTTTTTATTACGTTTTTGTGAGTTTTATGATTTTATAAGACTCAAAAATGATTGCTTAATCAAGCAAATGACCTTTTAGGCGAAAAGGAGCAAAATCGCCAAAATTTTCATGTTGGTCAAAGTTTGACCGAAAAACGTCGACGGTTGACCAAAAAGTCAACTGTTGACCACAAGAGTCAAAACTTGGCGGGAAAGTCAACGGTTGACAAGAAAGTCAATGGCGGACGAGAAAGCCAAAGATTGACCCAAAAAGTTAAAGAAAAAGGCTGTACGATTCAATAATTCGCAGTATAGAATTGTACTGCATAAAGTCATTTTTATGATTAAAATGATATGTTTAGGATTCAAAACCACCATAGAAAATCAAGCACAATAATTAGAATAACTTGGGCCAAGTGGTTCCAAGTTATGAGAAAATTTTTATATAGTTCGGTTTTACACAGATGAATTTTGGACTGCAGTTCGAAATATCAATACTGCGTATAATTGAATCCAGTATTGAAAATACATGTGTTAACTTATGAATGGACTGTTTAATATCAAAAGGTGACAAACAAGCCTTAAGATTAGGCTTACATCATTTACTTTAGTAATTATTACATCATTAGCTTAATTAAAAAAAAAATGTTGGAAAGTAATTAACATGCTTCATCAGTAAGGGTGGCCGGCCAGCTGTAGGGGCAAGGGGCTGATTTCCAAAAATTTTGAGGACCAAATGTTGCAATTACAAAGACTTCCAAACCTCTATAAATAGGGGTGTTCATAAATCAAAAAAATTAGAAAAAACAAGTAAACTCTTGCCATTTTCTTCCTTGAACAAACCGGATTTGAGGGAGTGAAGAAAGGAAAGGAATTTCAGCCTAGATCAAGGGAAAAAAGAGTTAGGAGGTCGATTTTGTGTGGGGGAAACAAGGAAAAAAGTTTGGAAGTTTTTGGCACCCATTTTCCTAGAGGTGGCCGGTTGTATGTAGCAAGAGAGAGGTGAGAAAAAAATTCTAAAAACTAAGTGTGATTAGGGGTTTTGAGTGTTGGATTCTTATCTAGAACCTCAAGCTAGAGCTCAACAAATTTTGGTGCTCATCTTGGCCAAGAAGGCCGGTTATAGGGAGGAGAAAGCAAGGAAAACCAAGCCAAGATTTTGGCCGGATTTTGGAGCATTTGGCCGGAATTTTTGAGCAAGTTGGTGGCCGGAATTCAAGGGAAGGAAGGCTGGAAAAATTTGGACCCCATTAGCCAAGCAAGGTCAGCAGCTAGTGAAAGGAAAAAGGGGAAGAAATCCAAGTCCAAATTGGACCAAAAGTGAGATAAAAATTTACTAAACCTTTAAGCTTTCCATTTAAATTTCATTTGAGAAATTTAAATGTATTTTTTTTAAGCAAGGTTTGTAAGAGCTTAAGCTCATTGTTATTGCTGCTTTAGTTTAAAAAAAAAAATTAGGGTTTGTGCTTGATAGGTTAGGGTTTGTTGGTGGTTGCAAAGAATATGCATGTTAGGTGCTTGTGTTATTGATTAGGGTTTTATGATTGGTTGTATGATTCTAATATTGGCTTGCATGTTGAAAATTGGACGTTAGAAACGTGATGCATGACTGATTTAGGCTCCCGCTGAGTTCGGTTGAGGTAGGGTGAACGTTATAGGACGTAAACGAAAATTGAAACCGAAAACTGACAACTCGGGTAGAATTGGCCAGTTTCGGGAAAAACAGTTTTTGAGGCCTTTAGAGGCCGAATCTGGAAAAACTCAAAACACGAAAGTTGTTAAGAAGAATTTTTCCTAGTAAAAAGCGTGGACAGATTTGCAAAATGAGGCTCCAATGGCCTCGGTTTTTAACAAAACCCGAGCCTGAAGTGCCCAGGATCCCTGCACGGCCAGGATTGGTTCCACAGGGTATTTGACAAAGAAAACGTCCGAACTAGGTTTTACCTAAAACATGAAAGTTGTAGGAATTTTTAATATCTAAAACTTTCGTGAAGACAAGTTGTTCAGAATCAGCTTTGATTTTAAAATGAAAATGGATTTCGAAAACGGTACAGGAAATATGGAAAATCCTGTACAGGATTTCTAAAATCAACACAGAAAAAGGGTAATTTCGCAGTTACACTAATAATTGACATTGTGAAACTGTTCCAAAGGCAGTTTCCAATAGTCAATAATTTTATGAATTTTACCTTATGATTTCCGATTTTCAAGTAAAATAAAGGGTTTTATACTAAAAACATAAGGTTTTCTAAAAAAGGAAACAAAAATGGATTTTTGAAATTTAAAGTTAAATTAAGATAAAATAAATCCGATTAGAATAGATTTAAACCCTAGGGTTACTCAATGTAACCAAGTAGGATAACGTAAAAATAAGTAAGGGCGTATAACTAAGGTTATATAAGAGTGTTGGTTATACTACCAACATTTCTAACCCTTACTTCTGTTCAATTACAGAATATAATATCCGACAGTGTCCTGACGAGGGTCAGCTCAACTTTGAACACAACATACACGAACAAGGTAAGTACAACTCCGCCTACAGCATAGGCTTTGTTGTGTATACTTGCCTAAGTATGAAATTGTTAAGTGCTATGGGTGATGAAGTGTTACATGTTTAATGTGCTATAAAAGTTATATGTTAGGATATAGAAAATGTTACAAAATGTTATGATTATATGCTATGCTTTATGAAATGTTATGAAATATGTTATGAAAAGTAAAATGTAATATGCTAAGGAAAGTGTTATGAAAAATGTTAGAAACATGTTAAGATTAAAATATGCTAAGATTTAATTATGTGGAATATCACGAAGCATGTTCACTAATTAACTAAGAATGAGACCAAGTACAAGATAAAGAATGTTATGATCGCAAGCAAATTGCCTGTGTTGTACCGACCCGCGTTAGGTCGGGTTGGACTATGGATTGTGTTGGAAATGGACTGGCCGCCCCAACCAATTCATAGTTGCGCGCCCGGTACTGACACCTATGGGGCCCATATGTTAAGATAAGCTAAGAAAGCAAATTATGAATAATAAGAAAGCATAAGAAAGCATAAGTGGCTCATGCATATGTATGATAAGTTACGCTATGTTATGATATGTTAAACTATATGATGTATGCAATGATTAAATTATGCTATGTATGTGTGTCATATTGCGTTGTGTCGCGATATAGGATAGTTGTACTTGCTGAGCGAAAGCTCACTGTCTTACGTCTATGCTGTAGGTAAACAACCTGCTAGCAATTGCTGATGCAAGATGGAGGGGCGAGGCTTGGCGGACTGTGAACCGTGGGAATTATAGAACCGCTACGCGTTTTGAATTTATTTTATTTATGCTTTTCAAGTTAAGATACGCCAAACGACTTTAATTAATATTTGTTATATCTTACGTACGACTTCGTGTGTGTGTGTCACACTGTATAAAAAAAAAAAAAAAAATTCCGCTGTTTACATAAAATAAGTAAGTACGAAATATACGATATGTATGTATGTACGGTAACGGCCTGTGCTAGGTGGGTCGTTACAGATATCGTTACGTGTGGTCCTAATTTTCTTGATTGCTAAGAAAGGCTAATCTAAGGCAATTGAAAGGCTTTGTTCTTTAGTCAAGTTCAAACGTCTTCTTTTCTTTTTCTTTTATTTCTTGTAATACCAAAGAAAATAACCTTGGAGATCAAACGTCTTCAAAACTGTTTTTAGAATTGTTTAGATAACTTCGATCATCATCAGATGAGCTTTGTTTTATGCGTTGTAAAAAGCTTATCTAGACTATAAAATCTTGTACCAGAATCTTAAAAAGGTTTATATATGCACTTCTCTAACTCTTTTATTATGTAATAGAAAAATCAGAAACATCAATTTTTGCTTTATTAAGCACATTAAAAATATGATCAAAATACTAATCGAAAATCATAAACTTCTATTTATAATCTTCTATTTACTTGGATGTGCAGCAGCCATAAATATGAAACGTCACTACAGTTTAAACTTTAATATCACAAACAAAAAGTTCATGAACACATTCTGAGACCCAAAAATAGATGAAGTTAAACTTGCTGCACCATTTTATATATATATATAACAATATTAAAAATCGGTGATCAACATTGCATATTAATAAAAAGTAGATCCACTCTAGGCAAAATTAAGCCTAGTCCCATATCAGAAAGGAAGCAACAATTGATGGGTTCTGAATCAATGTAAAGAGCCCAGTCTTTGTTTCTAGTTTGCTCAATGAAAAAGCACTTTTAGTATTATATTTTAACTCTAGTAATGTGCGGGTGTATTTTGGTCATGTAAATGAGAGAATTGTATCGTAAATAATAGTCCTTGTCTCGTTTCCATAGTTCACTTCCCAGAGGCTTTCAAGGAAGTTAACTTGCGATGATTAAATGTATGAAACATAACTCCTAATTGATCTGCATTAAACATACATTCTAATTGATCTCTACCTTTTGGAGGAAAAATGCTAGTGTATACAAACTTCTAAAGACCTCATTGACACGTATTCTACCTCATCGATTGCTGGCAATTGATCTATTCTTGGAGTTTAGTTGATCGAGCCTTGATAGTGACGAGAAAGATGGTTGTATCAGACTCAGATTACTCAAGTTCATGGATTGTGTAAGAGATTAGTGTTGGAATATAAGGAATGCTGTGAGCATGAAAGTGAATCTTGGTTTATGGAATGACAGAATTTTCTTTTTCTTTTTTTTTTTCTTTTTTTAACTTCATACGTTTTCTTTTGAATTTTTCTTTCTCTTATTAAAGAAAATAACTTTGAAGTTCAAGCTAATATCGATCTATCCGGCATTGCTTATTACAAGTTATTTTTGGATTCTAATATTCCAAAGTTGTTTTTAAAAATGTTTATGTAACTTCTCATTGTCAAAGAAACTTCAAGTTGAAGTCGTAAAATATGCCTTCTTAGAAAAGCCTTTTTAAGAAGATAACTTATTCTATAATTTTATAAAGGTTTTTTAAAAGCATCACTATTTTAATTATTTATTAGAAAAAAATAAAGACATGGAATTTGTGGCGCATTAAATCATCACTTTTATTCATCGTCTTTTACTTTTTATTGAGATTTGCAACAACCATAAATCTGAAACGTCATTATAAGGGTGGATAGTTTCATTAGTATTCAACATTTGCGGCTAAAATCCTTTTCAACCAAAAACATTAGCGGTTAAGATACATAGTCAATCAATTCATTTGTGAAACGAAACCCCGTTTTAATTTTACAAGGATAAAAAGTTCATGAACAAATTCTCAGAAGACGAAAAAAAAAAAAAAAAAAAAAAGAGAGGAACACAGAATGAAGTTAAACTTGTTACATATAGAACCGGGGTGGAGATTAATACTTAAAATCCCTTTTTGGCCACGTAAATTTAATGATTTTTTTTTTAAAATTTTTGCCCTTATATATGCAAAAATGTTTTACAACTTTATCCCTTATTAACCCCCCTTATTTTGTTTAATTACTAAGTTCTGTTTAAATTTCACCTATATTTTTTTTTAATATTTTAGATACCCACATTTAAAATTTAGTATCTCAAATGAACTATTATATTAATTCACTATTATTTTTAACTCTAAACCTTAAGGTTGTTCAATCACAAGTTTAATTCATTTAACCCCAAAGATACAAAGAGATAAACAATGACAAAAGATTTTAGCATTGTAGTTTTAGATCAAATTTTTTGTTTAATTTACGTCCAGTATGAAAAAAAAAAAAAACAATAAAATTTACTCAGTATTAATTATGATCTTTAACATGACAGATACCACAAGCATTTTTACACGCTAAAAGGTTAGATATATATTTATATATATATATGTGTGTGTGTGTGTGTGTGTGTATGCAAATAGATTATTTCATATATGACTAAAGGATAAGGTGGGTAGCAATTGTCATTTATAGAGTGCCACATAAGTCGCTTAAGAGTGAATCAATCCAATAATAATATAAGTCAAAACTATAGAAAAGAAGTTTGCCCCTAAATAATGCAATAAAAGATATTATGATAAGAATATTTTTTTGCCAAGACTTATTAGCAGATGATAAGAATAATATTACTTTACTTGCCAACCTAGTTTGCTCTCCCGTGACATATATAAACTGTATGAAGCACCGCAAACCATGGGAAGAGTTCTTTCCCACACGTAATTAACTCATCATCTCTCTTGATTGTGTGTCGTTTTCTAGTTTTCTTTCTTATCTTATTAGTAGACTTGTCTATAATTTGCATCAATTCATATTTCTGTTCTCTAACTTTTGGTTGATAGTAACGTACTTGATATGTATATGTGTGTGTGTGTTCTCTTTTAGTTAAATAATATTCTATTAAGATTTTGAAATAGATTCTTCTTCAGATTTCTGGAAAATGTTATGTATATAAATATATAAGTTCATTTTTACAGTTTTTATTTTTTAGTGCAGTTTCCATGATGCATGCAAACTTTAAATATGTTATAACTGTCGTTTTGTGATCAAATTTAGTTAAAATTTTATTATTTTAAAAATTTTGGTCTATTATACATCGATATAAGTTTTTTTTTTTTTTTTTTTTTTTTTTTTTTTGAGAGAGAGAAAGAGAATGGTCCGATATATCGTTTCCACTTTGAAGTGAAAAAGATGTAACGTTTTTTTTTTTTTTTTTTTTGAAGGAAAAAGATGTAATGTTTTGACATTATTGTTCTTTCTTTTCCCTTTATTATCTGGAAATGGAAATAGTTTCTAATCATGTTTCAAAAAAGAAAAAAAAAAATAGTTTCAAATCATAGTTTTACTTTTGCATATGTTTCTATATAACTGTAAACTATATTTCTAAATATGTCACCCTCCAAAAATAAAAATAAAAATAATAAAAAAAAACGGAACCATTTTGTACGGACTCCAAATCTGCTATCTCATTTTCATGTCCCCATGACTATTTCCTCAAAAATATTTTGATAACTCATCAATTTGTTGAATAATTTTTATTATTTGGCTTTTTTTTATGTGGTTAAATTTTTAAATTAAGACGATATAGCATAACACTATTGAAAAGAGAGTCAATGAAAAATAAAAAATTCGGAACAGTAGATCTTGACTCTTTTTTAGGTAGTGTGTGTTTTGCTTTTTGCCTTTTGCAGTCGAACTCATGGACGGAGGGAACGTGTGACGGGCGGCGGGGGGGTGTTAAGCCCCCCCACTCACTTTTTTTATTATTTTGAAAATCATATATAAATAGGTTTCATTTTATACTAATATATACAAAAGACCCCACTAATACATCAACAAATTTTGTTCAACCCCCACTAATATATCAGCTCAATAGAAGTTACAAAGTCAATTATGTTTAGATAGTCCAAGACCTCATTTAGAAATAAATTAAGACAAAAAAAAAATGTACCCTAATTTACCCGTTTTCCACGGTAACCCCTCACTTCTTCTGCAATTTTTCTTTACTGTTTACACTACCCACCGATCACCATCACGATCATACAATCATTTGGGGGGGGGGGGGGGGGGGAGAACAACAGCTACAGTATTTTATATTATGAATTTTGTGAAGAATTGACTATACAATAGAATGAGAGATCAATTTATGAATGACAATTTACTTTTGTACATTGAGAAAGATATCTTCAATAGTATTGATAATGAAAATATAATACAACATTTTCAAGAAATGAAACCCGTCGAGGATAATTGTAATATATTAATATCATTAATTTTTGTTGATCTTTTATTTTCGTTGATAACCCCTACTGACCTAAATTCCTGACTCCGTCCCTGGTCGAACTCCTCATTACTTCGTTTTGTATACTGTTATTATTACCTTCTTTCATATATATATATATATATATATATATGAATACATATACATTTATTTATTTATTTATATGTTTCGTCTGTATATCTATATTGTGACTTGAAAAGTCCGAGCTAATTAATTCCATACAAATACTAAGGATGTATAACTTTGATCAAAACAAAGAGTAATTAAATATATATTGTGACTTCAAAAGTTCAAGCTAATTAATTCCATACAAATATAAAGGATATATAACTTTGGTGAAAACAAAGAATAATCAAACGAGCAAATAATTAAACCGTTTCTTACACATTAAAACAAATTAAAAGAACTAGAAAAGTCCGAGGCAAATTTTTTTTTTAAAATTAAGTCCGAGCTAATTAATTCCGTACAAATTCTAAAGAATATATATCTATGATGGAAAAAAGAGTGATTAAATGATTAAACCAAATTAAAGAAAAATGTAATCCCTACAACCCGTCACTTTGGTAATTCAAAAGATGAAAAATTCTCTTCCCCCCCACCCTCGCTTCAATGTTGGATTTGATTTAGTCATCAAAAACCATGTTTGACCCACCACTTTTTGTCTCGAATTTTCTCTCCAAAAATTTAAATACAAACCGACAAGTCACTAGGTCCAATAATTTAAATACAACTAGGCGTATCTTGCTTAAAAATATGAAGTTCTAGCACCAAAATAATTATTTAAAAAAAAAAAAAAAAAAGAAACCAGAAATTCTTTTAACGCGGTTTTTAAAAGAATTTATGGCTGCGATGTGGTCCACGTCATTGGATAATAAACCGATTGTTTATGTTTCTTTTCTGACAAGTTGATCCTCACCCTACACGTGGCACCAAACCATTCCATGAATCCTCGTGCACCACACGTGGCCTCGGTTTCATAGGTTTTGTCTTTGTGTTACGTATAAAGACGATTTAATTGACATTTTTATGTTAATTATATCATGTGATATAAATTTGGTCACTATTGTATGCTATTAATATGAGTATTAGTTTATGTTATAATAATCATAACGATGGTGTACGTGGCTACTTTTGGAGTACTCGTATTTGTGGACCAAAACGTTCCATTGGGCAGGGAACAAAAGGCTTGCCAATCTTTTTCTCATAAAAGTTTCATAAATTTATCACTTCTTTATCCAAAAATATAATAAAGTATAATAAATCTAGATCACGTTGGGAATTTTAGATGATTATTTCTCATACGTGAAAATCCTCCTTTTGATTATTTTAAAGTAGGAATTTTAGGTGATTTTTTCTCATACGTGAGAATCCTCCTTTTGATTACTTTTAAGCTTGCTTCTTCTTCTCTTTCTAGTTCAATTTTCATATTATTGTTTTATATATACTGCGGGGTAAATTAATGTTTTTTTTTTTTTTTGGGTTTCTAAAACAACCGTAGGCTTTGTAGTTAAGCATCAATCAAAATCCCTAAAATATCAGTACTGTGCGTAAGTGTTTGATTCTTTCTAGTTGATATATATATATATATATATAATCACACACATATATATATATATATATATTTGTGTGTGTCTATATATATATATATATATATATATTGGGTGAGGATGGAATCATTACAATCCAATTGTTTTCATTTCCTTGAAGTCTTTTAATTCACCGTGGAATAATAGTGACTAATTTGCATGGACACGTACGCTAGTACCATACATTGACAAATTTACAAGAAGTACGAATATATTTCTCATTCTCTGTTTTTTTTTTTTTTTTTTTTTTTTCATAGATCCACTTAATAATCATTAATATTATAGTTGATATTGAAAAAATGTAAAAAGTGAATTTTTTTTTTCCTGAAAAATTAAAAGTGAAATTAGAACATCTACAAATTCAACTTTTTACTAGCTTTGTTCTTTAAAATTATACCATCACTTGATTTCTTAGTTGGAATCCTAACTCCAAACTAATTCAGATAAATCTGGCATAAGCAATCTCATTTCTATAAGCAAGTTCATGAATATGCTTTATTATTCTCAATATTAATGTGACTTGGATTAGCACGCACGCTTTGCGCCAATATATGTGTGTACGTGTATATATATATATATATATATATATATATATTTGTGTGTGTGCGTGTGTGTGTGTATATATGTGTGTAGTATTGGTGCGCTACTCTATGAATAATGATTTGATCCCTGAAACCCGGAGTTAATTTATGAATAAGGAGCCAAGAATCCGAATCTAAGGAATCCGTAACTCTTATTTAGTTAAGGTTTTAATTAAACTAACTTTTATGATTATCGGACTTTTCTTTTTGGTCAGATAAATTAATTATATATATATATATATATATATCTCTCGTTTTCAAATACTTCTTGTCAGAAATAGACAAGATTAATAAACTGTAGCTGCAAGCACAGTGATTAAAATTTTTTTAAAAAATGTTAATCGCTTTCATATACTTTAATGAGGAAAGAATCGTGTCTATATTCATATATAATCATGTTATTTTTAATTAAAAAATAAATTAACTTTAATTAGCCTCAATTTGCATTTCATTAATGTATTTTATGATAATGTATCTATCAAGTGCTAAAGTTGTTAATCATGAATTCCTTTGGAAAAAAAAAAAATAGAGAAAATGTGATAGTGGACCCTCAGACACGCATATGTTTTTGCTCTCTTATTTGAGTTTTTTATTTTTTATTTATTTACTTATCTAATTACTTAATTGAAAAAAAAAAAAAAAAACTGAAACAATATAACTAGAGCAATAATTCAGAAATGTCATTTTTAAAGAACAATCCTACGAATCACCCTCTGAAAAATATAACTCAAAATCCATTTTGCTTTGATTCTCTCATTAGAATTTCAATTGTTTAAAAATAACCAGGAAGTGGGAGTGAATAAACTTAACTGTATATAGAAGCTTGAAAAGAGAAAATTCCAAATTACACACACACACACACACACATATATATATATATACTAATATTAAAAATGGGGCTTTCTCTTTCTCTTTTTAGACCAGGCTGTTGGTGTTGGGTTTCTGGCGAAACCAGACAAAAAAAAGGCTCCAACACTGATCAGTAGTACTGAAAGAAGTGGTGCGCGCACAGCAAAAAACCCGACCTGTAAGCTGCACAGAACACTACTTTCTACTAACAGATATTCAAATAATAGACCCTTAATACAAAACCTCTAAGGCAAGAAACTAAAATTTAATTCTCTCAAAATGCGTTGCAAGTTATAAGTACTAAACCCACCAGTATAAATAATGTAGGTATTATTATATATGTACAACTCATTAAAACAATTCACTTAAACTCAGCTATTCAATAATTCCATTTCCCAAATTGTGAAGTTCTTGACACCGAAAAAAAAAAAATACTAATTAACAAAAGAGACGTTACAAGATTATTCAATATCCCTCTTTTTTTTATTTTTTATTGTCTCTTTGTATTGTCTTCATTTCTCTTCTAACAATAATATAAGTTTAGTTTACAATAATAATTGAACAAAGTTTCTAATAATTCTTGGAGGAGTCACCGTGTCATATAATGACAATTTAATCAAATTTATATATATAATTTTTGGGGTGTTACGTTTCCAAGAAGCCAGTCATCCTAAGAATGGAATTCCGAACTTGGCTCAAATCCCGTCCCTTGAGGGTCCTCCCATTGCCTGTACACACCGAGTAGGCCATCTTCCCACCGGCGATCCGCCGCCCCACGATCACGTGGGGCGGCACCAATTCATCCTCGTCCTCGTCTTCATCGGACCAATCCCGGTTATGGACACGCTTGTCTGCTAAGCGGAACATGCTGTCCGGGATATTGACCGGCACCGAATTCGCCGCCATTTTGTTCTTCTTCATCATCTTGGAATTGGATGACGGCTTGAGGGACACGATCATCTCTTGGAAATCGAAAAGATTTGTACTTTCTTTGTTGTTGTTGTTGTTGTTGTCGTCGGAGAAGATCACCTGGGATTCTTGAAACTCTTCTGATTTAGCCATGGGAGTTTTTAACCAAAAATGAAAAGAAATAATTTTTTTTTTTTTTTTTTTTTTTTTTGAGAGAGGAAATTTTGAGATAAAATGAATAATGGAAATTTGTTTTTGGGGTGGGTGATGTAATAGTGAAGGGGAAGAAGAGGGAAAAGGGTTGAGATTTATAGGGAATTTTTTTTTTTTTTTAAATATAAAATGGTAAGTGTTGTAAGATGGCGTCACAATGTAAAGGCGTTGAGTGCGGTCACCGCCATCTTATAGTGGCTTAATGTGTGTCTCTCTCTCTCTCTCTAAGTTTCTCTCTCTAAAGTTAAACAAAAGTTTGTGTGTTTTTGTCCACTTTCTCTCTCCTCTCTCCTCTCTCCTCTCTCTCTTTTCGAGTGAGTTGGCTGCCTAAACAGCTACTTTTCTTATGGCTCACGGCTTTGCTCTTTTTTTTTTTTTCGATTCCTTTTTCCTTGTTGTGTTGGTTAAAATACATTGACTTTGTCCTGATTGGGAGCTCATGAGCTTTAGCTGAGCTTTAGCTGAGCTTTGATTTCTTGATAATTTAATTATGTACATTGTTCTTTTTTTTTTTTTTTTTATGCATTGTATTTTTGTTTACCTAATTAGAAGTTGCAATATTGGTGTAAATTCTAAAGGTTACATGCAAGAATGATAAGTTTAACACTTCTTTATATTTATGTTTATTATAATATTAAAATTAATAATTTTAATATTTAATAATATTAAAATTATCAACTTTTATATTAGAGTGGGTAAAATTATAAGAAGATATTTAAAATATGATTCTCAATTTAATTTTTTCAAAATTTTTTTGTCTAATAGTGCCCCTTTTAAGTCCTCAGGAAGTCAAATTTATCGGTAAAAAACTAGATTATCTACCATACTAGATCTTTTTTTTTTTATTTGCCAAAAAAATAATTCAGCGTTTAAACAACGAGTTTAAAATTCAAAATTTGTAATTAGTTTGGTGTGGCTAATGGCTATACATGTTGATACGATGTTGTCATCACATGAGCTTGACTAATTAATTTTCAAAAGATGTTTTCATCCTGTTATGAATTAGCTTTCATCCTTTGATGAATTAGCGTGGATATTTCCATGATTAGAAAAAAAAAAAAAAAAAAAAAAAAGGTTGAAAAGTATAATAGTGAAGTTATGTATGACTTTTACTTTTAGGATAGGATTTAGAGCTTAATATCCTTATTATGATGTTATTTATGTGCTTCTAATGACATATATACACTAACTTTGTGACAAAAATAAACTTCTAAAATCCTTGAAACGGAAAAGAAGGCACTTCATTCACCCTCGGAAGGCAAGCATGCACACACACACACACACACACACACACACACACACACACACACGTGTATTAGCTTGCTTTAACGTAAACTTCATAGTAATTAGTATTTGCAAGATAAGATTTTTACATGTTCAATACCAAAATATATATTAGATAACTATTTGAAGAAAAATTATTGAATAAGCCTTTAAATTCAACAATATAACTAATACTAACCAATATATTTTCTAAAACAATTTTAAACAGAACATTATTTATCTGATAAAAAAATCATGTTTTTTTTTTTCAAACGGGAATTATGTTGTTATTTTTTTTTTTTATTAAGGTTCAACTTCAAGTAGGCAAAAATATTAGCAATAAAATGGTTCTAAAATAAACTAAGCACAAGTTCCAAAAAATAAATTATCAAAATGAAACAAACGTTATATTTTTTATTTTTTTTTTGAAAGGGGAAATTCCATTCAATTTAGAATGAAAAAAAAAAAAGATACAAACTGAGAAATTAAATCGGAAAAAAAAAAACAGAAAAGATATAAATACGACTAGAGAAAGAGAAAGTGTAATTACACTTACAGCCCCCATTCGCCACAAACGACAAAAGAATGTCTTGATGAGGTAAAAATTGTACGAATCCGGTCCAAATTCATTCTACCCAAAAAAAAAAAAAAAAAGAAGGAAAGAAAGAAAGAAATATCTAGCCGATTTGAGCCGAGCCGGGGGCTGGGAAAACTGAACTGAGGAAGCAGCTAAAGCCAGTGATAATAGTTTAAGACGGTGTTTGGTGTGTAAGTTTGAGTTGAAATATTTTAGTTTTAATAGTAAATTTTTTTGAATTTTCAGAAAAGATAAAAAAAATTCTCAAAAAAGATAAAATTTAAAAAAAAAAAGATAAAAAAAAATACAATTCTACTTAAATGAAATAAAAGTATCAGATAAGATCTAAATAGTTAGAAATAAAATCAGTTAATGATTGGATTGAGTAAAAGGCGTGCGTGTAAAGCTAAGGAGATCGTCCAGCTCGGCGGATCCAACGGCTCATGGTTCGCGTCAGAGAGTTTCAGTTCCCAAGGTGAAAAACAGGACGAGAGGGTCCCACCTTAATTTTTCCGAAACGAAATGTGTTTTGTGTTAGACAACAAACCAGTGAGATCGAGACACGTGGCGTGTGACATCACCGTCCGAAGAACACCAACACGAACACGGGCGGGGAATCTATCTCAATTATATATTCTGATTCACTGGCACGTTCCCGCCGTTGTTTTCGTGTAAGTTTCTGTTTGATTAACACACACTCTCTCTCTCCTCTTTCTCTCTTTCTCTCTCTTGATTGAAATTGTGTGTGTTTGTTTTATAATAATAAGGTGAAGCAAGCCAGAAAGAAAGTCTTCGAAAAAATAAAGCCCCTATAAAAAGCCTTATGACGTGTGTTTGAGGTTTTAGAAGCAAACAAAACCCAAAGCAATTGTTTGAAATATTGTCCCACCAAATTCAGAAATATTGTTAATTATATGAAAAATTGAGATATATTAAAAAATATATATATAAAATCATGATTACAAACTTACTTTTATGTTTAAGATATACAATTTCAATCTCTTTATCTAAGTTTAAAATAAAAGGATCCATCTTTTTGAGTCTTTCTCATTTTATTTTTTAAATTTTAAAAACTCTTACTTTACTTGTTAAATTTTGAATTAGTCTCACATAATATATTTTGTTAGAATTTTAATTAAAAATACACCAAACAAAAAAAGTTATAATCTCACACTAAATCCCTTCTATTAGGTTTTTTACCAAGACAAATAGAAAAAAGACCACATAACTGTAATTAACTTCTTTTTCTGTCCGTTTTTAATAGAAAGTCTAACATAGGGGGTTAAACATGACTAATTCTAAATTCAATGAAAAATTGAGAGTTTTTAACGTGTGAGGTAAAGTGAGAATAACTCTAAGAATGTATTTGGTAAAGAGAAAAGTGGAAGGAATAAGTGAGTGTGGAGGGATTAGTGGAAGACTAAAATTCATGATTGTTTGATAGGAGGAAAAAAGATGAAGGAAGGAAATAAGGGAGGTACTCCAAATCTTTAAAAAAAAAAAAAAATCTCAATTTTGATCTCTCTTAAATTAGAGAGATGGTTGAAACGAATCATATCAAACATAGAATATTCTAAATGTAAGAGATATCATCTTTGTGCAGTTGGTTAAAGGAGAGAGCACCTTTAAGGGCTCTCAGCAATGCAATTTCTTTTCATTCAAGAGAATTATGTGATGAAAAAAAAAAAAAAAAAAACTTTATGACACCAATAAAAGTATACAAAATATCGAAATTAAAAAAAAAAGTACAATAATTTATTGTAACTTGACGATAATATGATAGTTTAAAATTATGTCTGGTCATACATATATCTTTTTCTTATCCAATTAAAGAATTATTTTCCTTTCTTTTTC
Organism: Ficus carica; assembly: GCA_009761775.1. NCBI lineage: Eukaryota > Viridiplantae > Streptophyta > Magnoliopsida > Rosales > Moraceae > Ficus > Ficus carica. The sequence goes on from CM019739.1 coordinate 6,590,716, forward strand.
TTTTTTTTCAGTCAAGTTGAAAAAATATTATAACCAAATAGTATGTAAATGAATAATTCCCCTATCCAAATAGTTCGAAGCTGAAAGGGGTATGATTAATTTTGCACTAACTAATTAGGAAAGAGTCCAATCAAAGCTGTTACAAAAATGGTCCTCAAATTTATACATTTTTCTCGTAGGTTTGGAAATCTATTCAGGATAAGAAGGAACTTAATATAGAAATTAACAAAATTTGGATTGGTCCATATAATCCTATTTGACTGAAATTCGTTTAGATGTTGATAGTAAAAGGATTATTCGAAATTGTTCGAGCATGTACTTTTTGTTCGGCTGAAATTCGTTTAGATGTTGTACTTTTTTATCTCACCAATTTTGGACGTTAAATAAGAGAAAAGAAGGGGGAGAAAAAAAAATATGAAGAAATTAGGATACGCAAACAAAAAACAATCAAATCAAGATGACGAAGAAATAATTAGATTCATACGAGGCGTGGGGGGGGGGGGGGGGGGGGGGGGGGGGGGGGGGGGCGCGCTGATTGGCCCTTAAAATTTTTTGATAAAACATAAACTTTGCTTTATTTTTAACTTTTAACCCCTTCTAAATTTTGTTTTTAAAGGAAAATTCCCTTTAAAATCTTGTGTTTCTTAGACTATTAATGTAGTTTAAGATTTGACTTAATTCAAGCCCTATCTAAATAAATTTTCTGGCTTTGTCCCTGGTTAATTCCAACTAAAAACTCACAATAAATAAATTTTTTGGCTTTCTCCCTGGTTAATTCCAACTAAAAACTCACAATAAATAAATTTTTTGGCTTCTCCCTGGTTAATTCCAGTTAAAAACTCACAATTTTTGAAAGACTTTGCATGATTTGGCTACTTGACGTACATGTACTCTTTTTGCTGAAAATGACTAACAATATTTTATATTTCAACTTTGGATAACCTTTTTTTTTTTTTTTTGGATAGGAATATGTGCTTTTTTGGTAGTACTAAATATCTAGGTCACATTTTGGTGAAGAAAATGACTTCAATCCCATCTCTAATAGTAGTTCATTATGTTTTAGTTTCAAATTTATCAAAGACTTGGTCCGTTGACCCTTCTTTTATTTAGAATTGTAAGTGAAACTAAAAAGATAGAAAAATTATATCAAATGCAATTGTCTTTTTAACCAAATAATATTGATCATATTTTGTTTTACAAACAAATGACAAGAAGGATAATTTACTAATTTTGCTTTCTTATGTTGATGTCAAAATTTTCCATCCAACAATCCACAACCTTGTTGGGAAGACAAAATATGATGGAGTCCTCGTTCTAACTTTTTTATCCAATTGTTCTTTCTATCCAATTTTCCTTTTTATCAAACATCTCAAATTATCATTTCCATCTCAAAATCCCGCCAATATTTTGTTTCCTTTTAGTTTTCATTCATACCATACAGAACATAAGAAATAGAGCTTTTTTATAATGTTCATATTTCGGGAAGAATGAATGTCACATATTAAAGATCAACTAATACTGTTTTATTATTATTTTTTTTAAGTTATCAACGCGATATATGAATGGTAAATTTAAAGAAATATTCAGTTGTTCAAACATATTTTAGTTAGTTATAATGAACTACAGAAAACGTTTATAACAAGTAATCAACGTTTTAGGTGATCCTTTCTTTGGCAATAAATATAGATATATAATACTTTAGTTTTTGTGATTGTATATATAATCTAATAATAATTTCACATATAATTTTATTTAAAGTATAGAGTTCAAATTCTCTCATTCGGAAACTAGATAATAATAACAGCGACAACAACTGTATTCTTGCTTTAAAATTTTTGTTTATTTATGCATATATTTATGTTGTAGGAATAGGGAGGCATTAGTTGAGGGCTACATCAATAAATTAAGCCCTTCATTTTACTATTAATGCTTTTATTCTTTTCTTAGAGTCATGGTTATGTAGATATACAAAGATTTGGCTCCGTATAACAAGTGGAGTTTTATGTTTTGTCAAGCTGATATGCTACGAAACTATACATATATTTGTAACTATATTTATGTATAACATGATGCATGTGACTGACAGTGTAAAATGCAAGTATAAGTACTATTCAGGATTGTTGGGCAGAAAATGATATTTTCTAAATTAACAATAGTTTTGATTTGCAAAGGGATAAAATATATAATAGTAAAATATAAAGAAGAGAACATTGTTCATAATTTCTAATTTGAAAAGACAAGAACGCCGGTGAAGAATCTTTATTCCCAATTGATTAATATCTTCTGTCTATGACAGTACTAAAGACCAATTTCTTTTCTTTTATTCTCTCTCATTCGAAAACAAAAGAAAACACTTCATCTTTTTTCAATCAACATTAACCAAAAGTCCAATGATTATATGCTTTTTGATATATATATATATATATATATATGTATATGTGTATGTGTGTGTGTGTGTGTGTGTTTATTATATGCATAAATGTATATATACATATCTGTATATGTGTTAAGAAAACAAGGGTTAAGAGTAGAAGATTGGTGTATTCAAATAATTTGTGGAGGAAAAAAACATCGTTAGTACACGAATCCTTTACGAATTAGGTGTTCATAGATCCTACCTAATAAAATTGATTTGACTCAGAACCTTACCGAGAAATAGGGACCTCAATCATGTGTGTCTTGGGAATCCCTCTTTTACAAAGGGGAACACTCCGCCACTGGGAGTAGTTGGAGTTCCATAATCCAAGAATCCCATATCTGGTCATACAAATCGACTGGGCTGAACAGCCTACGTTTTTTCTCCAAGCTCCTTCAAATGAACCACATAGTTTCCGTAGGTGGAGTACTGTTAGCTTCATGCCCAGAAGGGCTGAACCTAGCCGTAAGGCGACACTGAGACATAACCGGTATCTTAAACTGACCAAAACCGATGGGGAAGGAGATATTGGGTGAGTGAAAGTACTTACTAGCCACTTGTTAGGCCACGGAGCCTGCTAACAAAAACAACGTTAGCTATATGAAGTGCGAAAAGGCCCCGCCCTCCTTTATTCTAAGTCTAGTGGAGGGGGAAAAGTCCTGTCTGTTCTAGAAGTCGCAGATAAATGGAAAGCTTGAAGAACTCGCAGATAAATGCAAAGGCTTAAAAATGAAACGGAGGTAGGATCCACTAAAAAATAGGGGTAATCCCGCTAAAGGGTTGGTGATTAACCATAGCTAGCTTTACAAAAAAGATTTATGCACTAAGCTCGGTATAGGCATTCAGCTTCTGTCTAACAAAAGCATTAAACAGATTGTTCTCGACATACATTTTGTTTATTCAGTGAGACAAACGATAAGAGACATATTGCCTGATGAATCAAACGTCCAGAAAGCTAAATTCAGATTTGAAGCACATGATTAAACATAAAAGAAAGTGGCAAATCCAATCCGAAATTAAGTTAATAAGGTAATGGTAGATATTAATAAATGAAATCACAAATCATAGTTCAGTGACATTTCAGGATAAATATAGAACCTTAAAACGTGAATCACCGCCGCATAACTGGTTAAATTATGAATCTAGAGAACAAGATGAAGTCACAGTTGAATGTCTTTTCATTTTATCTCTTTAATAAAAATATTCAGAATATCATTTGGGGTGCGCTGAATCTGAAAGATCAACACACGCTGATTGTCTCTTCATATTTGCTACAGCAATGCTGTTATCTTCCTGCAAGGCCATACAATTAACACGGATCATGTTTAACAGAGAATCTGTAGTTTCTGTTTCGATGCCCGATAATTGAGCGATTGCAAACCAGAAAAACAGCATCATTGTAGTCAAAACACTGTGTTCAGCAAGAGTTTACCTCGTTTAATGTGTGTTTTCAACCCACTTAGAAGCGCGCTATGCACTTTTCAGTAGGCTATGGGGACTATTATTTGGTTTGCAAGATCCGTTTGGGATAACCGGTGCATATCCATATGCAGATTCTGGTTTCTCCAGTGGAGAGCTCTGAAGAGTTGCACGACCAAGTGAAACTCCTGTGTTCTTTTTACCATTAGAATTATGTTCGTCATCATCATCTATCGGCACACAAATCCGTTCTCTGGGAAAAAGCAAGTCTAAAGATCATATACCGAAGAAAATGATACGCTCAGACAAAATGAAGAGCTATCAGGCAGGAAGCGGCATGTTTTCATCAACAGTTGCGTACCTAGGCAGGGAGGAGGCATGTTTCCTTTCAAATCGAGTGCTTCTTTCACCGTTACAGTACTTCTCCTCGAGATGGGCAAATTGTAGCTTGAATTGATCTATTCCACTGCGTTTGACATAAAATTCTATTAAATTAATTGGGACTGATGCTTGGACAAAATAAGCAGTTAAAACAGTGAGAGAATTTCAATTGCAATGTGAAAGTTCTTTGAAGATTTGATGAACTCAGCTAGTGTACTCTTAACAAGAGAGCTGTTCGCACATGAAATATTGAAACTGTTACATTAAAACACACTAGTAAGGATTAAATTTGACCAGTTGTGAAGAATTGTACAGCGACTACAAAGCTAAGAGGACTTGCTTGGTTTCACTTTTGCTTATTTTTTCTATTAAAAAAAATCCCAAAAAAGGAAAAGGAAGGGTGGATAGATTTTCAAAGACGTTGCTCAAGAGAATCTCCACCACTCTTCTAATCTCAATTAAAAGGGGGGAAAACGTTATAGGAAACGTTAAAATCAATTATAGTACATGCAGCCATGCAACACTTTTACCGCAATTTACCTTCTAAATACGATGGATACGAGTACAATATGGATGGCAAAGGATGCTGAGTCTCGGACTAAAATGAACATGTGTCTGTTTATATGTTTGCATACTCGTGCAATAATTGTATGTAGATAGGCAGATGCAACATCATCGTTAATATGAAGAAACAAAACAATAAAATAAAAATAGAGAACAGAATCTCCGACCTTGGATACATAAAGCCACTATGATCTGAACCTTGGAGGTACTCTTGAAGCATCTTTGGATGATATTCTAAAATCTGTAAGCTTCAAGACATGTGCATAAGTACAGAGTACACAGACGCAGAAAAACAAGAGGTGAACAATAAACCTACTAAACAAATCAACAGAAGCCGTACCTCTCGATATATCAGCTCCCGCACATCATCTTTTGTTAATTTCCTCCTCTCAAAATCAAACTCAAGCTTCGAGATTGGCTGTTTAGATGGCTCATGTTCCAAATTTGCCAATCCATAAAAATATGGATCCGCCAATGCCTGTAAATGAAAAACCACCTTTATCAAGACAGAGAGACACATGAAAGGTATGACAATGTGCTGAGAGAATGCAGCTACACTAAAAAAATTTTTTTGCTAAAGAAATTCTATCCTCTTCGGCTGAAGGGCGATCTTAGGATCAAATGCAAGCAAGCGCTCAAGTAAACGAAGAGCCAATGGATCCGTCTTGGGGAATTTTTGTGAAAAAGGAATTGGTTGCTTTTTTCTCATGCTATTCAGATATCTTTTGGCCTTCTCATTGCGAAATCTGCAGAAGTTGCCATGATCAAACTTGTAAAAAATGAAGAAGATAAGATTTGTTTCTTATCAAAAAAAAAAAAAAAGGAAATGATTTTCCAAGTTATTTGCTAGAAGCCAAACAACCACAAAGATCAATTTAAAAAATATATGTATTTATCACCTACCCTCGAAATTGATTCAGCAGAAGGGGTGCCAAGCATATCAGTAATTAGTTCCAACTGATTCACCACATTTTTCCAGGAAACAAGGGTTTTCCTGTAAGCATTTCTGCAAATATGCATCCTATGCTCCAAATATCAATAGCAGGAGGTGTACTGCAAAAGACAATCGACAAACGTCATCATTTAAAATCTCAAGAATGGTCTAAATTATCATAAATTCCTCAATAGTACAATAAGAAAAAGAAAAGGAAGACACACAAGAAATGCATCCTTCTACAAAATTTATTTTTTACACCCCTAAAAATAACTAAATAAGAACAAATATTAAGAAACCATCAAATTACATGTAAATGTAGAGCTGATCAAGTTTCAGCATGCTATTTATTCTACAGGGCAAATATCAGCTAATTTGTGTAAAACTTCTTTGCTTAGGCACCCGTTTTTTATTTTCAATTATTGGGTTCCGTTTGCTTTTTGGTTTTTCTCCTTTCTGACTATTTGCTATTTTTCTTTATGAAGAATTAAGAACATCTGAGTAGTGAGCTTGATGCAGGATAGAGCTACCAGAGGGTGCCAACCTACTTGGGATGTTTTAGTTTCTCTTGATGCCGGAATTTTTTTTTTCCTCTCATTATTAATTAAAAAGTTTCAGCTTGTAATTGATTGATTGATTTCTGCCAATAATTTATTAGGCTTTCAATGGAAATGCTTGTGAGAATCAAATTCCAGATGGTTAGTTCCATACTTCATACCTCAAACAAAACATTAATGACCAAATAAGCGACTCAAAAAATTGGTCTGGGATCTCAAAATTGGTCAGGTCAATAGTTTGACAACTTAATCGGATTGGACAGCAAGTGGAAATACAAAACAAGTAATTTGTAGTTTGTTTACTACCATTTATTTGCCCTATTGACCTGATACTACTTTCGTTCTAGTAATTTTTTCTATAATTAAAATACTCATTACAAGGAAAACTTGCAAGTTTCAGGATGACTAATAACTTGTTCAAGAGTGCACGGAACAAACGAATCATCGAATCTTAAGGACATATATGCATTGCCATTTTCTGTCAAAAGCATTAGCGAAAAACCAGACGATGTATCAATACCAATTTCTTATTTAGGGACCAATAACTCTTAAGAGTGAGACATGACATGACAGTATGAAAATTTTGAGAATGAAAGCTTGGGTATGTTCCTAAAGGATTGACAACCTATAAACTAACTAGAAAAACTAAAGCAAACCACTAGAGTAGTCGTATGCCTCAGCAATTAGAAAAGATTATCATAACCTAAATATCACAACCCAAATCAGTTTTACACAATTACCTTGGAGAAAAAAGAGCCACAGGAGTTCAGGTGCCACGATACCATCGAGTTGCCACATAATCCTTGAAGAATGAATAAGTCAGCAATCCGCACATTTAAGTGACATCAACTCGAAAAAAGATTAACAGAAACGCAGGTAAAGAGAAAATTTCTATGAAAGGAACATACTGTCCAAAAAACAGTAGACGGGGCATCATTGAATGCTGCTCGAGCAAGTCCGAAGTCACAAATCTTCAATTTGCAGTCTGCGTTAGCAAGTATATTTTTTGGCTTTAAATCCCGATGAAAGACATTTGCTGCGCAAAAGGGAAATATGTTTAGAACTATCGAATACGGAGAACAACAAGCAGAACCAAACACATTGCAGCAAACAAAGAGGAGATCTAACCTGTATGTATGTACTTCAGAGCTCGAAGAAGCTGGTAAAGAAAAAACTGATAATGTTCAGGAGTGAGATCATCATTAGCCTTAATTACGTGGTGAAGGTCAGATTCCATCAACTCAAAGACAACATATAAATCTTTGAATTCTCTTCGACACGGAGGTAGCATAACATGTTTGATCTCCACGATATCAGGGTGCTTCAGCATCCGAAGGAGCTTGATCTCTCTCAAGATGCGGGTAGAATCGGAGACATGCTCGAAGACATCGTTGATCTTCTTAATAGCAACTTCTCTCCAGTGTGAGTATCAATTGCAGAAGCAACAACACCATAGCTACCTTTGCCAACCACTTCTTGAATCTCATATTGGCTTGCCTCACCATATTCTGTGAAAATTCTTTGTCAAGCATAATCTGAATAAATGAAGTTATGATTAGTAAACTTTAGGAGTTATTTAAAAAGGGTGCGGTGAGGAATCTACAAGAACATGAAAATCTTAAAATTGCATTCCAAGATCTGCGAAGTCCGAGATAAGATCACATGTAAACTTTAACTTAAAAAATAACAAGGGAAAAAAAAAAAAAAAAAAGTGGTCAATTACAAATTTTGAATAATAAAAATGCTAGATTCCAAGGATGTTTAAATCAAGTTCCTTTCTATAAGACTTAAATGATGGACAAAGAAAAATTAGAACAGAGATGAAAACAAAATCCACAAACATAAAGATGACAAATTATGAGATGACCCTTTGATAAGTGCCTCATTTGTAATCATTATTAAACTCTTAACAACCAAAGAGAAAATCGCCTCCAATTATTTATTCTCATTAAATAATCTAAACTATTTCATAGTGACACTTCATTCAAACCATTAAAATAGACTCATATAACCAACATGCATTAACAAAATCAAGATCCAAAGCAATGATCTTTTGTAAAATAGTCAAAAGCTGTAAACGGCCACGCATTAAAAGACAAAGCACGAAAAAAATATACCAAATTGAAGAAATTTATGGCAAAACTCCAAATTCAAAAACCAAAAACAAGTAATTGAATAAGCAAAAAGAATTCCAAAAAAGGCATTTTCAATTTTTTTCATTTAAGCAAAAAAAAAAATCACATAAAGACCTCGTTTTTTCTCTGAATAATGTGAGACCCTAGAAAAGAGAACTTCCTTGGCGTGCCACCAGTCTCCAGATGACCCACCACAATGTAAGAATCGATGAAACACAAGAATTCATCTACTTACTGCTCGTGTACATCTGTATAGATATATATATTATATATATTCACACCTCTATTATCTATAAATATATATATATATATGCGCGGATAAAATTGAAGGTTTCAACTGATTATTTATATGTGGAAGATGATCATCCACACCATACCACAGGAAAGGGAAAGGAGGCAACGTACTCCATATTTAAAAAATAAAAGTCAAAAAGAGAGAACATTTGGTGGAGAGAAAGAGAGAGAGAGAGATTCCCACAAAATCACAATAAATTTCAATAATATTATTTATAAAGTTTGACGCAAGAAAAAATTGCGTAAGGCGATCGGTTGTGGGAAAAGGACAACACTTTATTGCATCCAAAAAAGAAAAAAAAATAATTTTTAAATGCGAACCTTATCCCTTAATCACAGAAAGCACAAACTTAGAGAGGAGAGGAGAGAGAGAGGAGAGAGAAGCGTCCGAAAGAGGACCGACTGAGACTGACTTGTGAGGGTCCAATTCCATGAAGACGGCTCGTGTTGGTGGTGGTGCGAGGGGGACGCTGATGGGCTTCAGCAACTTGATATCAAATTCTCTGATGATGATCGAGTTCGAATCTTTCTGATCCTGATCATCTGATTCTGATGGTGCCAACACGACGCCGTGAATGATGATGATGATGATGATGATGATGAGATATGTGAACCAGCGACGAAATGCTTCCATAGAATAGGTTACTCTAGGAGGCGCCGCAGAGGATCTATTTCCCCAAATTCCAACATTTCAGGCTTGTTTAGAGACTGTGTCTAGTCTGTAATCACTGTATATACATCTCCTCTGCAATCTTATATATATATATATATATATATCGTTTTTTTCTCTGCCACTGTCTTTAAGCTCGAATGGGTTCTGTAGTAAGGGACCTGACCGGCTCT